>CP139507.1:298161937-298589437 GCA_021014915.2 Artemisia tridentata subsp. tridentata | reverse complement strand
TTATGTAAATTGAGAAAAGCTTGTGGGCTTGTGGCTTATTAGCTTATTAGCATGTGGCTGTGATTACTAACTGATATTGAACAAAAATTCAATACTGAAGGTAAGCAAGTCAAATCATCAAACAAGTCAATATGGGTCCAAAAGAAGGAAAAAAATAGGGAACACAATTCACTAATGAGAGGCTGGCGTCATAAGACTTGGGGCGGTGTTGGTACCCAACATACGGAATTTGAATGTAAATTGCCCAAAACCAACTATATTGGAGCATGGATGGAAGGTTAGTCCTGACACACCTCCAGAAAAGAGCAGCTTTGACCCGAGAAAAAGAGATA
The DNA here is from genome assembly GCA_021014915.2 of Artemisia tridentata subsp. tridentata. Lineage (NCBI taxonomy): Eukaryota > Viridiplantae > Streptophyta > Magnoliopsida > Asterales > Asteraceae > Artemisia > Artemisia tridentata. The sequence goes on along the minus strand of CP139507.1, from coordinate 298,589,105 downwards.
TCACTGAATCTTTTAATTCTTCGGTGATGATGAAAAATGTAGTTAGTGATAAAGGTGCTTTTGGTTTTGGTGTGTGGCTGCAACTACAAGGTATTTGGTTCATTATATGGGGGGTAATTAGGATTGCTTTGGGATAGTGAAAAAGTTTTGATTTTCATTAGTATGTTTAGTTTTATTTTTTTTAGTTAGGTTACACAGATTATCCAATCCGACGTACTCGCCTCCAATCATTACGGAACAGGGTTTGATCACTTATGCATGTGGTGGAATTTGATTTTATACAAGGAAGTCATTTTAAATGAACACAACGGCATGTACGAGAGATATGGTGCTGTTTTTAGATTGTGTAACCAAGGAGTATGACACGAAATATTTTTTTCCGTTAATCACGGTTCTTTATTCAGTACGTTGATTTATTTATCTTTGATTTCAGGGTGCCTATTTGCAAACAAATCTGCGTCGGTTAGACATGAAGCTGCCGAGGTTCTGGGTTCTATAGCAGGTTTGATTATTATTCCTTTAAATAAACTCTCAACCTTCTTGGTACATAAGCTTGATGTGATATTGTAACAGAGTTTTCTTGACCATGTATGAAAGTCTTATTTCCTTGATGCTACAAATATATGTAAATTAGCACCAGTATATAGGTATTTAATATAGTTGGTCGTGTTTTTGGACAGAAGTTCGAAAATTTATCAAGGTCCGCGAAGACAAAAACACATTTGGAGGTATAATAGCAGGTGATGTGTTATTTCACAATATTCTATGGGGTTTTTGGGTGTCTTATTATGAGGTTTTGGGCGTCTCTATTGCTATACTTTTATTCATGTATAGAATGCTTAGAGGTTTAAAAATGTTCAAACAGGCCGGTTATCATGATCCGTTTGTAATGCTAAAATTTTCCCTCTGTTATAAAAACCAGTTCAGCGAGTCAAACCAAGAGGTATTTATTTGATATTAATGTGGTGAATGATGTCGATCTGTGTTTTATGTTTATGTTAATAAAAAACTTTTAGATTTTGACTTAGTATGTGGTACGTGACATCTACTTTCTTGTTGCTTTTATAGCCTGATAGAGAAGCTGAACCTCTGAGAATCAAAGAGCAGGACGGCAAAGTTATATATTGGCATGGACCAAGAGTGTTGGGAGGAAGTGGAACCGCAACGTTCACGGTACATATTTTTTGAAGGTTGTTTTATGCTATTTACATCTGATGCTCTATAGTTTCATTGCGTTATGTCGCGTTCTTGCAGTTCAAAAGTTTTATACGATTCGATTAAAAGTGGCACTGATGTAAAAAGTACGCAACCTTACATCACAATTACAAAATGTAGCGGGAATACATTTCGCAGTGTTACATGCACTCATTACCAGAAATACCTATTCACCAGGTTGTTGAAATTGATCTCATTTCAATTATTTAAACAATGTATGTTATAAACTTGACACGTTGCCAATATTTGCTTAATTTATGGACCAATTTTGCCATTTTTTCGTCACAGGAAGTTGACTATACTTCTATGAGTATACCAAGAGGCATTCCATTGATAAATTTTCAAGATAATGTCACTGTACTTGAGAAACAAGTAAGTCCACACTTTAGTTTCCATGAATAAAGAACATATAATTACTTACTCGCTTTGGTTGTAATATTTCTAAAATCATTATTTTAGCATATCAAAGTTTCTTACTTTATTGTCTTTTCACCAGGTTTCTCTACCGTTTGTATTTCCTGAATCATATGAAAGTAAACATACCATATTCGTTAGAAGTAGGAACAACTGAATTAGTAGTTTTGTTGCTACTTTCGGTGACAAAAAGATGTGAAGCAACAAAACTTTTTTATTAATATGTGCGTTGATTATATAATGGTAAATCACAAGTTCCTGGATGGCCACCAGTCAAAAAATACAGGAAGAAAGATATTCGATCAAAAAAGATGAATTGTGAAATTGGGATGTAAATAGATACCAGTTGGCAAATTTTTGGTGCAGTGGACTTGTATAATGGAGCACCATATCCATGATTGAGGTAAGTGGCAATTTGTGAAGTTGCAGTGTTTTACATCATAAAAATGGTTTGTTTATACATATAAAGTGTTATATTTAATGGGAACAAATATGAGTTGCAGGAAATTGTTAATCACCTGCCTCTAATTTGTTCACAGAAATATATCAGCTTCATGTTGATTATCTTTTCAGTTGAGGTATCAGCTTCATAAAAATATAGGGGAAGGTGATTGATTACAGAAAACAAACTCATTTTTTATGTTTAGATTTATAATTTACATATTGATTATATTTTCATTTGACGATGTCTCCTTTTACGAACAGTAGGGGCCGAACTAAGAGAGTGTAATTACTTTCATATAAGAGAGTGTAGTTACCTATAAAGAAACTTGCAAAAAGATGGTTCTTAAGGTTTAAGCAAGTCTCAAAATTTGAAAAAACAAATACGGTTATGGTATAATAGAGATTTTTGACAGGTAAGATAAGTATGTTCTTGGTGAAGTACAGAGAGGGAAATCGGGCTAAGCCTGTCCCGGGCAGTCCTAGACAAGTCCAAGTAGGTATTCAATTCTTTTAATTCAGGTTTTCAAATTATCAGCATGCCATGTCGAATGTAGTTGGAACGTACAGATACATTGCTCCAGGCAAGTATTATTTCCCTCATTGTTGCTAGATGACGGGATATTATTATTCTTAACATTGATTTGGCTTTTCACTCATAAAACTATTTTTACTAGCCAGTTTCTGTTAATTACTTATCTGCATCTTTTAATACAATTACGTTTATTTTCTGTAGAATATGGTCACATGATGAACATAACAGAAAAGAGCGATGTCTATAGTTATGGGGTGGTGTTGATAGAGATCTTAAGTGGGCGCAATGTAGTTGAGAATCGGCTAAGAGAAGATTTACATATGGTAGGGCGGGTGAGAGTTTATACTTTCTGATGTAAGCATCTCCATATTCCCCATATAGATTCAACAGCACAAGACCATCATTTTTTGAATTGACCAAGAATCACTAGCAGTTGTATTTCAGCATTCCAGCTAGCTAGGGACCTAAATGGTTTGAAACCAGTAACCAGTTTATAGCAATCCGAATTTTGTGGATTGTGTTGCATCTTCACAAGTTTTGACTTTTTCCTTTTTGCATTTGAAATACACATGGAAGGCTCTTCACACAGTGACGCTAACATTTTTTTTGCCTCAGTTCATACAGATTATGTTGTATCTCTAACGGGTCAATGAGGGAAAGTTAGAATTTTGACACCAAACATCTTTGGATTCACAAAGATCCTTATCACAGTGCAGTGGAGTTTAGATATGCATGCTGACATGAACCTGTTTGTCACATCAGGTTACACTAAAAATACTGAAAACGTGGTTGCACCTTCATACTTCGCTGAATGTGAACGATTAATATTGTATAGATAGTTGATTTGCATTGGTATAAACTACGTAACAGCTGTTGAGCTTATAAGTTGAATTACTGTTAGGGCTTTTCGGGATAATATAAATGATTGTACTATGACGATCACCTCTTGGGAAATAAAATGTCTAGCATTTATACTCATACCAATAAACATGATCAGCTATTAACTTTTTGTGAAAGACTAAGGCATTAGAATATGTTGGACAATGGAAACATGGAAACATGGTTGTTTGGACCGTTATTGCAGATTTAAATCATATTTTCCAGCTTTTGTGTGTTGTTTTTTTTGTCGTTTTTATAGTTTTTTTTTAAGGCCGTTTGACAAGCATTGCAGGAAGCTATTATTTTGCCTGTGAAGTTTCGACAACTATTTTTTGGTGAGTTTTCTTTTAAGGCCTTTTGATATATTAAATTTATTATATGCGGTGGTTACTAAGGGGGTGTTTGGATATCTATTTCTCAGGTGCATGTGGCTATGTTTCATGGCCATATAAACTATGAATATGCATTATACATTGTAGTAGCTAAAGCCAATGCATTGGATAATTTTGAAGCCAAACTTCTTGATTTTGTTGCAACTACCACTAAAGATTCACCACGGTAACCGCCACAGTCTCCACAACTACCATACCGACCATAGTAACCAACTCTTTCAGGACCATACCCACTCCCAGTGCCACCAGGTGCCTTATAGGGAGCATACTGGTAATAGCCACCAGCTATATCAGGCCCTACAGGTGCCCTATAGGGCTTATACCCATTATAGTGATCAACAATTCCAGGGGCCCCAGATGCCCTAATGGGACCAGGGCCATATCTACCATCGAATCTATCATACGTACCATCATATCCACTAAATTTATCGGGGAAAGAACATGACCTAGACCTACTACCAAATCGGGGGTTTGTCGCTTTCTTTGGTTCTGCTTTTTTGATCTCCACCTACAAGACAGAAGGAGAGAAACAAGTTTGTGGGTTGTGGTGGGTTCACAGAGAAGACGACTCTGCAAAGAGTTGAGAGACCAATGTTGACAGAAATTAAGGTACATTGTAATTATCTAAATAAGCAATTTAATCGATTTATGGAAAAATACTTGTGGAATTAAGTTATCTTAATATGATCATATAAAAACTTGAATGGCAGTGAAATAAAGTGTAAAACCCCAAAATTAAAACAATCCAGAATGACTAAAATGCCCTCAAATTTAAAATTTTAAGAACTTATGAAAATTATGTAAGTAACATTATTTGTATTTTAACCTAAGATAATTTATGTCCTAAGTTAACTAATGAATGATTATGATATAACAATCACAAAACAAATGTTCAAATTCTAGCCTAGGCTATTCGACTTTTAATGTGTCACAAGCTCCAAAATTTCGGCTAAGTAACAACAAAGAGGATAAGCACACATATTAATATGAAAGATATGTCAATCCCTAAAATTTCGACCTTCCTTATTTCTCCAATCAACTTATACTTTTTCCCTCAATCACCATAATACCGAAACATAAATTTTCCACTTTGTCAAAACCCTAGAATCCCTCTCCTCCTCCATCTCATTGTATGGCAAGGAGCAAAGGAAAAGAAAAACATTCCAAAACCCTAGAAATAAATACATCAAAAACTCGGCTGCCACACTTGGCTGTTCCTGTTCGATCAGTTGCAGAAGCAAAAGGAGGATCGTTGTGACTCCTACCTGGTGCTTCGATCATGTGGGATGTTCTGGTCCAAGAGTTACATACGTGGGTGGCTGTGTTGGCATGGGACCGACTGGAAATTGGCTCTAGATCGTGGGTTCATTGGCTCCTTGATCCTTGTTCTCTTCATTCGATCTTATCAAGGGTAACGCGTACCTTCTCATTTTGTTTTCCTCTATTTTGATCCTTCCTATGACGTGTATCATGTCACCAATAATCTAGTAATGAATTGGAAAGAACCTTCACCATATATACAATTAAGTGTCACATGAAATCATACTTTATATTCACAACATAACGATGGTAAAAACTTACATATGTATAGCGACCCATATCTTGTTCGACCCTCTTATTTTCTGTTTTGGATGTGTTGTGTTCGACCCCATTAAGCACATGTGATCTAGTCTTTTCAAACTAAAATAAAGAGTATACATACGGGTTGGTTTTGGGTCGATCTAGGGTAACACAAAAACTGCCATGGGAAGTATTGGTTTGTGTCAAACTTAAAAAGGGATTAACATACACCTTGTGTCCTTGCTGTGTTGAATAACAACCATGAAAAGAGTCTCAATTTTGTTAAAACTAAGCATGCATTCGATCCATAAACTCACACGAACTCAAATTCCTTTCACATAAAATAATGATTGGTGACCTTTATATATCGTCTAAAAGAGGCTGTGATATTAAAACTGTTTTGATCCATTTTATTCGACCCCAAATATATATTATATCCGATACGAATTAAAAGAAAGAAAAGACATGGTTGCGTTTTGGTTGTACTCGGTAATAAAACAAAACAAAAGAGGGTGTTGCGAGTCCACTTTTGTATCGAGAAAGATACGTTGTGATTGCGTGGTTTTGTAACCTTACAACAGGTTTTACCTCTCGAGGGATCTCAAGAGGCTTACAACCCCACCAGGCAGTGTACCTGACCGATGTAGTATAGTGTAGTGGTAAGTACGGGGGATTGATCGTTCTCCACAGGGAATAGTGTTCGTTAGGTGTGAAAGGCTACTCTAATTAGGTCTAAAGGTTGAGGAAGATTCTTTTTTATGTTTTTATAATTTTATGAAAGCAAGTAAAATCTCGGGTTTGAAGGAGTGGGCGGAATTAGTTGCTAGTCAACTAACCCAAATTACTACGAATGCAAATAAAATTAAATAACTGAAAATAAAATGTGGTGAGAAACTTATGTGTAGAGAAATGTGTTTACTTAGATTTCCTTACTCCCTAACTATCTTTTACCGGTTAATTAGTGTGTATTAGTCGCGTGGATGACGGGTGTATTCCTTAATACCATTCGTGGGGTGGCGTACTTACTTCCCCAACTCTACAAGCTCCTACTTCACTCCTATGTCGAGCCGGCTAGGAAGCTCCTAACATGGGATCACTAGAATTCGCTTGTGCATTAAATACAACCATAAAAACCTTTAGTACGCGTTTGGTTCATGTTTCTTAAGACGTTCAAGCAAGTTACCGAATAGGAAGTTAGCCAGTTTTCTTAAGCCTAACATAGATAAACAATCATCCAATACAACTAATAACACACTAACAACCAATAATCAATAGCTAGGTTTCATTAGATCTAAGCAAACACAAGATAAATTTAGCCTAACATGTTAAACAAAAGACAAGAATAAGATAGAATCAAACAACACATAGACATATTGAATGATTAATTGATAACTTATCTTTCAATGAAACATGGAAGATCTCAAGGCAAAAAGCCCTGAAAAAGTAGCTAAAATCGTCTTAGGGTTTTCTCCCAAAATTCCACACACTAAGCTCTCTTTAATGACAAAAAATTAGAAAACTATATATAGATTTTTGGATCTGACGGCGTCACCTTATGGAGTGTGACGCCGTCACCTCGCCGCTTTTAGGGTTCCCGGATGACCTTCTTGACGCCGTCCCTCTTTAGCTCTTCAAAAATCCATTCTGGCTTATCAAGGCTTGACGCCGTCTAACCATGAACGTGACGCCGTCCCCTTATGATTTAAGCCGTGACGCCCTTGATCAAGTTAAAGCGTGACGCCGTCAGAATTCACATGCTATTTTCACTGGCCCGTCATGAGTAAATTTCACGTCCAACTTTTCTTGCCAAGGCATGACGCCGTCCAGAGTAAAGTCTGACGCCGTCAAGAGTAACTTTTAGCCGATTTTTGAGACTTTGCCGTTTTCTTCACTTTAATGCTCCAAAAACGTCCAAAATGCCTCCTTTTCCAGATTTCTCCTCAAAAGTACCTAAAATGACAAAAGGAACGATTTAGGGCAATATTTGATCAAATAAATACGATTTAAGGCTTAAATGACCCCTTAAAAGCGGTACACTTTTCGCTTCATCAAATACCCTTACACTTGAGATTTGCTTGTCCTCAAGCAAATGCGCTTTTATTCTAATCAAAATACAAGTTAGGGGTCATTTAATGCTAACATAAAAGTAATTACAACAAATAATCGTTCCACTTCAATCATAATAAGCACGGAGATTACATACTAGCACCTCACAAGTAGTGTTTAGATACTCACATCTCTCAAGTGTCATCAAAATAAATCTCATAAATGAAAACGGATAATATCTCTCACTACCTGTCATAGCAAATAGATTACCATAGGCTTGGGAAAGGATCGAAAACCTCCTCCACTAGGCGTAAGCACCAAAGATAAACTATCAAAGAGGGCTTTTAAATGGGTTATAACGTTAGGTGTAGGGAAAAGGAAAACACGGTTTTGTTGGATAAAGGATATTTTACTGGTGGCGAGTTAAAAATCTTGATCAATTACATGTACTATACAATGTTGCTAAGCCAAGACTCGACTCGATCTTAAGCTAGAAACGAAATAACAAAATAACAAAAACATAAAATAAACATAAAATAAAACGGGATGGTAGTCCGTATGTTTTTTCTATTTTTCTTTTTCTCATTTTTTTTGTATTTTTCTTGATTTTTTTTTTTTTTTTTTTTTTTGCATACACTTTTGCCCTACCATCCAAAATAATACATCATAGGGGCATTGCATCCCCCTTACACTTGAACTTTTACATAACTTTACAAATACTAATCTAACGACTCGAATTAAGATAATTGAAAAACTTGGAGAACTTTTAAAATATTTAGCATATATGGGGGTAATAAATGATGTTCTTCCCCATTACTCCATTATATTAGTACTTTACCCATGAGTCCCAATCGTCCCAAAACAATATGTACAAGGATATGACTCGACTTAGCAACCATGTAATCAATTAGATAATTAACTTGGGTTTAAACAAATGTTGTAACAATAATGCACTAAAGATGAGTGCATACAAGGTAGGCTAAGGCGATTTGGGTGTACATTTAAGTGGGGTGTAAACAAATTCTTCCTTTAAGTAAAATGCTTAAAGGTCGAAACGAAAAGATAGGCTCTGAGGGGTGTACTAGGGGTATCGTGTACTAAAAATGAGTACAACGCAAAGGGTGTGGGAGAATTACTTGACCAATGTAGCCAACGTAATTATAACAAAAACACAGGTGTAAAACAATGGGTTAATCATAATGCCTCTTATCATGTAGTAAATCTAACTACACGAATGTAGTCTCACTTGTGGCCTCGGAATGGTCCTAACGCAAGTTCTAGAATCTAAGTGCTACCGGTACACACATCATAGCATAAATGCTTTTCCTACCAATTCTAGGGGTGAACCTCACATATTTGGGGGTGGAAAATTTTTTAGTGGTACGGTTTTTGTGCTAGTCATATAACTCCTATCCATGAGACGCTCATTAAGATCAAAGTTTCACTCCTATATGTTGTAAAAAATTTTAAATTTGGCACTCAAATTACCTTAACAAGTATTTCTCTCAGTTTTATTACACATCTACTATTAAACAAACAAAAATCAAGTGCAATGGCATTCTCTAAAATCGTACTTTTACCCTCCCTTACACTTAAGATGAACATTGTCCCCAATGTTCAAATAACAAGATGTAAAAGCATAAAAGTAAAAGAATGAAATCAAATACTCCCCTGATTCGCTCGATGGATAATGAAATTACACGGTTAAATCTTCCTCCAAAGAGAATGTTGAAACTCCATGACTAATGCATCGCCATAAGCTTGATTCAAAACATTTCCTTGTCCAAAATAACCTGTTAAACCTGAGAAAACAAACACGAAAACCTGCATAACATCGGCGGGATAAAATCTATATATAAGGATATAATGCTTGTGGAATGATAATTTTGCAGATTCCTGGAGATTATAAGTTGGGGATTTTAATAAAAACTTTTTATGAAAACAAAACTTTCAAAAATTTCTGGAAATTAAATCTGACGCCGTCAGGTTATAACCCCTGACGCCGTCAGAAATGACCTGACAAAAATTTTCATTTTTAGTTTTCGGAAAATTTCTGGAAAAACCTTTACCTTACTTCCTGGAAATCCTGCAAAACATCATTATGACTCGATACAAGCATTTGACTCAAACAAATACGAATATGTATGTTAATTTATTATTATTACGATTCATGTTAATTTGTGTTCTAATAAACCGATTTAGATTTCCCTTACACTTATCTTTTGCAAAATACCTTTATATGTAGTTAAGACGAAGTTAAAAACAACATAAAGCATTTTCACAATTTAGTTTTGAACATGAATCAATAATGATAAAAATTAAACACACATACGGAAACAAATAAAATCAAACAAACAAATAAATAAACACACAAAGCAAATAAATAAATAAAGCTTGGGTTGCCTCCCAAGAAGCGCTTTTCTTTATTAACGAGTCTTGTAGCTAGACTCAAAGTTATGTACATTACGTGACTCCATCATCGGTCACGGTTCCTAGGCCATTCTCCTTCCCGGTTCTATATTCCGGTCCTAATTTCAAACAATCCTTGTAGAAACCGAATATCCTTTCCATAACATAGTCTACTCCTTTACTTCTATCCTCATCATTCCTATAGTAGACCGCTTGCTTGAGCTCCTTCTCAACATTTGACAAGTGTTGGAATTGTTCTATCTTATATGGCATTTGGTAGCTTACTTCATCGGTCTCATCCTTAAATCTAACTATCCCTAAGGAGGGTTCATAAGTCATTCTAGAGACCTCAACAAATGGTTTTCCAAAAACCACTTGAGTCAAGGATGCATCGACTATTGGGCGGATATCTTCTACAATTACAAAGTCGGTGACATAGGTGAAGTTTCCTACATAAACCGGTAATCCCTTAACTCTTCCCGTGAAGTTACTCATCCAACCCTTGTCAGGTAACATCCTATACCCAAGTTGATTCTTCATTATCAAGTTGTAGTGGGCTCTAGTCATGATGTTTATGGGTGATCTAAGGTCGATGTAGGCTTTCCATACATGCAAATGTCCGATGTTGCATGGTATGTTGAGATTAGAAGGGTCGCCTATTTCAATGATTGGTCTACCTAGGAAGTATGGTGTCTCGGGGTCATCGAATAAGTTTGTATGATATGCGCGCTCTTCCTTAGTGGGTAGCCTATTGAAGTAGTCCTCATCATCATCTACTTCTTCAATCTCACTTGTCCTAACTTCCTTATCAACCTCGATTTTCCTATCCTCATCCTTAGGTTCACTATCATCCTCATTCCTATCAATTGGTTTAATAGTGACAATGTTGACAAAGTGGACGTGTTTGGATGAAGAGGGGTCTTTTACTTGGGGTCCGCTATTTGTGTTCCTAGCGTCCTTATGTGGAGGTGATAACACTTGGTTATGGAGAGCTTTCAACAAGTTGTCAATTTTATTGGTCATCTCCGTTTGTTGTTGTTTGAATTCGGCTTCAAACTTGGCTAAACGAGCATCTTGAGATGCCATAAATTGAGACATCAATCCTTCAAAGTTATTGGTACTACCATTGCCGGAAGGATTGTTGTTGAAAGTACGGTTCGAGTTGGAACCGCTTGATTGGAAACGATTAGGTGGGTTGGAAGAATTGGTTTGTTGCGTGTTTTGGTTTTGTTTCCACCTAAGGTTCGGGTGATTTTTCCATGAGGGGTTGTATGAATCACCGTAATGGTTTGGCTCGGGTTTGAAAGTGTACCACTTGTCTCCCGCTCCGTCGGTACGCGATGATGCGTAGTCCACAAAAGCTTGTTCGGGGAGTTCCATGCAATCACGAGTGTCGTGGGGACCATTACATAATTCACATGAAGAAGTGATTTTGTTCACTTGGCTTGAAGGTTTAGGAGCCTCGTAGGATTTCATGAGAAACTTGACTTGGTCTTCAAGTTCTATGATCTTACGGTCAGAAGTGCTTGAATTGTTAGAAGGCAAAGATATTGCCTTGACCGTTTTATTCAAATCACGGGGATCACTCCAACTTTCGTTGTCATAAAGAGCAAGATCCTCTAGGAGAGCCCATGATTGTTCCGCACTTAGATCACGTAGCTTGCCACCGGCCGATTGGTCAATGGTTTGCCTCGTGGAGAGATTGATATGGTCATAGAAGATTTGGACTTGGAGCCAAAGTTCTATGCCATGGTGGGGGACTTTTTGGAGTAAGTCCTTGAATCGAGTCCATGCCTCGTAGAGAGTTTCGCCTTGACGTTGTTGGAACATCAAGATATCATTCCTTAGCTTGGTAGTTCTTCCCGGTGGGAAAAACTGAGCAAGGAAACGAGTTGTGAGATCATCCCAAGAGGTGATGGATCCTGTGGGTTGACGTTCTAGCCACTGACTAGCTTGGTCCCGCAAAGAGAATTGGAAGAGACGCAATCGGGTCGTCTCTTGAGTAGCAACATCAAGGTCTATAGAATCAATGATTTTAAGAAAGTCCTTGAGATGTTGATTAGGATCTTCGGAACGAAGTCCATGGAATGCGCATCCACTTTGCACCAACCGGATGGTGTCGGATCGCAAGGGTGTGATATTGGCTCCTTGAGTGAGCTCAATGGTGTTTCGATAGCCATGGTGGCTAGGACGGGAATACTCTCCTAAAGTACGGGCTCTAGGAGGTGGTTGTGGTTGTTGTGGTGGTGGGTTGTGTGGGTTAAGGATATTACCATCTTCCATGATGTCGGATGGTATGGTTACGAACAAAGACACGAAGAAAATAGATAGACTAAAGAAAACCTAGAAAAATAAAATAAAAATCTCACTAGAAAGGAATCTAGTGAGTAGACCTAATAGAAATAAAAATTCAACCTAAACAATAACTATTCCCCGGCAGCGGCGCCAAAAACTTGATTGCGTGGTTTTGTAACCTTACAACAGGTTTTACCTCTCGAGGGATCTCAAGAGGCTTACAACCCCACCAGGCAGTGTACCTGACCGATGTAGTATAGTGTAGTGGTAAGTACGGGGGATTGATCGTTCTCCACAGGGAATAGTGTTCGTTAGGTGTGAAAGGCTACTCTAATTAGGTCTAAAGGTTGAGGAAGATTCTTTTTTATGTTTTTATAATTTTATGAAAGCAAGTAAAATCTCGGGTTTGAAGGAGTGGGCGGAATTAGTTGCTAGTCAACTAACCCAAATTACTACGAATGCAAATAAAATTAAATAACTGAAAATAAAATGTGGTGAGAAACTTATGTGTAGAGAAATGTGTTTACTTAGATTTCCTTACTCCCTAACTATCTTTTACCGGTTAATTAGTGTGTATTAGTCGCGTGGATGACGGGTGTATTCCTTAATACCATTCGTGGGGTGGCGTACTTACTTCCCCAACTCTACAAGCTCCTACTTCACTCCTATGTCGAGCCGGCTAGGAAGCTCCTAACATGGGATCACTAGAATTCGCTTGTGCATTAAATAAAACCATAAAAACCTTTAGTACGCGTTTGGTTCATGTTTCTTAAGACGTTCAAGCAAGTTACCAAATAGGAAGTTAGCCAGTTTTCTTAAGCCTAACATAGATAAACAATCATCCAATACAACTAATAACACACTAACAACCAATAATCAATAGCTAGGTTTCATTAGATCTAAGCAAACACAAGATAAATTTAGCCTAACATGTTAAACAAAAGACAAGAATAAGATAGAATCAAACAACACATAGACATATTGAATGATTAATTGATAACTTATCTTTCAATGAAACATGGAAGATCTCAAGGCAAAAAGCCCTGAAAAAGTAGCTAAAATCGTCTTAGGGTTTTCTCCCAAAATTCCACACACTAAGCTCTCTTTAATGACAAAAAATTAGAAAACTATATATAGATTTTTGGATCTGACGGCGTCACCTTATGGAGTGTGACGCCGTCACCTCACCGCTTTTAGGGTTCCCGGATGACCTTCTTGACGCCGTCCCTCTTTAGCTCTTCAAAAATCCATTCTGGCTTATCAAGGCTTGACGCCGTCTAACCATGAACGTGACGCCGTCCCCTTATGATTTAAGCCGTGACGCCCTTGATCAAGTTAAAGCGTGACGCCGTCAGAATTCACATGCTATTTTCACTGGCCCGTCATGAGTAAATTTCACGTCCAACTTTTCTTGCCAAGGCATGACGCCGTCCAGAGTAAAGTCTGACGCCGTCAAGAGTAACTTTTAGCCGATTTTTGAGACTTTGCCGTTTTCTTCACTTTAATGCTCCAAAAACGTCCAAAATGCCTCCTTTTCCAGATTTCTCCTCAAAAGTACCTAAAATGACAAAAGGAACGATTTAGGGCAATATTTGATCAAATAAATACGATTTAAGGCTTAAATGACCCCTTAAAAGCGGTACACTTTTCGCTTCATCAGATACGTTGTGAGTGTGTCGTATGCTTTACTCATTGGTCGTGGTTTTGAAGGCGTCCATTTGATTGTTTTCGTGTGTGAGTAAGGGCTGTCTAGTGTGCAATTTCATTTTCAGTATGCCATGCGAGTAGAAGAAGAAGATTGCATGCATGATGTCATCTTTCAGTGCTATCTTCGAAGTATATATAATAGGAGTAAATTGAGTTGTTTTTGTAAACATTGAGTATAATAAAATAAGTAAGAGTGTGTCATGATGTCAGTAAAGTATGGCATGGACATATTTTCTTTTTCTTTTGGTCCTACTATACACTGAGTTAGCAAGTCATAGTACAAGAAGTGGGTTTGTATTCTTTATGTGTTGGTTCGAATCAAATCACATGGGAAAGTTAGGGTGGGACGTTTGACTATTGGAAAGAGTAGCTAGTACAAGTAAAGTAGCTTACATTATTTACTAAATTTCATAATTCACCCTATACATTATTATTTAGACACAATAAAACCCCAAACCTACTTACATATTCATAATAAATCCTAACTCAGGTATAGTGTAATTTTAATTAATTAAACTTGATTAAATGGTAACATTAACGATAAATGACTAATATTGATGATTCAAGAAAACTTACTAAAACGTGAAATTACTAAAAAATGGAAAGCATACTAAAATTCATATGAACTTAAAATAATGTATGGTTATTAATCCGTATAGGTTCCGTGAAGCGAGAGTGATCTTGTGCCTTGTGATTCATCTTTTCTGATTTGTTTTGCTATTGAATAAGGTACAGATATTCTACCCTTTTTCAGTAAGGGTGCCTTCGTTCTCATGACTTTGATTTCAATCCTTATTCGTATTAAGATTCCCTAAGCCATTGCTATGATTCCCTGTACTTTGATTCATCCATTTGATATGCTTCGTTGGTATGATGATTCATTTGATATTCGTTCGTTACCTGGTGATATTAGTATTCGAACCACTTGATACTTCGAAGGTTCATTTGATTTTGGGTAACTAGATGTGAAAACCCTCTTAATTATATCATGGAAATGTTTTGAGAAAGACCATTTTAAAATGATGTTTATAATAATGCAATACCACTTTTATATGGAATTTTACTAAAATTTTATGAAAACTACTTTTAGAAGACTACCTTTATGAAAACCATTGTTAAAGATCATTTTTATGAAAATCATTTGATAAAGATCTCTTTAAATGAACCATTTGATTATGAACCTTCGATTATGAACCTTTGACGATGAACCTTTTGATATGACACTCTGATTATGATATGATATCTGACTCTCAGTTTGATACCCGAGCAAAAATCTGTTTCCTAGCCATGAAGGTAACATGGCCGTGTCATTGATGCACCAATGGCATGACTCTAGTTTGGTCGAGTGATGTTCCGCACCGTCCCTTATCTGTTATCTGTTATGAGCTCAAGTATATATATTTGGCCACTATTTTATCTGCAGGGGCGTATGGATGCATCCTAGATCTGTTATCTGTTTATTGGATTATCTATTATATGATTTGATATATATCTGGTGACTGGTGCTTGTGTGCAATACACGCCTTTCACATATCTGGGAGTTAGCTACTCCATTTGGTTACATTTAAGATGATATGATTTGGTTTGTTTCTGGACTCGTGGTGGATTTTTGACCCTTTCTTACTTTGTATCTTCTCTGTCTATACCTTATGTATTCCCAATGCACTAAACTATGCATGTTTGTTTCCTTTTGCTTTCGTTTTCATTTATGTATATATCTGTTCACTGGGCTTTTTAAGCTCAGCCGCATTTCTTTTCCTGTGGCAGGTTTTAGTAGGAAGCTGGGTTATGAGTGGAGAGAACCTTGGACTTAGAAGACTTGATAGCTATTCTGGATTAGAGATGACTAGAAGTTATTATATTTTAGAAATTGTGTTTATCGGAATTCTCTTTTGTAACCTTGTAATTTCAGTATTTCCTTTGTAACCTTTGAGACTTCTTGTATTACTATAGATGTATGCTTTGTTTTGATCTGATATGAAACCATTATTGTGACATCTTTACCCTCGTCGGGTTAGGGTGTTACAATTTATGGTATCAGAGAGACAGGCTGCGACTCATAATACATTTACCCTTGACCGGTGAAGTTTTGACCCCTTAAGTTTCCACTGTAGGCGCTCGTAGGGCAACCTTTGAGAATTTGCTTTAGGATCTCCCCATAAGAACGTAAGCTATACCGGTGAGGAATGGGTAGACTAGGACATCTATGTAAGTTGCTTTGCTTCCGCATCACTCTGATTCGTGCCTTTGCCTTTAGCTAAGCCTTATAAGAACATTTGTTTCAGAAACTAAAAAGTTTTGCAACCAAAGTTTAGTAACCAGGTAAGTTTGAAATTCATCGAGAACTACATGGATTCCTTGCACCATTTAAGTTTCACTTCTTGATTTTGATCTCCACTTTCGATCTCTTTGATAAACAGTTAGATACCATTCCGACTATCCCGATGGTCATTCAACCATAATGTGTTTGACACATTCTATGAACTCACTACTCATGTCGGATATGAAGTGTATCATCTGATACTACTTGGTTCTGCGTAATCCATTACTACTTCTATGAGAACCCTGGCAATTATCAACCACGAATATAGGAAGTTTTGTCCCCTCCCTATGAATGATGAACCTTGTATGCCAACCAGTTCCTTTGGAAGGATATGGTGTAAATACTATCTCACTACGAAATTGTTAACTGAGCATGATGATGCTGTTAACTAATATTCCATACATCTCACTTTTGACAGTTATAAGATGTTCGTATTACAAATTATACACACCCTATCTGCCCCTTATGCAAAAAGGTTTAACAAATTCCAACACCTCGAACTGTTTGCTTACCTATCTCAACACTTTGATGAACCATGTATTTGACTATGATATATGAACTATCCGTCTGGTTTAACGACCGTATTCGTGCTACGAATCTGTTTAATCTTGATATCATTGGCCTTGAGGCCTTTTGGTTATGGATTGGATGCTTTCGTAAAGCTACCATGGACTACCATATCCGATAAGTGATCTTTAACAATCTACTTCGTTCTACTATTGCTTTGATGACTCTCAACCACTTAAATCTGTTAAGATTAATGCTGCTATGGAAACACTTACTCCGATCTCATTTGATTGTCAAATTTCTCCTGTCACCTATTAGTATCCACCCTTAGGAAGCCCTGGCATTGGAAGTATTTTGGTTGTACGAAAATTTTCCGATGTTCTCTGATGAACCTCTTGGTATCTCCTCCAGCTTGGGAAGTAGAATTGGCTTTGAACCGATCTCAATTAACGAAACCATGATGCCATAGAAGTTGAGAGGTTGAAAGAGCTGATGGAATATGATTTTGTTCACCTCAGTGTTCTCTTTAAATGCTCCTGTTGGTTTATGAAGAAGAAAGAGGGAAGTGTGCGACGGCGTATCGACTATCGTGAACTTAATCGTATCACTATCCGAAATCATTATCCATTTCCGCGTATCAATGATTGATTTGGCTTATCTGTGTAAACTCCGTATCAGACGGCCTCATTTAATGTTTGAAGGACTGAAGAAGCAACCACAAGAACTTCTAAGGAGGGAGATGACTAACTGAGAGTAACCTCCGTGAAGCATTTCAGTTTTATTCGCGTAGAAGATGATAGGTGATGTGAAGTGGATATGAAGTTTTCCCTGAGATGATTCATGAAGTTGCTTTCGTACTCGTTGTGATCATTATGAGTTTTAAATGATGCCAATTGTATTGGTTAATAGAATCATGTTTTCGCGAGTAGTTGGACAATTGTCATAGTATGACAGTGTGTTTATGCTCGGAGACGAACGAAGAACACGTAGATTATCTTCATATTAAGTAGAATGACCCTTTGTTCTGGAAGAGTAGATATGATTGGCATTCAGAGATTGTAGCAGACAACACTACCACGTACCGGTGACGACAGCAGTTTGATGTGGTGAATTTCGAACTATGCTGGAAGAACTGTCTAAGACACGCAGTCTTGCTTCTCTATTCATTTTAGTTGTACTAGGATGAATTGAGAGCAGAAGCAGACTCTCGAATGGAAGATGCACAGTGACCATGTCAGAGATTCACGTTACCACACCACAGTGTCAAGAAGAAGTGCGGAAGGCTTGAGGGACCAGACGCAAGTTTATCATCACTTCTCACCGCATGATCAGATGGACAAGCGTAGACAGACTACTCGGACTTGGAAGAGATTTTGAAATCATGTATTCGAATGGACGATTTTGGAATGATCATTTGTGGTTGGATGAGTCGATTTCGTGAAGGATGAAGTTATTGAGGGCGTGTTCACTTCTGCTTAACCCACTTAAGCTTCCGTTACCTGATAATAAGGTCCTTTGAATGATTTAGGTTCCCTATTAGTAATTCCGTTTTGTGTTCTTTTTGCGTATGTTGGATGATGGTTTTGTTATGCGAACTTTGACGAATTGGGGAAGAAACCTTGAGATTTATGTCCAGAAATGGGCGGATTTTTAAGCAACCACTTATATTGGCTGAGTTAATTTTGGTGAGTAATGAAGGATTGACGCTATTAACGACGTACCTTAATTCTGATGGACATTCTGGGACTTTCGATACTTTTACGAGTAGTTTCGTTCTTCTCTTAGTTATGTTGACTGATTTTGATGACCTCTGAGACTGTAGAAGGATTAGGTGGATTAAGATAGGTTATTTTGTTCACGACTTGAGATAAAGTATGACCATCATGAGGGCATATTTATATGATGCCAGTATTATGACGTCTGGCCAACATGATAATACTTACATCATATAACGTGCACTTGTTGTGGGCATAGGATATTTCGAGAAGTGCCTTAGAAGCCTTAGAAATTTTGATAGATTTCTGAGATTATCTGTGTTAGTAAGACTTTAGGTTCATTCTACCTATACGCTTAATTTGCCTTCACCGTGGTACGATTCGATACGTTTGGATTCTCGAAAACGCGTTTTGCTGACCTCTATATTTCCGATAAGAGTCTTAGGTTCTGTTGTAGAACTTTCTGCCGGTTGATGTTATCGACAATCTGTTTTCTGTACGTTCTTATCTGATTTGTCTAATCAAATCCTATGGACGACATATCCGTCAAATCCTACGAATTTCCTATATCTCTCCCGAGAGAATACGATTATCATCTGTTACGTTTGGTATTTTATTCTTTTGATCCGGATTCGTTATAGTATGTCTTTTTGAAAAAGCTGAAGCTATTTTGATCAACAAGATAGAGTCATGAGAAACAAGTATTTCACATTTCAGTTCACTGTCCATTGTGTTCCATTTCGTTTACTTCAATTTTCGAGGACGAAAATTTTTTTTAGAGGGGAAGAATTGTAAAACCCCAAAATTAAAACAATCCGGAATGACTAAAATGCCCTCAAATTTAAAATTTTAAGAACTTATGAAAATTATGTAAGTAACATTATTTGTATTTTAACCTAAGATAATTTATGTCCTAAGTTAACTAATGAATGATTATGATATAACAATCACAAAACAAATGTTCAAATTCTAGTCTAGGCTATTCGACTTTTAATGTATCACAAGCTCCAAAATTTCGACTAAGTAACAATAAAGAGGATAAGCACACATATTAATATGAAAGTGATCAATCGCGAACGCACTATTAAATAAATGCAGACAGCGGATACGCGTGAATAATTACAAATTACCCCTTTGTGAAAAAGGATACTTGCAAAAACTCACGTTCGTGTGTAGTGTAAAGACAGGTAAATAATTATCCGAATCGTTTCCCAACGAGGTGTGAATGGGCAAACTGTGAAAAGCTTTTGATTAAAGTGACAGATGATTTAGATATGAGATTTTGCTTGTTTAATAATTCTAAATAACAAATTAAAACAAATATGCACAAGAAAATTAAACGCGAATTATACTAAACAGAAAAATGCGTAACGGGGAATCTAAAATGGGACAAAAACTGAAATTTATGAAATTAAAACCTAAAAATGTAAAATTACTTAAAACTTATTTAAAAACTTAAATTATATTTTTTTATACTTTTTATTTAATTATTATTAATTATTTATTATTTAATTACTTATTAATCTATTTAAATTTATAAAAAAAAATACTAAATGAACAAAGAAAATTCTAAAACTTTTTCTAAAAATATTATTAAGTAAATAGAAGCTAAGAAAATTATAAAAATGAAACTTGCTTAATTAAAATTTAAAAAGATAAATTCTATTAAATAGAAGCTATCACTATTTTTCTATTTTTGTTTTTCTTAAGGTCTAAAAATATAATTATATTTTCCTAGATTAAAAATGACAAAAGAAAATTATGAAAATTAGATTTATATTTTTCTGATTATTTTTCTATTTATTATGATTTAATTACTATTAGAAACTAATAAAAATATTAAAAATATCAAATGACTTAGGAAAAATATGAAAAATTCAGGATAAGTCAAAATTAATATTTAAAAGCTTGGAAAATTAAAATGAAAAGTCTAATAAGCCTAAATAAGCAGATGGGCAGATAAGCAGTTGAGCTAATAAGCTAAAAATAAGCTAATAAGCAAAAAACTCAACCAAATGCTCAGAACAAGTGTAAACAACTTATATAAGCTTAAAACAACTTAAAAACATAAATAAGCACAAGTGGATAAGCTGATAAGAAGATAAACAGTTGCAAATCTCAAACAGGAAACTTAGAAAATTGCCAATTTGCAGGGCAATTTAAGCAGTTCAATTAAGCTCTTAAGTTGTATATTATGGGGGCAAAAGTAAGCTAGTAGTATGAGCTTTTCAGAAAACTAAAAAGCTAGGCCTGAGCTTATGTGGATAAGCCAGAAATCAATGAAGATCAGCAGCAACAGCAATCAGTATATACTGAATTGCTTATGTGCAGAGTTGATCAGAAGAGCACAGGCCAAAAGGGACTAATCCAACTCAATTGTTTACTTCAAATGAATCACAAGTGACTCAGAAAAGTCAAGAAAAATGGTCAAAAGAGCTTATGGCTATATATGGCTTATTTGAGCTTTTTAACTTCTAAAAAATCCACAGATGGTTCAAAAACACACAACCAATCAAATGAACTTGTTAAATCTTAGAACCAGCTTATATTGACTTAGAAAAGCATAACCAAAGTTGGCCTTGATGCAAATCTACAGTAACAAAAGGTTTGACTAGTTTGACTTCTCAAACCAAACACCCCTTTTGTTGAGTCTGTTTTGGATTATCAAAGGACACAGATAATTTAACTTATGAATACTGATTTTTATTGACTAACTAACTTATATAAACTATAATAAGCAACTTATAATAGGAAAATAAGCAATCTAATAAGTTATGCTATGTGTGACTGTTTTTTGGCTTTTATATGTTTTTAAGCAAAATGAAAACAAAGTTAATAAACCACTGATACAACAGATGAAATATGTTAAGAAACTAGCAATAAGCACATATCAACAACAATAAGCTATTAAAAAGCATTAGTACAGTAAAATGCAAAATTTGTGAAACTTAGCAAAATGCTTACAACTGCTATGGAAAATGGAACGGAGAACAAGGACCAAGAACACTCTAGCTTGTTCACACAAGCTAGAAAACCCCAAGAAAAGCTTCCTGAATTATCTTATACTCCAAATAAGAGCTTATTGCCTCAGCAGTTGACTTTCATTGACTTTTTCTTCTTTCTTGAATTAGATCAGAATTAAACTAATATAAGCTTATCAAAAGCTATTCAGAGCTTATGTAAGCTTATAGGAACAACAATTAAGCTTTTCCAAATAGCATTAAACTTAATACGAATTACAATACAGCTTGAAATTGTAAAGTAATTGAAATTAAATGCAAGATGTAATAAAATGAGATCAAAATGACTGTAAATGACTTATATTAATGACTGGAAATGAAAATTACAATAAAGAAAGACAAATAAGTAAAGACGATTAAAAATAAATTAAATACCCTCTATTTCCTATTACATTGATCTATATATACTAAATTATGCTGGGAAATCCTTAGTCGACATCTCCGAGCTCTTCTGCATCCTTGGATTGCTTCAAATTGATCTCAGCCACTCAAACTGATTTTGGCGCCAAAAGTGGTAGTAGTGGATTCGAGCAGGTTATTGCAATTAATGCATTTTGTGGAGGTGGAGAAGAAGCTTTAATTGCTTCTTGTTTTGTTAGGTAAGTGGGATAGGAGGGGGGTGGTTTTGCAGAGATAAGGTGGGCTATGGTGGTTTTGGCGGCAAGTTGGGAAGAAGACGGGTCAAACATTAGTTTGACCCTGGGTTTAAATAAAGGGTTGGGTTGGATCGGGTTATGATTGGGCTTGGGTATTTAATTAGTAGGTTGGGCTGGGTTATGTTTAATAGATGGGTTGGGTAGTGATAAAAGGGTAGTGGGTTTTATTTTTATTTAAGGTCCGGTTTGGTTTGTAGAATAAACACAAGGACCAAAGTTGTCATTACTGAATTTTTGAAGGATTGAAATTGTAATTTTACCAAAGTTATCAAAAGAGTTTATTTTGCCAATTATAAATAGCACAAGGGTAATATTTGATAAATTCCAATTTTTAAATACCTGAGGACTAGTTTTGCCAATTTTGAAACTTGAGGGGTAAAAGTTGTCATTTTTAGAAAACTTTCATCCAGGGATTAAAAGTGAATATGTTTGATATCCCAAGGACTAAAGTTGACTTTTCTTTCATTTTAAACCTTCAGGGACTAATTCTGCCAATTTGTGAAACTTCAGGGACTGAAAGTGACAATTATGCAAACTTTGTTCGTTTTTCACTTATTTTCAATCTTTTTGTTCCTGAGTCATATAAAAACACATTTTATGATATTTTCTGTATTATTTGACTTTTCAAAGTGTTTTTGGCTGTTTTAGTAGTTTAAATGGGAACAAAATGATGAGTATTTAGACACTCATCAATCCCCCACACTAAACTATTGCTAGTCCCTAGCAATCTTTTATGAAGTTTTAATGGATTTTTCTCTTTACCAAAAGCCATTACTTCTGGAGTAGCCAATGTTTTAGTATGTGATACTTTGGTACAATGATAACCAAATGATTTTGAGCAAACCATCAGCTGTCAACTGTTTTGATTTGTCTTTACCAAAAGCCGTTTGCTTCTGGACTAGCCAACTCTTAGATAAAATACAGTTATTATCTTTGGTGAGCTAATTACCAATCATGGTTTTCTACTGCCTTAACCACAAGCCATAACCTTGCGGGCTAGCCAACTCTTCACTTATAAGGATATGGTGAGTCGAATACCATACAATTTTCGGCAAATTGTAAGCCATCAACGGATTTGAGACATCTTTACCAAGGGCCGTTTGTTCCTAGATTAGCCAATCCTTATGTGGGTTAGACATGGCGGACTGATAACCATTTATTGAGTTCTAATAGAGAAAAAAAAAATTAAAATTTTGGCTAAAATGGGGGTACTAGATGGTACATTTGCTCAAATTCGCTAGAATTCCCCCCCCCCCACACTTAGAACTGAATATTGCCCTCAATATTCAAAGAACCGGTTGTTAAACCAACACTTAGAACGTGGAAGGGAAATACTAATAGCCATTTATTTCATATACACATTTTTTTTTTTTTTTTTTTTTTTTTTTTTTTTTTTTTTTTTAAATTTGCATATATACAACATGTGGGACATCTCCCCCACACTAGGGTGAGACATGGGTGAAAACCCATTTTTTACTACTGTTTTTATTAACCGAGTCGCTAGCTTGACTCGACCCCGAATTCATTGGTTCATGGGGAAGTAAGTGGAAGAAACCATCTCCATCGGACTTTCATTCAAAATGATTGGATAACCAATTGAACATAAGAAAGTTCCACACCGATGAGATAAATCCGGCATTTAAACCAATGTTAAATGGAAAATGCCGGGGTCAAAAGTAATATCCTCACTCCCGAATGAGTGAAAGATAGGGGAAATCACCGGGTAGGTGAAGGGAAGAAGAGAGATCTGAACAGCAATTAAGATAAGAACTTCCTCCTCAAGAATTGCATATTCAAGTGGAGGAGGCAAGTCCTTAAAGTTGATCTCCGGAAATTTATCAGTTTTCTCAACTGACTTGATTTCCTTATTATGAAGTTCAACGGGAGGAAGAGGAGGAGAATTGTCCTGATTCAACAATTTCTCAAGAGAAAGAATGTCTCCCTCCAGATCAATCTCAGCGTTATCAATTCCTTCAAGAAATGAATCACACTTGAGAAAAGCCTCGATCTCTTCCAAATTGGAATCACTACCCTCGAACGGAGTGAGAGAAGGGGAAGAGTCGGAAATGATAGGTAGAGAAGATGTGGTGGGATTACCACTCACTGAATTATGAAAATAACCAACACTTTCATGAGAGTACTCCTTTGAAGCAACATCAATGACATCGATTCGGTTAACCGATGCAGAATTATAATTTGAGGAGTACCTCGAAGTTTGATCATGGTTAAAGGTAACAGCTTCCTTATCCACACGCAATGTAATCTCATGCTTAAATACATCAATAAGAGCATGACCCGTTTTTAGGAATCCTCTTCCAAGAACGAGAGGAACCTTTTGATCTGCGTCGAATTCAACAACCACAAAGTCAGCTGGAAAATGGAACTTACCTACTTTTACAAACACATCTTCGGCAATGCCGCATGGATGAGATATGGTTCGATCTGCAAGCTCAAGAGTCATGCACGTAGGAGTAAGAGCCGGAAGAGAAAGTTTCTTCCATACTGAATGAGGCATCAGGTTGATGCTTGCACCAAGATCGGCCAAGGCATAGCATTCAACCATTCCCGGAAATACACAAGGTAGTAGAAACTTTCCAGGATCTCCAAGCTTCTCCGGAAGCTTTTTCAAGATAACCGCTGAGCAGTTCTCATTTAATGGAGTTTTAGCCATTTCAATCAGTTTTTCCTTGTTGCTTAACAAGTGTTTGATTGTTGATGCAAATTTAGGCATCAGAATGATAGCATCCGCAAAACTTATGTCAAAATGTAATTCTTTAAAGATTTGAAAGAATTTGTCCATTTGTTGACTAGCCTTCTCACGGAGCTTTTGCTCATTTAAGCGCGATGGGTAAGGAATGTAAGGTTTGGATTTAGGGGCAATGACTTCAGGAGTCTTAACAGATTCAAAGACAACTCCTGGTTTGGATTTATTTTTCGGGACACCCGGAGGATGGACTTTAGGAATCTTAAAAGTATCCTCCGTCTCTTTTTCCATTTCAAACAACGGAGGAGGAATAGGACCAGAGGGTCCCTCATAAGCAGCACCACTCCAAGTGGTGATAGCTTTGACGAAAGTGGTATCTTCATCATCATCACTGTCATCAAGTACACTGACAGGAACAGCATTGAGCATTTCGGAATAATATCTGGCTGTTCTTTGCTCACTAAGTTTGGTTGACAAACTTTTAACCGTAAATCGTGATAGAGTAGGATCTATTCTTGACGGCTGAGGAGCAATTGTGGGTGTAGATTTTTGGATGACCGAGGGTTGGACATATTTAGCACTTCCATTGTTAGTGGGAAGTACCGGGTCCTTCATCACCTTGAGTCCAACATGAGCTTTACCACTATGTGTAGTGACAGCTTTGAGTTCACCCCTTGGGTTGACAACAGTGTTACTTGGGAGACCTCCCGAAGTAGAAGGTGGATTAAGATGGTCCATGAGACTGGCAAACATATTTTTAACTTCGCTTTGAGAATGATCGATTTTGTTTGAAAGCTCAGTTCCTTGCTTGTGTATTGAGGACTGAAATTCATTCTTCAAATTAGAGATTTGATTTTGCATTGCCTTCATATTGGTCTCATTAACCTTGATGTAGCTATCAAGCTCATTCGAGAGAGGTCTTTGGGAATTGGGAGCTGAATACCCTTGATTACCCCTTTGGGGTGGGTATTGATTGTTCGGGGCATGATATTGGTTCTGCGTGTTTTGCCCTCTTTGCTGATTAGGATTATTCCTATTTGGATTATTAGGAGGAGGAAATCCGGGTGGTCCATGTTGATTGCTAGCACGGTAATTTGTTTCCACTTGAGGATGGTATTGACCACCTCCTTGATTGGAAGATCCGGCTAAAGCTTTGACTTCAAATGCATTGCCATCGGTGGCAGTACAATTGTAGTAAGCGTGAGGGCCACCACAAGTAACACAAACTTCTACCTTTTTTATTTCAGCAGTGTGAGAAGTTTGCGGAGCGGACTCTTTCTTTTGTTTGGAGAAAACCAAAGCTTGAATAGCCTTTGTGAGTTCAGCAAGCTGAGTATCAGTACTAGACTGACTCACGGGAGATGAAGTAGAAGGACCAGCACTAGCCTGAGAATTATACGGTCTGGCTCGTGCAGTGCGGACCTTTGACTTATTTTCAATGAGTGCAATGGCTTCTTTAGTGGATTTGCTCAGAAAATTACCTCCAGCTGAGGCATTAAGAGAATCTTGGTCAGATGGGTTTAACCCATTGTAGAAAGTGTCCATTTGCATCAAATCGGTGAAACCGTGATGAGGACATTTGCGGAGCAATTCTTTGAAACACTCTCATGCTTCTCCAAATGGTTCATCAAACCTTTGAGAGAATTTCATGATTTCATTTTTGAGATACGTGGTTTTAGACGGAGGAAAGAATTCATTCACGAATTTCTGAACAAGATCTTCCCATGTTGTTATCGATCGAGGGGGTTGTTTGTCAAGCCAAATCCGGGCTGCCCCATCGATGGAAAATGGGAAAAGAAGAAGTTTGATTGATTCCTCAGGGACATTTTTGCATTTGATGGTGGATGTGATTTTATTGAACCATCTAATGTGATCTTGAGGATCGTCCCTGTCAAAACCATAGAATTCCCGCTGGGTTACCAGGTTTATCAACCTAGTCTTAAGCTCAAAATTCTCAGCCACGATGGCTGGAACAACAATGGCATCTCCGTACCCATTGGTGGGAGCTTGGAGAAGCTCATTCATAGGACGGTCTTCTGCCATGATGACAGAGGTTTTGGGATCAGTACGTAACTCGGGTACGACTGATGGAGCAGAACGTCTACGACGTCTTCGAGGTATGTTTCCAAGCTCACGAAAAGGGCTTGATGACCTAGAAGAACGAGTGCGCATGCACTTAGCAAAAATTTTCAATTAAAATCAAGATCGAGAAAAAACACAAGTGAACTTAAACCAATAATCAACAGGCGTACGGTAGCTCTCTAAAAGATAAACGCACAGAGTGGCGGAGAAGCAGAGGTGGGCAATTAAATGCTCCTTAAAAACCCGCTTCTTTCAGTCCGACAATTTAATGTCAAACTATCCTTAAACCTCCGTTATAGTTTGTTTATCAATCAAAGGTGAGCCGATATTCGCAAGTGATACAAAGGCAAGTTTTAAATCTTTGGTTTGGGAACTTATTATGGTCGTACCCCCAGTTAGGTAGTACTCAGTCTTGGTTCTCGATGGTGAATTTTATTTGTTATTTATTAAAGAAAACGGAAAATGTTTTTGGGTTTTTAATTTTTTATATGATAATAATAATAATAATATATATAGAAAAGAAAAGAAAAATATTTTTGTATTTTATATTGTTTATGGGAAATAGGAACTTCTAGAAGAAGGATCTCAGATCACTAATCGCTTAAATTCAACACAATTGTCGCACACACCTCCCCGGCAGCGGCGCCAAAATTTGATCCGTCGCGAACGCACAATTAAATAAATGCAGACAGCGGATACGCGTGAATAATTACAAATTACCCCTTTGTGAAAAAGGATACTTGCAAAAACTCACGTTCGTGTGTAGTGTGAAGACAGGTAAATAATTACCCGAATCGTTTCCCAACGATGTGTGAATGGGCAAACTGTGAAAAGCTTTTGATTAAAGTGACAGATGATTTAGATATGAGATTTTGCTTGTTTAATAATTCTAAATAACAAATTAAAACAAATATGCACAAGAAAATTAAACGCGAATTATACTAAACAGAAAAATGCGTAACGGGGAATCTAAAATGGGACAAAAACTGAAATTTATGAAATTAAAACCTAAAAATGTAAAATTACTTAAAACTTATTTAAAAACTTAAATTATATTTTTTTATACTTTTTATTTAATTATTATTAATTATTTATTATTTAATTACTTATTAATCTATTTAAATTTATAAACAAAAAATACTAAATGAACTAAGAAAATTCTAAAACTTTTTCTAAAAATATTATTAAGTAAATAGAAGCTAAGAAAATTATAAAAATGAAACTTGCTTAATTAAAATTTAAAAAGATAAATTCTATTAAATAGAAGCTATCACTATTTTTCTATTTTTGTTTTTCTTAAGGTCTAAAAATATAATTATATTTTTCCTAGATTAAAAACGACAAATGAAAATTATGAAAATTAGATTTATATTTTTCTGATTATTTTTCTATTTATTATGATTTAATTACTATTAGAAACTAATAAAAAAGATTAAAAATATCAAATGAGTTAGGAAAAATCTGAAAAAATCAGGATAAGTCAAAATTAATATTTAAAAGCTTGGAAAATTAAAATGAAAAGTCTAATAAGCCTAAATAAGCAGATGGGCAGATAAGCAGTTGAGCTAATAAGCTAAAAATAAGCTAATAAGCACAAAACTCAACCAAATGCTCAGAACAAGTGTAAACAACTTATATAAGATTAAAACAACTTAAAAACACAAATAAGCACAAGTGGATAAGCTGATAAGAAGATAAACAGTTGAAAATCTCAAACAGAAAACTCAGAAAATTGCCAATTTGCAGGGCAATTTAAGCAGTTCAATTAAGCTCTTAAGTTGTATATTATGGGGGCAAAAGTAAGCTAGTAGTATGAGCTTTTTAGAGAACTAAAAAGCTAGGCCTGAGCTTATGTGGATAAGCCAGAAATCAATGAAGATCAGCAGCAACAGCAATCAGTATATACTGAATTGCTTATGTGCAGAGTTGATCAGAAGAGCACAGGCGAAAAGGGACTAATCCAACTCAATTGTTCACTTCAAATGAATCACAAGTGACTCAGAAAAGTCAAGAAAAAGGGTCAAAAGAGCTTATGGCTATGTATGGCTTATTTGAGCTTTTTAACTTCTAAAAAATCCACAGATGGTTCAAAAACACACAACCAATCAAATGAACTTGTTAAATCTTAGAACCAGCTTATATTGAATTAGATAAGCTTAACCAAAGTTGGCCTTGATGCAAATCTACAGTAACAAGAGGTTTGACTTGTTTGACTGCTCAAACCAAACACCCCTTTTGTTGAGTCTGTTTTGGATTTTCAAAGGACACAGATAATTTAACTTATGAATACTGATTTTTATTGACTAACTAACTTATATAAACTATAATAAGCAACTTATAATAGGAAAATAAGCAATCTAATAAGTTATGCTATGTGTGACTGTTTTTTGGCTTTTATATGTTTTTAAGCAAAATGAAAACAAAGTTAATAAACCACTGATACAACAGATGAAATATGTTAAGAAACTAGCAATAAGCACATATCAACAACAATAAGCTATTAAAAAGCATTAGTACAGTAAAATGCAAAATTTGTGAAACTTAGCAAAATGCTTACAACTGCTATGGAAAATGGAACGGAGAACAAGGACCAAGAACACTCTAGCTTGTTCACACAAGCTAGAAAACCCCAAGAAAAGCTTCCTGAATTATCTTATACTCCAAATAAGAGCTTATTGCCTCAGCAGTTGACTTTCATTGACTTTTTCTTCTTTCTTGAATTAGATCAGAATTAAACTAATATAAGCTTATCAAAAGCTATTCAGAGCTTATGTAAGCTTATAGGAACAACAATTAAGCTTTTCCAAATAGCATTAAACTTAATACGAATTACAATACAGCTTGAAATTGTAAAGTAACTGAAATTAAATGCAAGATGTAATAAAATGAGATCAAAATGACTGTAAATGACTTATATTAATGACTGGAAATGAAAATTACAATAAAGAAAGACAAATAAGTAAAGACGATTAAAAATAAATTAAATACCCTCTATTTCCTATTACATTGATCTATATATACTAAATTATGCTGGGAAATCCTTAGTCGACATCTCTGAGCTCTTCTGCACCCTTGGATTGCTTCAAATCGATCTCAGCCACTCAAACTGATTTTGGCGCCAAAAGTGGTAGTAGTGGATTCGAGCAGGTTATTGCAATTAATGCATTTTGTGGAGGTGGAGAAGAAGCTTTAATTGCTTCTTGTTTTGTTAGGTAAGTGGGATAGGAGGGGGGGGGTTTTGCAGAGATAAGGTGGGCTATGGTGGTTTTGGCGGCAAGTTGGGAAGAAGACGGGTCAAACATTAGTTTGACCCTGGGTTTAAATAAAGGGTTGGGTTGGATCGGGTTATGATTGGGCTTGGGTATTTAATTAGTAGGTTGGGCTGGGTTATGTTTAATAGATGGGTTGGGTAGTGATAAAAGGGTAGTGGGTTTTATTTTTATTTAAGGTCCGGTTTGGTTTGTAGAATAAACACAAGGACCAAAGTTGTCATTACTGAATTTTTGAAGGATTGAAATTGTAATTTTACCAAAGTTATAAAAAGAGTTTATTTTGCCAATTATAAATAGCACAAGGGTAATATTTGATAAATTCCAATTTTTAAATACCCGAGGACTAGTTTTGCCAATTTTGAAACTTGAGGGTTAAAAGTTGTCATTTTTAGAAAACTTTCATCCAGGGATTAAAAGTGAATATGTTTGATATCCCAAGGACTAAAGTTGACTTTTCTTTCATTTTAAACCTTCAGGGACTAATTCTGCCAATTTGTGAAACTTCAGGGACTGAAAGTGACAATTATGCAAACTTTGTTCGTTTTTCACTTATTTTCAATCTTTTTGTTCCTGAGTCATATAAAAACACATTTTATGATATTTTCTGTATTATTTGACTTTTCAAAGTGTTTTTGGCTGTTTTAGTAGTTTAAATGGGAACAAAATGATGAGTATTTAGACACTCATTAAAAAGATATGTCAATCCCTAAAATTTCGACCTTCCTTATTTCTCCAATCAACTTACACGTCTTCCCTCAATCACCATAATACCGAAACATAAATTTTCTACTTTGTCAAAACCCTAGAATCCCTCTCCTCCTCCATCTCATTGTACGGCAAGGAGCAAAGCAAAAGAAAAAAACATTCGAAAACCCTAGAAATAAATACATCAAAAACTCGGCTACCACACTTGGCTGTTCCTGTTCGATCAGTTGCCGAAGCAAAAGGAGGATTGTTGTGACTCCTACCTGGTGCTTCGAGCGTGTGGGATGTTCTGGTCCATGAGTTACATACGTGGGTGGCTGTGTTGGCATGGGATCGACTGGAAATTGGCTCTAGATCGTGGGTTCATTGGCTCCTTGATTCTTGTTCTCTTCATTCGATCTTGTCAAGGGTAACGCGTACCTTCTCATTTTGTTTTCCTCTATTTTGATCCTTCCTATGACGTGTATCATGTCACCAATAATCTAGTAACGAATTGGCTAGAACCTTCACCATATATACAATTAAGTGTCACATGAAATCATACTTTATATTCACAACATAACGATGGTAAAAACTTACATATGTATAGCGACTCATATCTTGTTCGACCCTCTTATTTTCTGTTTTGGATGTGTTGTGTTCAACCCCATTAAGCACATGTGATCTAGTCTTTTCAAACTAAAATAAAGAGTATACATACGGGTTGGTTTTGGGTCGATCTAGGGTAACACAAAAACTGCCATGGGAAGTATTGGTTTGTGTCAAACTTAAAAAGGGATTAACATACACCTTGTGTCCTTGCTGTGTTGAATAACAACCTTGAAAAGAGTCTCAAGTCTGTTAAAACTAAGCATGCATTCAATCCATAAACTCACACGAACTCAAATTCCTTTCACATAAAATAATGATTTGTGACCTTTATATATCGTCTAAAACATATATTATATCCCATACGAATTAAAAGAAAGAAAAGACATGGTTGCGTTTTGGTTGTACTCGGTAATAAAACAACACAAAAGAGGGTGTTACGAGTCCACTTTTGTGTCGAGAAAGATACGTTGTGAGTGTGTCGTATGCTTTACTCATTGGTCGTGGTTTTGAAGGCGTCCATTTGATTGTTGTCGTGTGTGAGTAAGGGCTGTCTAGTGTGCAATTTTGTTTTCAGTATGCCATGCGAGTAGAAGAAGAAGATTGCATGCATGATGTCTTCTTTCAGTGCTATCTTCGAAGTATATATAATAGGAGTAAATTGAGTTGTTTTTGTAAACATTGAGTATAATAAAATAAGTAAGAGTGTGTCATGATGTCAGTAAAGTATGGCATGGACATATTTTCTTTTTCTTTTGGTCCTACTATACACTGAGTTAGCAAGTCATAGTACAAGAAGTGGGTTTGTATTCTTTATGTGTTGGTTCGAATCAAATCACATGGGAAAGTTAGGGTGGGACGTTTGACTATTGGAAAGAGTAGCTAGTACAAGTAAAGTAGCTTACATTATTTACTAAATTTCATAATTCACCCTATACATTATTATTTAGACACAATAAAACCCCAAACCTACTTACATATTCATAATAAATCCTAACTCAGGTATAGTGTAATTTTATTTCATTAAACTTGATTAAATGGTAACATTAACGATAAATGACTAATATTGCTGATTCAAGAAAACTTACTAAAACGGGAAATTACTAAAAAATGGAAAGCATACTTAAATTCATATGAACTTAAAATAATGTATGGTTATTAATCCATATAGGTTCCGTGAAGCGAGAGTGATCTTGTGCCTTGTGATTCATCTTTTCTGATTTGTTTTGCTATTGAATAAGGTACAGATATTCTACCCTTTTTCAGTAAGGGTGCCTTCGTTCTCATGACTTTGATTTCAATCCTTATTCGTATTAAGATTCCCTAAGCCATTGCTATGATTCCCTGTACTTTGATTCATTCGTTTGATATGCTTCGTTGGTATGATGATTCATTTGATATTCGTTCGTTACCTGGTGATATTAGTATTCGAACCACTTGATACTTCGAAGGTTCATTTGATTTTGGGTAACTAGATGTGAAAACCCTCTTAATTATATCATGGAAATGTTTTGAGGAAGACCATTTTAAAATGATGTTTATAATAATGCAATACCACTTTTATATGGAATTTTATTAAATTTTATGAAAACTACTTTTAGAAGACTACCTTTATGAAAACCATTGTTAAAGATCATTTTTATGAAAATCATTTGATAAAGATCTCTTTAAATGAACCATTTGATTATGAACCTTCAATTATGAACCTTTGACGATGAACCTTTTGATATGACACTCTGATTATGATATGATATCTGACTCTCAGTTTGATACCCGAGCAAAAATCTGTTTCCTAGCCATGAAGGTAACATGGCTGTGTCATTGATGCACCAATGGCATGACTCTAGTGTGGTCGAGTGATGTTCCACACCGTCCCTTATCTGTTATCTGTTATGAGCTCAAGTATATATATTTGGTCACTATTTTATCTGCAGGGGCGTATGGATGCATCCTAGATATGTTATCTGTTTAGTGGATTATCTATTATATGATTTGATATATATCTGGTGACTGGTGCTTGTGTGCAATACACGCCTTTCACATATCTTGGAGTTAGCTACTCCATTTGGTTACATTTGAGATGATATGATTTGGTTTGTTTCTGGGCTCGTGGTGGATTTCTGACCCTTTCTTACTTTGTATCTTCTCTGTCTATACCTTATGTATTCCCAATGCACTAAACTATGCATGTTTGTTTCCTTTTGCTTTCGTTTTCATTTATGTATATATCTGTTCACTGGGCTTTTTAAGCTCAGTCGCATTTCTTTTCCTGCGGCAGGTTTTAGTAGAAAGCTGGGTTATGAGTGGAGAGAACCTTGAACTTAGAAGACTTGATAGCTATTCTGGATTAGAGATGACTAGAAGTTATTATATTTTAGAATTTGTGTTTATCGGAATTCTCTTTTGTAAATTTGTAATTTCAGTATTTCCTTTGTAACCTTTGAGACTTCTTGTATTACTATAGATGTATGCTTTGTTTTGATCTGATATAACACCATTATTGTGACATCTTTACCCTCGTCGGGTTGGGGTGTCACATAAAGGACCTTTGTCGTTATAATATTAGCACAGTTGTCAAAAGACTCACAATTTTGCTCAAACAATGATCAGTGTGTAACGAAAAACACATATAATATTGATCAAGTTGGAAAAGGTTAACATGCTTATAGTTTTGACATTATATGTTGATGACAATAGGTGCATTTTGAGACGAGTGGGACGACACAAATGGTAAAGTTGACATCTTTGTGATAGGAATACGTAGCGGAGGCATTGTCTCCGGTTTTGGTGGATGTCTTAAAGCTACGAATCTCGACATTAAGGTGGGTCATTTACGACTTTGTAGTTTCAGTAATGTTTGGATAAACATATTCTACGTATGGATACCATTATATGATTAATATGGGTAAAAGGGCTAAATAAATCTGCATATCAAAATTTAGAATTAGTAATAAAATATTCACGTTAACCTAATTTCTACCATCATTCTTCTTTCTAAAATTTATTAGTTTGAATTTGAGTTTTAATACTCTTTGTACTTCGACTTTCTATTAGCAAAACTGGAGTGCGGGAAATGGACGACATCAACACTACAAGTTATTTTGGGTAAAAAGGTATGTCTTGGTATATATAGCTCAGGTCGTGAGATGGGAAAAAAAATCACGAACATCTGAGAACATCAACATTGCAAGTTATTTTGGGCAAAAAGGTATGCCTTGATATAGCTCAAGTCATCATTTGTTCTTTTTTACTATTGTTGGAAATATCATCCGGTTTACGTATGAATGGGTCTATTTAGGCTGTGTTAGATTTCTTAACACTTGAAACCAGTAAAGTAATAATGAGTCCATGGTGTCTAACTTATATTATGTTGTCTAACTGAAGTTAAAAATGTTGCAGTAATGGGTCAAAGTCAGGCGCTTCAATGAAATGTCCCGGATGTCAAGATTCTGGAATGAAGTGTCAATCAGGCATCTTGGCCCATCTATGATTTAGCAAATGCAAGAATCATGTAAATAAGTTTGTAAACATGAAGGTTGTCAAGCTTTATATTTCTCTCATATTCGATAAACGTATATTTCTTTTCGTTCTTAATCCATTCAATAATTTAATATGTTTATATTTTTTTTTGTTAACTTACTTTTCTCAACGATAATCATAATACCTCATATGAATTATGGGGATTATACCTTTTTTTTTAAAATACCGCTTAACTTGGAGAAAAAACAAACCCTATCATGGTGTGTTTTCAAATAACTATTCATATAAGAAAACATAAAACATAGCCACACATACAAACAAATCTTCTGTGGTCGGTGATGCGTATAACTATTCATATAAGAAAATGTAAATTATAGCCACACATACGAAAAAAAACACAAACCCTATCATGGATCGATCTGGAACAAGAACTCACCATAGGATTTCTATGTCTCAGAAATCACCTAGGCTCCAGGACACAATAGGGAAGTTTATGATTCTTTAAGCAACGCAAGTTTAATGGAGGTAAACATTGTTTATTCACGGTTCATGTTTCCCGTTTCTTAAACATATCAAAACATAAATATATTCATATATATCAATACATACATATTGAGACTAGATCTCGAGCTCAAACTCCCAACGCTTCTGTAAACAATATTAAGCCAAGTTTAAAAGAAGTCAGTAATGCTTTAACAACATCTAAAGAGCTTCTTAAGGTTATTCACAGAATGTGGGCCCATGATATGCTTCCATCATCCAGCACTGTCACTTATCCCAGCCTTACATACTGAGCTAAAAAGGCCCGCCTTCAGGTCAACCAGGTCATCTATGTTGTCTAACTAAATTTATAAATGTTGCAGTAATGGGTCAAAGTTAAGCGCTTCAATGAAATGTATCGGCTGTCAAGGTTCTAGAATGAAGGTGTCAATCATGCATCTTGGCCCATCTATGATTTAGCAAATGCAACATTCATGTAAATAAGTTTGTTTGTTCTTAATCCATTCAATATATAATTTAGTATGTTTATATCTTCTTCTTTTTGTGGTGTTGTTTATCCTACATATTATTGACCCTTGCCGGAGTTTATGGATTCTGGAAGCATGTGTCAAAGCTTGACAGGCTTGAGATTCGTCGTTATCTTGAAATGTTTTATCTTATTAATTCCCATCCGCAAGTATTCTTCATTCTTAATGAAATACAAACTTAAAAAAAAAACATTTACATACTCTTATCCGTTAACTAATACCTTCCAACAATACAAAAAAACCATACACATCCTTTAAAAATAAATTTTATTTCATATTAACAGTTCAATAATTAATGATCCACAATAATTTCTTTATATATTATTTACCAATAACTAATATCTTCGTATACATGTATCGTACTATTCGAAAAGTAATACACTCAAAGAATAATCACAAGTCATGCCTGCCCGTATACATATATCATACTATATTGGAAGAGAAAAATACTTATATTCCATTACTTGAGGATGATGAATTTGAAGTAGTTATTACTGATGAAGATAATGATTCCATGATACAAGAAAAATGATCATAATCCATTCATTCAAAACGAAGGAAATAATGTACCGATGAATGATCGAGATACTTTTTCAGATTCAAATCAAACAATCCATGAAGATCATGATCACAACGGACGTGACTACAATACCAATGAACATGATTCTTCTGAAGAAGATACTGACACGGAATATGAAGTAGAAAATTGGTATCGTCAAAGATATGTAATTTGAAAACATATGAATATTTACTTTGATAATAATGTTATTTTAATATAATAAGTTACAAGTTTCATTTACAATGTTTTTATTTTACAAATTATGATATGCCTTAACTTTCAACATATAAGAATGTTTAAAATGTAATTTACAAGTCATGCCCGCCCATCGGGCGGGCTTAGATACTAGTGTATATATATATATATATATATATATATATATATATATATATATATATATATATATATATATATATATGTGTGTGTGTGTGTGTGTGTGGTGTGTGTGTTTGTAGTGAGACTTTCTTGCGAGAACCATCTTATCTGCGAGAACTGACAGAACCACCAAAAACATACATGCACGCCTTCAATATCGTATTTTTGCACATATGTTCTAAAAAAAACATGGTTGTTCTAAAGAATTTGATAAGAAATTGGAAATACAAAATTTTTCTTTGAAGGTGTGCATGTATATTCTTATAAGGCGTGCAATGATAATATTGCGGCCATGTGTAAGGTTTTTGTGAAAAAAGAGGATGAGTTCATGATGATATTGAAGAACATAGGTGGATACTTACGATTATTGATGATTTGCATTTATTTTTATTTTATTTTAAAAGGCGTGCATGTATGTTTTTGGTGGTTCTGTCAGTTCTCGCAGATAAGATGTTCTTATAATAAAACATGTAGGAAAGATTGTGAGAGTGACATGTGTCACCCCATACCACATCATATGACACATCATATGACATTTGTCACCCCCCCCCCTCGAAAATTTTTTTTCCCGCAAAAAAAATTTCTTTTTGGGCAAAAAAATTTTTCCTGCCAAAATTTTATTACTATGATGCACCTTTTTTTTTTGTGCACCACATTTATAAAAATTAGTTATAACTAGGATGCACCAATTTTTATAACCGTGACGCATCTTTGTAAGATACTTGAAATCATAACACACTCATACACTTGTGATTTAACCGAATTCTAGAGAGAGAAAGAGAGAGATGTGGCAGTTCTAGTGAGATAAAGTAAAAGAGAATTGTATTGAATGATTAGAAGCTCCAACCCTTCCCATGAGAGGGGAAGCGCTTATATATACAAGAAACATAAACACCCCACATGGGCTGTGGATTGAGCTGACAGTGGGTAAAGACCCGACCCAATACCACAAATACTATTATGACTAAACTAGTATTACGATAACTAAACTAATACTAGTAAGCCTACGAGCTAACTTAATGCTAATAGATACTTGGGGTGACCGAGTATTTCATACGAATATTTATATTCCTAACAATCTCGCCCTAAGGGAGGTCACCCCGGAAATTACAATTTGAATTCTAGCGTTCTAATGAACTTAATTTCCTAGCTCGTAGTCTTTGATTCTTCAAAGTCTTTAATCTTTGTACTTCTAGCAATGATCTTGTGATTAATGTTCCTTTTGCTTGTGTGATCTTTGAGCTTGCTTTGAGATCATCAGCTACAGTAAATCTCCAAATCATCCTTAGTAGTATCGCCTCCATGTGATGTAGTGACCATCGGACCGTCATGCTTACACTTTTCTGGATCAAGAGACTTTGCATCAGAGTTGCGGAAGCATTGTTGTAAGTCTCTCAACTTTCATGATCCTTTGATAATGAATTGGTCGTGTGAACATGGGGTGTGGATTGACATGTCTCTGCTGGAATTAGGTACCACCATCACCATCTTTATATAAATCTGTAATAAAACAACTAGCAATAAAGTTGGAGAACGAATATGGCTTTGTCATTCGCTCAGTGTGGTTGGATTAACCTTCGGATCCATAAGGACCGACCTATGATCAGGTAGAATCCCCTTTAAAGAAAATCTCATTGACAGGACTTTCCAGTTTTTTGTAAAGAATCATCCAACGAATTAACATCAAAATCATCATACAAAGCATTTTCTCATACCGTAACGTCTCAAAGCAGACAGCACAGTGGAGTGAATCAGTGAATTAAATACCCACTGATTGATGAGAAATTGATTAGAAAAATCACTCACGTTTCACTGGATAAACATTTTATGCAACACGACGAGGGTGTTTTATAAATTGAATCACATTTCTGTCATAAACACTTTTGTTTGAAAATTTACACAATCAATGTGCTCGAAACTCAGTTGTTGAGCACATTGAAAGGTTTTCCAAAAGCATCCGTTAATCCATTTCCTGGAACAAGTTTGATTCAAATGTGAATCACTCCATCGTTTCTTTCCAGTTGTCACTAGTTTGATCCATGAAGGATCTCACATGTCACCTACCAAGAGCTTGTTTGATGTTCGCTTTAGAAGGATTCCTATCTTCACTGTGAATACTTGCATATCACTCAGATGTTCTGGCAATACCACGAGGATAATGCGTAGGACTCTTAATTTATATATATTTCTTTTTTTTCACTGTTTATGAAATCACAAGCACATTTTAAGTGTGTCCTAATGAGATTTATGGATGATCTCTTAGCTCTAGACTCAATAGTGCATTTTGATTTAGTGATCGAAGGCTGGAGAGGACTGCCACCTTTTCAATATCGTCTAACTCGGAGTAAGAGAGATGATATAAATGTATTGATCTCCGTGACAAATGAAACAAGAGCCCTTTGAGGGACCTTGAGTGGCTAGGGAGGGTTGTGCAGCGTATCACTGGGTCCATGATACTTGTCTTCAATGTTAGCAATCAACTAAGTGATTCTGACAGCATATGTATTGACCTGGTTTCTGCCTAAAGTGTAAGGAGGGCTACTTTCTTCAGCGCTTACCGAGACTTCATCACTAGTACCTTGTTGGGTTTGTTCTAGTACTAGCTCCATATCAGTCAGCACTCTTCCCTTATTCTCACTTTTCACCTTTTTTCATCGTTCCTAAGGACTTCTATTCAAACTAGAGGATTGTCCCTGGAAAGATCCCTCCGGTTCTGGCTGGATCATGAGAACTGATACCTAACCTTACCATCCTTACAACTCTAGTACATTAAATAAAATGGTCGGTCTTTGGTATTCTTCCATAATTGCCATCATAAATCATTCGCTCCCGCTCAATATGTGCATCGATATACGAAAGAGTTTAGCGCATATGAGAGAGCCTACACTTGACCCCAAAAGATCACATTTTATCAGTTTTCATATTTAAATCACATTCTCTCCCCTGATCAAAATTTTCAAACCTTTTGAGATTTGGGATCTCAATTGATTTAAATAAGTTAGAAAATTTGGGAGACAATGTGGTCTGATTCAGTGTATTCTGATAATGGAACATTATTATGCTCCTCCTCAATCAATGAGGTAGAATGTTAGTGTCATGTATGATAAGTTTGAAAGATATTTGAGTGAAACTCATACACTGACACAAAACAACAAATTTTATTCACTTGCTTATGATGTACAAGATAACTGTTATGACACAAATGATGTTGACCTTTACGCACAGATGATGTGATCATTCGCTTCTCTGAGGGAGTCAGTAGTCAATCATCAATTATCCATCCACCAACAAAACTTCCCAAGTATTTTAGATCCCCACTCGGCGAGACCAAAATTAGTAATGCTTTGCTGAAATGAAGGTGGTGGTGGTGGTGAAGGTGTTGTTGTTGTTGTTTTTGTCGATGTTGTTGTTGTGGTGAAATCAAAGCCAGTCAATAGAGTTTGAACATCTGATCAAATGGTTAGAGCGGGAGCAGGCACATTCATATCGGCCATGGAATTTGCATAAGAATATCAACATAGATATACATACATACAGATTCACTCTTCATTACTCGCTACCAAGTGGCAGCTTGCCTACTCATAACAGCATATGCATATCCTAATCGAACCACTATTTATCATGAAGATCAACCATCAATCATGAACATGGCAATTCACACACATTTCAACATTCAACTGCGGATCTTAGTGACATGATTCTAACACGATAGCTACATACCTAAGCATATTTTGAGTGAACAAGTAATAAATCAACAACAATTAAATAGCTATCGACTAACAAAAGTCAATCAACATTCGAAACTCATTCAATCAGATCATACAAATTCCTGTGGAGTATTCAAGAACATCAAACACAATGGGTTTTCTAACTTCTTTTAGATTTTGAGTTTTAAAGTATTTAGGGGATTAAACAAGGATTCCAAAGTGACACAAATGAGCCTTTTAGTTACATAAAGTTAGGAAACTATAAGCAAATTGCACATAATGCCCTAATCTTTCTAACAACTAACACATTTGACCATTTGAGATAAAGCTTAGTAAGTTCCTCTTCAACTAATACCCCATTAACTACAAAAACCTTTTCTAACAATTATGAGAGAACCAAGAAAAATGTTTGATGATATAAAATTTGAAATCACTCTCCCCCTCAATCAATGACCCGTATTCTAGTTAAAGAGTTGTAGTCAATGATTGAGTGACTAATTTTATGAACAATCCAAGTCTGAAAGAATTTCAACCAACACGTTACCACCATCTATCTCACAAATAATTTTCAGAAGAATCATAGATGGAAAAGTATCTGTGATGTAAAGACGACTTCTCTTCTTATACGAGAAATGATGCACTGAAACGTATATCAAATCAAAGAAACATCGATATAAAGTAATCCATGTCGGGGTGAACTTCACCCAGCGGGAGGAACAGCCGTCTTTTTGGCAACGTGCTTTCCCCATAATGAGGAATGGGTTACAGTCTGAAGTAACTGCAAGCCGATGTAGGCATGTTTTGAAAACTTTTTGAACTTCTGCTCGAACTTCATTTAAAGACCCGTGTCATTATTGAATGACATTTCTAGGACCGTAAATGTTATAGATACCAGAAGACATGCCTTGAAAAACTATTTTTGGAATTTTCTATTTTTCTAATTTTAATGGTTTTTGTAGGTTTAAGATATGTACAACGTGGAAAATCTTTTTGAGTTTTTATGATTTATATATATACATAGGATACATGAAGAATTACCACCTCTATTCTTCCTTAGATAGATAAGAGTTCAATCAGATCG
Source organism: Artemisia tridentata subsp. tridentata (assembly GCA_021014915.2). NCBI lineage: Eukaryota > Viridiplantae > Streptophyta > Magnoliopsida > Asterales > Asteraceae > Artemisia > Artemisia tridentata. The sequence continues at coordinate 298,547,410 of CP139507.1, read as the reverse complement.
TTTTTTGCCGAATGGTATCGGATGTCCATGTGAATCAAAGTAGCACCATTTGGCATGGGTTTGTAGTTGACTTCTTGTCGAAACAGGTCTAGAAGGATTGCCAATCACATTCTCCAATGGGTGAGCTTTTGACTACTTACTGATATAATGAAATGATTGATTGGGCTGATGAGAATCAGATCGAATAACCCTTTGTAAAGATGATTCTCCAGAACTCGGTTCTGAAGTAAGATTATGGAGGAGGGGTTCATTATCAATCTTAGGAGGTAGAATTCCATGAATTTATTCTTCAACACCTTGATGAATGACTAGAGATATAATTTAATGAGTTGTTGGATAAGTACTAACAGATGGTACTTCTTGAACCATTGTGGTTCATGAAGGAGTACCGGTTGTATCAGCAGATATCTGTGCATCAGCGGGAAACATGGGAGATACAACACTTGATGGAGCTAAAAGTATTCTACAAACCAATGGTTGAAACAGTATATCTTCTTTCTTCATGGACGGTGGAACATATAGTGTTGAAGAAACTCGGTTTGCACGACTCCTGAACTGATGTATTCAGGAGCCGTATGACCATTTCTCAAACATCAATCAACATGTAGTTTATTCACCCTTCTCCCCCTCAAAAATTGCATATGACTGCCATTTTTGATTGAACGAGTGAATAAGAATACCATCAACGGTAAGTAGATCCACTTGATAACTAACATTTTGTTTATTCACCCTTCTCCCCCTCAAAAATTGCATATGACTGCCATTTTTGATTGAACGAGTGAATAAGAATACCATCAAAGGTAAGTAGATCCACTTGATGACTGACATTTAGTTTATTCACCCTTCTCCCCCTCAAAAATTGCATATGACTTCCATTTTTGATTGAACGAGTGAATAAGAATACAATCAATGGTAAGTAAATCCACTTGATGACTGAGATTTAGTTTATTCACACTTCTCCCCCTCAAAAATTGCATATGAGATTGCCATTTTTGATAGAACAAGTGAATAAGAATATACTCCAATGTACGTTGATCCACTTGATAACTGAATGAGCATGGGAAGAGCATGAGGCTTGTTGATGAGAATGGTCATAAACAAGAAAATTTCTCTTCTTCCGAAGATAAAGCGCACTTAAGCGTACATCTTTCTTTTCTTTGAGGAATGGGGCCTCGATTGTTTTTCAGCAGATGCCAATATATTGACATTGAGGCCTGAGGCTTGAACTGCAGTGTTTAAACGTCATTTGTCGATGAAGATCGAGGCCTGAACTGATGTGAACAGACGTCATTGTTCATGTTCATCAATTTTGAGTTTCTTGAACCTTTAATTTATGAGATATCAGTCTTTTTGGCAACCAAACTCTGAGTCTTTCCTTAATAGGAGTGAACAATGTACCTGCACTTAAGTGAGGACTACTTGCACTAACATTAAGAGTTTGTTCGCATTTATATGGGTTAGTGATATCAACATCTAAACCATTTGGGGTTTCACTATCAACCTTGGTTGTGCAATCAGTGAATATCTTCCTAGTAGGTATCCATCTAAGACCAACAATCTTAAAAATTCTACCCGTCGGTATCCACCTTAAGACAAGATCTAGGAGTGTTTAGTTTCTCATGCACAGTGGAAGACATGTTGAGAGAAAACCTTTGTCCTATAGCAATCTGCCTACCAGGTTTCTGAGTATAACTCTTTGGTCCTACGGGCTTGTTGTTATTTCTAGTCTTAGGGGATTGAACCTTAGCATGAGCATTCACTTTCTTTAGGAATTTTGTTACAAAATCATCATTATTTGCATTAAAAACATTTCTGACATGTTGAGCAAACAAAGTGTTTGGATTCAGAAAAAGATCTAGGATTCTTAGAGTGATCTGCTACGGGAATTGCTTTAATCGACATGCAACTACTCTTAGAAACAGGCAAATTCCTAGTCTTTTCATGTGTGTTTTTCTTAGCATCCGCTAGGTTTTGATTCTGAACAATGTCTTTATGTCTAACATGTTCTTTTGGTGTCACAAATGACATACGCTTTGAACTAATCCTAGAAGAACTAGAAGCACTCATATGATGAGGTTTTGCAAAAGCATATTCCTTTCATTAGGTCTAGACTGTGAAGTGACTGGTTTTGAAAAAACTTGTTTCGCATCAACTTGGGAGGCAAACTGTGGTTTTGAAAATTTTGGTCATTCAGATCAAAACGCAGTCGGTTTTCTAACAACTGATTGGTTTCTAAATGGTTGTGAAACTGATTTCCCCAAGATTGATGGTTTTGAAAACTTAGTATTCACAATATTTCCTGTTAATTTTCTTAACTCGTTTTTTAATGCAGCAATTGTAAAACCCTTTTCCTGAAGTTGAGCTTTGAATTCATCATTTTTGGCAATCAAAGAAGTTGTTTGATCTATATTCTTAGTTCTCGTTTCTTTGATTGAAGCAGGCCGGTCTTTGTAATGCGTTTTCAAAGTCTCATTTTTCTTAAGTAATTTAGCCACTTTAAGTTCCAATTTGATGTTTCTTGTTTTAATTGCATTAATATCATGTTTAGCCTTGACTACATTACTTTTCTCATGCATATCTAGAATCCATTCTTTCAAATTGTTGATCGTCGAGTTTTTGGCTTGTAGCTGAGCTTTCAAAGTGTTTATTTCAAAAAATTCACGAAATTCAGGAAATTCCGGATTTTTACATGGTTTGTTAGTTTGAAGACTTTCTTCCTTATGTTGTATTGCAATTTCAAGTGAAATGCAATGTTTTTCAAGTTGTAAGAATCTATTTGAAAGTTCATTATAAACCTCTTTTTCAACCATATCATTCGTTTTGAGAAGCTCAGCCTTAAGCAAAGGACTTTTAACATGATCATGTTCAGTATCCTGGTCAATTTCTCCCCCCTTATGATTCATATTTGTTGAATCAGGAGTGGTATAGCTATCAGCCTTTTCCAACAGATATGTGTCATAAATAGGTTCAAATTGATTAGTATGTTGTTGTTCACTAGCAAGGACATTATGTTGAACAGTTAAATGTACCTCAGCAAATGGCATTTGGTCATTTGCTGGTCTGATATCTGCATCCACACCATGTGTGATATAATTCTCTGAACTGCTGCTTGTGTCATGCTTATCTGACTTTGTCCCACTGCATTCTGTGACAATTGAACTAGCATCCAATGCTTTACTCGAATCAACCTTAATCTCTCTTCTTTGCATCAGGTTTTCATTCATCTTGATGTCATACTTTCGTTTGTGTTGTGCTCTTTCATCAGTGCACATCTTAACATTACCCATGTACTGGAGTAATGTTTCTCTGAACAAGTCAACTTCGATTCCAGTGTAATCAGCAAAGCACTTTTCTGTCATAGTCCCAAGTGTATTGCGAGTTGATGAACAATTGAAGTTGTTTATTGATCACCCAAAAAGCAGCCATGGAACCAGATTCATGAAATTATTCTCTGTCAAGTTGTTGTTCTAGTTGATCCAAGTTCAGGAACATTGTGCCTGTAAAAGTCTGAACATCTTGACCAAAGAGTGACGCAAATGCTCTTTCGAATCCTCCCATGGAGCTAGGTCTTTCTGAGAGAAGCTTGAGATGTGAATGAAGTAGTTGAAAGTATTTCATGCAACTTTCCTTTGCATTATCTTGCAATTATTGTAACTAATGCAACTCTCTCTCTCATGTGAATTAGAGCACAAAGATTCCATTTTAGTTGTATCTGTCTCAAAGATGTTTGTCTGTTGTTCTTTGTTGGGAATCTTATATTCATCGATCATGTCGTACAATTTGAGTACCTCAGCTATGACTGAATCCGAAGTGTTTAACATGATATGAATGTTCACGGGATTTTACAAGTCTATGATTTAAACCGAGAAATAGAATCTTTCACGGGATTTTACAAAATCAAGAAAAAACCATGAAATGATGATAGATATATGTTATGATAGCTGTTGGATCGGTACAATGATTAGTGATTGTGTGTTAAAAGTGAAGATCGTTTGATAGACTAGGTGATATGTTGTTTAGTTGTGATTTGGTTTGGTTCATGCAAGATGTTATGGTGAAATTTTGGTCTGAAAACTTAAAACCTCAATAACTTCATTTGGGAGGGGATTCAGGCTGTTCCGGTCGTTTTGACAGGTATTTCGCTGAAAACGGAGTTACGGGTCAAAAGTTATGGCCGTTTGAAGTTTTGACGTAAAAAGCCAACTTTCAGTCAAACCGCATAGTCAAAACGCAATATCAAAACGCAATATCAAAACGCAATGGCAAAACGCAGTGATTAAAAAGGCAAAATGCAAGACCAAAATGTAAGAGTCAAACCGCAACCTTGGTCAAACCGCAACCTTGTTCAAACCGCAACCTTGTTCAAACAGTAAGATTCAGCAAAAAGCAGAACTTGGTAAAACCGCAACAATCCCAAAACACAAGCTTGGCAAACCGCAGAAACCACAAAACGTAGAAACCTCAAAACGCAACAGGTCAAACCTCAGTCCGAACCAAACAAAATGCAAAGGACAAAGATGTTGCTTTCTCTGCGATTTGTCTTTTTCCCTTTTTAGTTAAAAACTAAACCGCAACAAGAATATTATCCAAACCGCAACTTTTAACAACCTTAAATAACGCAAAACGCAATGAAGAAATAATCTCCGAGAGGCAAAACGCAACCAGAAAAAGTTCTTCAATCTTCCATGAAATTCACCTCCAAGGCCGTAGCAAAGCAAGAAACGATCCTAGTGCTATTTGTGAATGAAAAAGTACAAAGTTTTAACAAGTTAAACCACAAACTAAGCATAACCTATGATTTGTTCTACTTTTCAATTCGAACAACAAAAGAAAAGAAAAGAAACACATAAACAATCACAACGAATTCAACCACTAATCAACCATGGCTCTTGATACCAAATGTAAGATATTTGAAATCATAACACACTCATACACTTGTGATTTAGCCGAATTCTAGAGAGAGAAAGAGAGAGAAGTATGAGTTCTAGTAAGAGAAAGTGAAAGAGAATTGTATTGAATGATTAGAATCTCCAACCCTTCCCATGACAGGGGAAGGGCTTATATATACAAGAAACATAAATGCCCCACATGGGCTGTGGATTGAGCTGACAGTGGGTAAAGACCTGACCGAATACCACAAATACTACTATGACTAAACTAGTATTACGATAACTAAACTAATACTAATAAGCCTACGAGCTAACTTAATGCTAATAAATACTCGAGGTGACCGAGTCTTTCATATGAATATTTATATTCCTAACAATCTTGTTGCATCATAGTTATAAGTTTAGTGCATTATAGTTATAAGAAACTGCATTACCCTAAGTTTTCTTCATCATATATGTATGTATCTGCATCACAATTAAATACGATTATTTTTTATACAAGTAATACACTTTTTTATATCATTAGTGCATCACACTAATAAGTTTTGGTGCATCTTTATTATAAGTTACTACATCATGGTTAATAGTTAAGTGCATCAAGTATGATGCAGTAACTTATAACCTTAGTGTACTAAAATCATAATTGTGATGCAGTAAATTTATAACTATAATGCAGTAACTTTATAATGTGATGCAGTTATAAATTTTGGCGAGAAAATTTTTGGCTGAAAAAAAATTTTCTGGCGGGAAAAAATTATTTTTTTCGTGGGGGTTGGGGGGGGGGGGGGGGTGTAGGAGACACATATCATATGATGTGTCCTGTGATGTGGCATGGGGGTGACACATGTCACTCTTACAATCCTTCCTACACTATTTATTAAAGAGACTTTTTATTTTAACCTATACCTATATATATATATATATATATATATATATATATATATATATATATATATGTATGTATGTATATATAGAAAATTCCGACATTAGACCAGTCGCTCAACTTTTATACCTTTTCTAGACCAAAAAAAGTGTTATTCCCCAACTAGATCGAGTGACTTGCGACATTTTACTTTTAATAAGAAGTCGCCAAGTGGCATGTACCTTTTCTGCATGTGTAAGCTATAAAGGCATGTACTTTTCGAGCGACCTACTTTATTCCTTAAATTTTCCGACCACCATTTTTTTTTCTTTTCCGACCACCATTCCAATAACTTTCATCACAACCAATAATTCATAAACAACAAAAATACCATAATCTATATAAAAAACCAACATTAATTGATAGCGATTGTAACTATAACAGAAACCAAAATCTATTCATTGTCCGAATTTATAACCACATATCAATATATATTCATGAGATATATTCATGTATACGTTGATATGCCGCACGAACAAACCCAGATCTGGCCCGTTGTTGGGGTAGGGTGACGGTCGTTGAGGTAGTCATGTGTGGTGGATCAGTTAATGTTTAGATGATGTGATGGGTTTCGATGGTGATGGTGGTGGTGACGGTTTTCGATGGTGGTTGGGTTATTGTAAATCTGGGTGGTGATGGTGGTGATTCATGGTGGTTTTTAAGAGGAGGTGATGGAGCTCAAAGTTGTAGATAGAGAGAAATGTGAATGTCTGTGTTTATGGTCTTAGTGGGATCACTTATATGGATTTTTAATATAATATATATATATATATATATATATATATATATATATATATATATATATATATATATATTAATATATATATATGAAAACTCGCTCAAAGAACAAACAAGTCACTTAACGTAGGTTGCTCGAAAAGTACATGCCTTTATAGCTTACACATGCATAATAAAAAAGGACATGGCGCGAACTTTTTTGTGCCACTTGGCGACTTCTTATAAAAAGTAAAAAAGTCGCAAGTCGCTCGGTCTAGTTTGGGAAGAGCACTTTTTTGGTCTAGAAAAGGTATAAAAGTTGAGCGACTGATCTAATATTGGGATTTACTCTCTCTCTCTCTCTCTCTCTATATATATATATATATATATATATATATACACACACACACATTTCTTCACATCAAACTTTCTACAAAACAAACTCTTCAAAAACAACACCTCATTCGACTTTCAAATTAAAATCTTCTCAATTTTAGAACATTTACGTTTTTCTCTACATAGTTAATACAATGTAAAAACTTTTTCTCATACATCATATCGTATATCTCTTGAATGATAAAGGGAATACATAACCAATATGTATTTTCAGGTATATTCAAATATAGATACATTGAACTAAGGAGTCTTTGGGTTATCTAATATATATGTACTTCTCTATCTTCATCTCACCTCTAGAGTCGAGATAACCGCAACTCCACATTGTTTACATATAGGCACACACTAGTCCTAATATTTTTTCTACGCAAAAACTGCAGTCTGTGTATATCAGATACCCGGATCCCTGCATTTACGCAGGCCATATCCCTTTTGGGATGGATCCGGGGGATCTGATTGCACAGAGGACAGTTTTGCCAATCATTTGACAAAATCTACTTCAATTCTCTTCTCATTTCTATTTTTTACTCAATATTTACTAAGTTTAAGTCTGAGTAGTTAAGGTCTCATGATTATTTGCATTCAATTCATATCTAATCATTAGATTTTGGATTCTTTTGTGGTTTTAGCATTCATTACAATGCATGATATCTATCTATAAATAAGGTCCTAAGATGATTGCTTCTCCATCACTCCTTTCATCTCTCAATCTCAGAAACCATGGCTTCGAAAAGGCCACAACCCTCTCAAAACCGTGATGATCTAGTCAAAGAAATCAACACCCTACAAAATATTACCCACACCTTTGAACATCACATACAACAAACCAAGTTCTCTCTACCAACCTCCAGCATCCCTCCACCATCAAAAACAAGAAAAAATGCACGTATAAGTGTGAAACCATGTTGCTTTGTCAACCCTCTATCCAACAATTTATCACCTCCAAGCAACTCCTCACCTCCAACCGACTATCAAAAAGCAACACCCTCTTCACCAAGTTCTCCAAAGGAAAACAACCTTCCCTTATTCACCTCATTAGAAGACTTCCTTAAGACACCTTGGTTCGTGAACAAGTATATATATATATATATATATATATATATATATATATATATATATATATATATATAATATATATATTATCTTACATATATATATATTTAATAATTAAATATTTAATTAAATAAGATTTATACTTTATTAAATAATCATTGAATAATTAATTTGATAATGGTGCTAGTGGGGTATTATTATATTATAATTTATTATATTTATTTATAATATAATAATAATTATAAAGAAAATTACAAGTATTTAGTCTTTGAGAAATTAATAAGTACGAGTGCATAAGTGCCAAAAATATTAATTTAGGAAAATTCATATTTTTAATATTGAAAATAGCCTGTTTCGTCTTTTAGTCAGTTTTCGTCCGAAAAATATTCTAAGTGTCGAAATTTTAGAAAAATCGGGCATGACCCATTCGTTTATTCAAGCTTTCTCATTTTTCTCAAGTGTTGCAAATTTTCTCAAAAATCCCTTTTTATTAACTATAATTGCAAAAATAGTCCAAAGTATATATTTATTGATATAACTATACTTATCGCTATAATTACTTCATTATTATAGTTTTCGATACAAAAGTCCACGTTTAGTCACAAAATTTTGAAAAGTCAACAAAAGTGAATGTTCCTAATTTATGGGCCAAAATTCCTTTTATTTGGCTTATTGGGCTTAAATTGCCAAAATAAGCCCAAAATGGTTTTTATCGGTATAAACCGTTCTATTTTACAAAAATAATCATAGGGAGTCTAAAAATGTTCAAAACTTTATTTTTGTCTTCCGAGATGTTTATTGGGCCGAATAGGCAACTTTTATCCCAATAACACATTTTTAGTCCGATAACCAATTAATCCATTTTAGTTACATTATATTTTACGTTAAATATCAAATAAGCCAATAAGCACTTCAAATAAGCAATTTGTCCAAAACAGCCCCTATAGGCCGACAACATGATGGGCTTAGCCCATTTGTGCTAAAATAATTTTTAGTCCAATTTTTGTAGTGTATTGTAATAAGCTAGTGCGTATTACAATATGCTAATCATAATAAGCTAATAAGCAAAACCTTCACCATTTCACCACTAGCACCAAAATTTTATGTTTTTCAAAACCACAATAATTATATATTTAATACATTAGCCGATCCATATATATACACTTAAAAGTGTATATTTCGTCTTAATTACGCGTAATTAGCACTAATCACTTTTGTACCATCTAATTAGTACCACAAGCAACAAGATTTACCACACAAGCAAGAAACATCATAATTTGTTCAAAAACTTCGTAAAATTCGAGCATATATATTTTAGACATCAAACCCTAACTTGTTCATATTAACAAATCACACATTTAATACTTTTTAACACTTTTAAACATTAAAACATCATGATATAAACAAGATTTGAACAAGTTTTCAAGAATCCTTACAATGCTTTAAGAATGTCGAGAGGTTGAGGGCTCAAGAACACACCAAAATGCACCAATTTTACCTAAGACACGTTTTAAATAACCCGAAACACTTGAAAGTACACCCCGATTACTTATAACTTCAACAAAATTTTGTGGATCTTGCTTCTAAATGATTGGCCATGAGTTTTTGAAAGGAAGAGGGGAAAAAATGATCTAGGAAAGTATAGGTGATAAGAATGTGTGTGTAAAGAGTACGTTGCTTATTTGGGTATAAGTACAAAACAATATACATGTATAATCCACTAACTATATATTAACAATATAATAATAGTTGTCATCTTGTGTTGTTGTGGTTGTACACGACAAGAAGGGGAGGGAATTTGGTGGGATTTTGATCCTCGTTGGTGTATCGTGTGTCGGTTTAACCTTAAAAGTTACCGTAAAGTCCCGGTTTGACCTTTTTTGACACGTATAAGCAAAATAAAGTTTTTATTGACGTTTCCGTCAGAAAAATATTAAAATATTATTATTTGCTCAGAAATGCATTTATTTGACTGCTACCATATATACTGTGCTGTCGGTACGCGTGTGGGGTTGCTTTTCAGTAATTACGAGAAAGCTCTCAGTAAATTACGAAACTTGTCAGTAACTATCAGAAATGAAATATTTTAGGCTTACTGACAAAAATAAACTTTTTCTGCAATGATTGTAAGCTACAGTATGCAGGACAGCTCCAAAAAATGCTCAAAAACACGCATAAAAATGCTCAGTTTGAAAATAATAAATAGCCATTTATTATTAATTTAAAATGTAAAAATTACCATTTGTCACAGTCTACCCAGCTATTCGGGAAATCCGCCCTGGATTTCAATTTACGTTACTCGTTGGGTTCGAAAAGAGATGAGGATATTTTCCCTTGATTTCATCCTCTCCCTCCCACGTGCACTCGGGACCTCTACGAGAGTTCCAACAGACCTTTACAATTGGGATACGACTCTGCTTTAGCCGTTTAACTTCCCAGTCCATGTTTTCAATCGGCTCCTCGACGAAATTCAGTTTCTCGTCAAGCTGAATCTCATCCAAAGGAATGACGGCGTTTGTAACACCCCGACCCGACAAGGGCAAAGAATGTCACAAAACATGGTTTCATATCAGATCAAAGCATTCAAATAAATAAACAGCGGAAATCTTAACAACAATAACCAAATGATAATAAGTCAATAAGACTTATATCAAGAACGTCAAGACAATGAAACGGAAATAAATGAAGTACATAATAATCCAAATGTCCAAACAATGGCATAAACAAAGTCTAAATCCAAATGGCAAACTAAGACGACTAAGGTCAATGCTTCACACAAGTGCTCTCATCCCAAAAGCAAAACCCCAGCTCCTAGCTTAAATACCTGCCGCAGGAAAAAGAAATGCGGCTGAGCTACGAGAGCTCAGTGAACAGATATAATGATAAAAAAGCAGTAATACAGAATAATGAACAGTAGATAAAGTACGAATCGGTCAGAGCTAAGGCATAAGTAAATGGTAACAATAATGAAAGGTAAAGGTTATAAGGTGTAGGAAAACAGAAATCCACTACGAGCCCAGAAACAGAAAATATCATAACCATGTAACCATATCAGTAATCCCGAGGGGATGCCTCTCAAGTAACCAGATAATATGAGGGGTGTCCTCATGTATCAAATATATATGGAGTGATCAGCTCCCAGAGATGTGAAAGACGTGTATCGCACACACCATCAGTCACCAGATATAACAGATAATATAACAGAAACAAGTAACAGAAACAGATCTAGGATGCATCCATACGCCCAGGTGGCCAGGGTTTACCAATATACACCATATAATCAAATCAGGGACGGGATAGGACATCACTCTCCTACCCTAGAGTCAAGTCATCGGTGCATCAATGACAAGGACATGAAACCCTCATGCCTAGTGAAACAAGTAGTGGCTCGTAGTCTCAAACTGTAGGTCAATGGTCAAGTATCAAATGTCCAAGTATCCAGTTCAGTTTCATATTAAGTAAATCAAGTCCAATTTCCATTTTAGTTATATCAGAAAGTCCATATCAGAAGTTTATATCAGAGGGTTCAATATCAGAAGGTTCAATATCAGAAGGTCAATATCAGAAAGGTTCAATATCAGAAAGGTTCAATATCAGAAAAGTTCAATATCAAAAAGGTTCAATATCAAACAGATCATATCAAGAGAGAATCAAAGAAAGTTCATAATTCAAGGGGAACATAGCAATGGCTTAGGGAATCCTAAGATGAATCAGAAATCAGAATGAAATGAGAAAGAAGATACCCTTACTGAAAAAGGGCAGAATATCTGTACCTTATTACGAATGCAAGAACACAAGAGTAGCAAAACTGACAGGGATCTAATCACTCCCTCTTTGAACCTAAAGGAGTAGAAGACAGAATTACAAGAGGTTTTTAGTTATCTTTCCATTTTAAGTAACTTTCCAGATTTAGCAAGTTTCCACTTTAAGTAAGTTTACTCATTTTAAGTCACTTTCTATTTTTAGCAAGCTTTAAATATCATAAATTAGGTTAAGTCATTAATTAGGCTTATTATGGAAATAATGTTCATTTTAGCAAGTTATAAGAGTTTAGGGTTAATTATGACAAGTTTCCAAATCTTAGGGTTTTAAAATGTAAATTTACCAAAGTCAAAGGTCTAATATGAAAATATCTCAATTTACTCATTTAATACAGAAGTTATTCAGAATGACACTTTTAATCCCTTAAGTTTAGCAATTTACAATTTATACCCCAATAGTTAATTAAATTACAAATTAAACCTTATAATTATATAAATCACAATATAACCCTTACCCTATTTATATTTACACATCAAGCACTTTATTTCACCAATTTACAGAATATACCCTTAATTAATATGTGGTACGACAGCCCCCTTAAGTTTCATAAATTACAAAACTAGTCCTTATAGTTTCCAAAAATACAATTCGAATAATAATTTATCCATAATTACATATTAAGCCCTTAAATATTCAAAATTACACATTACACCCTTTATATCATTATTTACACGAGATACCTTCAAGTTTCCAGAATTTACACTTTTAGTCCCTCCTTTTAATTTATTTACGATTCGACACTATAATTACCAATTAAATCCTTTTCTTGCAAATTTTACACATAGGACCCTCATGTTATAATTTTTATACATTACCACAGATCTATATAACATTAAAAAAATATCGCACAAGTTTCAAAATTGGCAAAACACACCCTTCTTATTTTATTTCCAAATCGATAATAGTTTTAACCCATCAAAACTCAACCCTAATTTTCCCAGTCACCCAAAAATCATTAATTCATCATTAACATGAATTAAATAATCAGGTTTCATCATATAAACCCTAACCCTAATCGGTTTTAAGGTTTTCTTATTTTTTTCTTTGTTTTCTTATTACACCCGATACAAAAACAATTCAAGAACAAATCAATTAAGCTTCCATAATCCAAATAGCTATTTTTCCAGACATATATATTCATCATAGAACTCAGAAAAATTATGTACTTAACCCAGAAAATTCATGTGACTCGATTTGTATTATATGTGTGTTTTGATCTCAAAAATTCGTACGATCATATAAGCTTGCATGATTCTATTCTACCAATTTATATGAGTCATAGATGATCTAAGTAACATCAGAAAAATACCAATTCAATTTTAGAACGTGTAGAATTAGGCGTATGAATTTGTACCTCTCGGATTTAAAACGCGACACAAGAAAATTACCAGCGATCGAATCAGCTATTCCACGACCCAAAACTTAATTTTCACAGCCTCCTTAGACCTTGATGAACACCAAAAAAATGCTAGATCTCTTCCAGAAAATCGGATGGAGTGTGTGTGAATTTCTGTGTGTCGATTTAGGGTTTTTAGGGATTTATTTTTTTATAAAAATTATGGAATGCCGTGTATATTTAAGAGGAGGGGGAGGGAATCTTGGATATAGGTGATTGTGATAAGGCCAAAACAGATTTTGCAATATCTCCTCTTTTATTTGATGATCTACTCTTTATTATTTGATTTATAAACATTTAACATATAATTAAAATGTATAAGGTTAAGTATTTTCGGTCAAGGCACATTTTTATGTGTGACATTTTTGTGACATGTAAAATTATAAAAATGTTCAAGCAAAATTATTTCACTTCATATGATGTTAATTTCCATGTGTTTGGGATTTAATTTGTGTTTTAAATAATTATTAAGTGAAATTTTAAGTTCAGGGGTATTTTGGTCATTTTGCATGATTTTAAAATTTTGGGTATTACAACTTCTTCCCCTCTAAAATGCAAATTTCATCCTCGAAATTTGTAGAAAGCAGAAAGAAAGTAGAACGGAAAACAAAACAAAGACATACCAGATGCCTCATCAGTCTGGTCACGAGTAATCGAATAGACACGGCCGGTATTAGGAGAAGGAGGAGGGTTAAGGTAGTTCCCAATTGCCGCCGTATTATGCTTAGTACAATCCTTCGCCTTATGCTCAGTAGAACCACATCTAAAGCAAGCACCAGAAGCCTTACGACAATCTCAAGGATGACTCTTCCCACTAGTAACACAAATAGGCGGGGGAGGTAAGTTCTCAGATGGTCCCCTCTGAGTGTTTGATCCAGTAGCCCGATCCTGCTGATAGCCTCTAGAAGACTGATCCCTCCACTGCCTTTGACTATCATTGCGCCCCTGACGATCATTACCCTGTCTAGAAGCCGACCTTGAATCCTGACCCCTCGAATCCGGTCTCCGCTGATCAAAGCTCCAACCCGACTGACCCCGATGATCATGTCCACGATCCACTTGACCTCGTGGCTCAAAACTCCTACCAGTCTGCCCCTTATTGTCCCCATTTTGTACCCGTGGCTGAACTCTGTCCCCGTCACGGTTCCGCTTATACCCAACACCATCATGAAAGATCTCAATGTTGCGACCTGCATCGCAACATGCTGACGCATCCGGAAACTCAGAATCAAGCAAACGATCAAGAATCCAACTCTTTAGACCCCATTTATATTGCTTAGCCTTGTGGCTAGCATCACCAGCAATTGGTCCAACAAAACTGACCAACCTCTGAAACCACTGTAAATACTCCCCTGCATGCTCACTATCCAGCTGGGAAATCGTACTGTACTCTCGTTCAAACCGCTGCTGTTCAGAATCAGGGAAGTAACTCTTATAGAAAGTGGTGCGAAACTCAGTCCAAGTACAAGCAAGCACATATGGGTCACCCCCTTTAGCCTGCTTATGCGCTTTCCACCAGCTCAGCGCATCCCCTTCTAACTTAAAAGTAGCCAAACGAGTCTTAAAATCGTCCTCACATCCCAACACTTCAAAGTATTTCTCCAGGTGCGTAATCCAGTCCTCGGCCGCTTGCGGAGTAGTAGCCGAACTGAATGACAAGGGCTTGAGCTTGTTGAAGCTCTTAAGCCAACCATGAATAGTAGTGGGTCGACCCCCACCACCACCAGAGCACCCAGAACCACCTGAAGAACCTGATCCATTACGAATATCGTGGATGATCCAAGCGATCACCTCGTTGGCGTTAAGCCCCGGTAACATGTTGGCCACAGCATTAGCAACCAAAGTCTCCAAGTTAGGGATCTCATCCTCCCCTTCAAAGCTACCCCCAGTATTACGGCGAGTGACAACCATCTGAACGATTATCAAAACGATTAGCAGATCAAACAATATATGACAGAGCAGATCAAGAAGAAATGACAGAGCAGAACAGGAAAGAGAGTGCGCGAAAGGAAACCTAATGTCTACCCAATCCTCACAGGTCAAAGCCTAAGCTCTATGGGTTTCGGATGCCTATTCTATGATACCATAAATTGTAACACCCCGACCCGACATGGGCAAGGAATGTCACAAAACATGGTTTCATATCAGATCAAAGAATTCAAATAAATAAACAGCGGAAATCTTAACAACAATAACCAAATGATAATAAGTCAACAAGACTTATATCAAGAACGTCAAGACAATGAAACGGAAATAAATGAAGTACATAATAATCCAAATGCCCAAACAATGGCATAAATAAAGTCTAAATCCAAATGGCAAACTAAGACGACTAAGGTCAATGCTTCACACAAGTGCTCTCATCCCAAAAGCAAAACCCCAGCTCCTAGCTTAAATACCTGCCGCAGGAAAAAGAAATGCGGCTGAGCTACGAGAGCTCAGTAAACAGATATAACGATAACAAAGCAGTAATACAGAATAATGAACAGTAGCTAAAGTATGAATCAGTCAGAGCTATGGCATAAGTAAATGGTAACAATAATGAAAGGTAAAGGTTATAAGGTGTAGGAAAACAGAAATCCACAACGAGCCCAGAAAAAGAAAATATCATAACCATGTAACCATATCAGTAATCCAGAGGGGATGCCTCTCAAGTAACCAGATAATATGAGGGGTGTCCTCATGTATCAAATATATATGGAGTGATCAGCTCCCAGAGATGTGAAAGACATGTATCGCACACACCATCAGTCACCAGATATAACAGATAATATAACAGAAACAAGTAACAGAAACAGATCTAGGATGCATCCATACGCCCCAGGTGGCCAGAGTCTACCAATACACACCATATAATCAAATCAGGGACGGATAGGACATCACTCTCCTACCCTAGAGTCAAGTCATCGATGCATCAATGACAAGGACATGAAACCCTCATGCCTAGTGAAACAAGTAGTGGCTCGTAGTCTCAAACTGTAGGTCAATGGTCAAGTATCAAATGTCCAAGTATCCATTTCAGTTTCATATTAAGTAAATCAAGTCCAATTTCCATTTTAGTTATATCAGAAAGTCCATATCAGAAGTTTATATCAGTGGGTTCAATATCAGAAGGTTCAATATCAGAAGGTCAATATCAGAAAGGTTCAATATCAGAAAGGTTCAATATCAGAAAAGTTCAATATCAAAAAGGTTCAATATCAAATAGATCATATCAAGAGAGAATCAAAGAAAGTTCATAATTCAAGGGGAACATAGCAATGGCTTAGGGAATCCTAAGATGAATCAGAAATCAGAATGAAATGAGAAAGAAGATACCCTTACTGAAAAAGGGCAGAATATCTGTACCTTATTACGAATGCAAGAACACAAGAGTAGCAAAACTGACAGGGATCAAATCACTCCCTCTTCGAACCTAAAGGAGTAGAAGACAGAATTACAAGAGGGTTTTAGTTATCTTTCCATTTTAAGTAACTTTCCAGATTTAGCAAGTTTCCACTTTAAGTAAGTTTTACTCATTTTAAGTCACTTTCTATTTTTAGCAAGCTTTAAATATCATAAATTAGGTTAAGTCACTAATTAGGCTTATTATGGAAATAATGTTCATTTTAGCAAGTTATAAGAGTTTAGGGTTAATTATGACAAGTTTCCAAATCTTAGGGTTTTAAAATGTAAATTTACCAAAGTCAAAGGTCTATATGAAAATATCTCAATTTACACATTTAATACAGAAGTTATTCAGAATGACACTTTTAATCCCTTAAGTTTAGCAATTTACAATTTATACCCCTATAGTTAATTAAATTACAAATTAAACCTTATTATTATATAAATCACAATATAACCCTTACCATATTTATATTTACACATCAAGCACTTTATTTCACCAATTTAAAGAATATACCCTTAATTAATATGTGGTACGACAGCCCCCTTAAGTTTCATAAATTACAAAACTAGTCCTTATTGTTTCCAAAAATACAATTCGAATAATAATTTATCCATAATTACATATTAAGCCCTTAAATATTCAAAATTACACATTACACCCTTTATATCATTATTTACACGAGACACCTTCAATTTTCCAGAATTTACACTTTTAGTCCCTCCTTTTAATTTATTTACGATTCGACACTATAATTACCAATTAAATCCTTTTCTTGCAAATTTTACACATAGGACCCTCATGTTATAATTTTTATACATTACCACAGATCTATATAACATTAAAAAAATATCACACAATTTTCAAAATTGGCAAAACACACCCTTCTTATTTTATTTCCAAATCGGTAATAGTTTTAACCCATCAAAACTCAACCCTAATTTTCCCAATCACCCAACAATCATTACTTCATCATTAACATGAATTAAATAATCATATTTCATCATATAAACCCTAACCTTAATCGGTTTTAAGGTTTTCTTAGTTTTTTCTTTGTTTTCTTATTACACCCGATACAAAAACAATTCAAGAACAAATCAATTAAGCTTCCATAATTCAAAGAGCTATTTTTCCAGACTTATATATTCATCATAGAACTCAAAAAAATTATGTACTTAACCCAAAAAATTCATGTGACTCGATTTGTATTATATGTGTGTTTTGATCTCAAAATTTCGTACGATCATATAAGCTTGCATGATTCGAGTCTACCAATTTATATGAGTCATATATGATCTAAGTAACATCAGAAAAATACCAATTCAATTTTAGAACGTGTAGAATTAGGCGTATGAATTTGTACCTCTCGGATTTAAAACGAGACACAAGAAAATTACCACCGATCAAATCAGCTATTCCACGACCCAAAACTTATTTTTCCCAGCCTCTTTAGACCTTGATGAACACCAGAAAAATGCTAGATCTCTTCCAGAAAATTGGATGGAGTGTGTGTGAATTTGTGTGTGTCGATTTAGGGTTTTTAGGGAATTTTTTTTATAAAAATTATGGAATGCCGTGTATATTTAAGAGGAGGGGGAGGGAATCTCGGATATAGGTGATTGTGATAAGGCCAAAATAGATTTTGCAATATCTCCTCTTTTATTTGATGATCTACTCTTTATTATTTGATTTATAAACATTTAACATATAATTAAAATGTATAAGCTTAAGTATTTTCGGTCAAGGCACATTTTTGTGTGTGACATATATTTTGTAAACATGTAAAATTATAAAAATGCTCAAGCATAATTATTTCACTTCATATGATGTTAATTTCCAAGTGTTTGGGATTTAATTTGTGTTTGAAATAATTATTAATTGAAATTTTAAGTTTAGGGGTATTTTGGTCATTTTGCATGATTTTAAAATTTTGGGTATTACGGCGTTATCATCAGATAAGCACTTTTTCAAGTTGCTGACTTGAAAAACGTCATGCACAGCGCTGCGCTCGGATGACAGTTCGAGTCGGTAGGCTACCGGCCCGATCCTGGCAAGAATTTCAAAAGGTCCAATATAGCGAGGGTTCAGCTTGCCACGCTTACCAAATCTTATCACGCATTTCCATTGCGAGACCTTTAACATCACTTTGTCACCCATTTGGAACTCAAGGGGTTTTCGCCTCTTGTCGGCATAGCTCTTTTGATGGTCACAAGCCGCTTGCATTCGGCTCTTGATCTGCACGATCTTTTCAGTAGTCTCGTGGACTAGGTCTGGTCTGATAAGTTGACTCTCTCCGACTTTCGCCCAACATTTTGGCGATCTGCACTTACGACCATAAAGCGCCTCATACGGTGCAACCTTAATGCTAGTGTGATAGCTGTTATTGTAGGAAAAGTAGGCTAAAGGAAAATACTTATCCCAGCCGTTCCCGAAGTCAATCACACAGACCCTCAGCATGTCTTCTAACGTCTGAATGGTCCTTTCACTATGACCATCAGTCTGAGGATGATAAGCTGTACTCATGTCAAGGTCGGTTCCTAATGCCTCCTGGAGCGACTTCTAAAAGTTAGATGTGAACCGACTGTCTTGATCAGATATGATAGAGACAGGTACACCATGCCTTGCGACAATTTCCTTCACATACAGTCGCGCAAGTTTTCCCTTGCTATCATTCTCCTTTATATGAAGGAAATGAGCTGATCTAGTGAGACGGTCAACGATCACCCAGATCGTGTCGTAACAGCTCGACGTTTTAGGCAGCTTGTTGATAAAATCCATAGTGATGCGCTCCCATTTCTATTCTGGGATTTCATGTTGAACAAGCAGATCGGATGGTCTCTGGTGTTCAGCCTTGACCTTCGAGCATGTTAAACATTTACTGATGTATTCAGCTATATCGGCCTTCATGTTTGGCCACTAATATAACTTCTTCAAATCTAATTACATTTTGTCGGATCCTGGATGAATGGAATATTTGGACTTGTGGGATTCGTGCATGATCAAATCACGAATTCCTCCGTATAGTGGGATCCAACTCCAGTCCCCATAACATAAAACTCCATCGGATCTTTTTACGAAGCCATTCTCACTCTCTGGAATTCCGTAAATCTTCTCACGTGGTCGGTTTTCTTCCTTGAGTGCCTCGACCTGAGCCTCAAGAACTCTCGCTGAAAGCGGCGAACTGATCATCATCCCTAACAATCTAACTCTAAGGGGTTTGATCCGCTCTTTTCGGCTGAGGGCATCGGCAACCACATTTGCCTTGCCTGGCTGGTAACGGATCTCACAATCGTAGTCGCTAAGTAATTCCAACCATCGGCGCTGTCTCATGTTTAGCTCCTTCTGGTTTAAGATGTGCTGTAGACTTTTGTAGTTAGTATACACCACACACTTAGTACCATAAAGATAGTGCCTCCAAATTCTAAGAGCAAACACAACTGATCCTAACTCTAGGTCATGGGTTGTGTAGTTTTTCTCAAGTGTTTTCAGATATAGAAAAGCGTATGCTATCACATCCTCTCTCTGCATCAGCACAGCTCCCAAACCTTTATGTGAAGCATCACAATACACAACAAAATCTTCACTAACCTCAGGTAAGGCCAAAATAGGTGCACTACACAATCTTTCCTTAAGGAGTTGAAAAGCTTCTTCCTCCTTATCTCCCCAGTCGTATTTCACATTCTTTTGTGTCAGTTTAGTCATAGGCTTAGCTATCTTAGAGAAACCTTCAATCAACCTTCGGTAATAACCGGCAAGTCTTAAGAATTGACGTATTTCAGTAGGCGTTGTGGGTGTTACCCAATCCTTTATCGACTCAATCTTGGCGGGATCCACGTGAATGCCCTGACTATCTATCACGTGACCAAGAAACTGCACAGTCGATATCCAAAATTCACACTTCGAAAACTTGGCATATAACTCCTCCTTTTTCAATAATTTTAGAATTAGCTTGAGGTGTTCCTCATGCTCTTTCTCATTCTTGGAACATATCAGGATATCGTCAATGAATACTATTACGAATTTATCCAAGTACGGCTTACACACCTGATTCATGAGGTCCATGAATACAGCTGGTGCGTTAGTCAAGCCGAATGACATAACTTGAAATTTGTAATGGCCATATCGAGTTCGGAATGCAGTCTTTGGGATATCCTCTTCCCGGACTCGAAGCTAGTGATAACCTGATCTCAGGTCTATCTTGGAGTAAACTGATGAACCCTGAAGTTGATCAAATAGATCGTCGATTCTCGGGAGTGGGTACCGATTCTTGATGGTTAGCTTAGTCAGCTCCTGATAGTCGATGCACATCCTGAAGGATCCGTCCTTCTTCTTAACAAACAAGACTAGAGCTCCCCAAAGCGAAGAACTCGGTCTGATAAAACCTTTTCCTGACAGTTCAGCTAACTGATCTGACAACTCCTGTAACTTCGTCGGTGCTAACCAATAGGGTGCTCACGCTACAGGCGCGACTCCTGGCACCAAACCGATTTGAAATTCGATTTGTCTGGCCGGTGGGAGTCCAGGTAGGTCTTCTGGAAAAACTTTCGGGAAATCTCTCACGATTGGCACATCTTCCAATCGTTTCTCTCCGGACTCCTTTTCCTTCTTCTTAGTAACATGTGCTAGAAAGAGGTGGCATCCTTTCTCAATGCACTTCTGCACCTTTGTACACGAGATGATGCTTAACCATGATGAACACGCATGATCTCCTTCAATTATCCGAAACTCGTTCCCGTAGGGTACTCTGACGATATTTTCATCACAGATAATGACGGCATGATATTTTGATTGCCAATCCATCCCTATGATGACGTCAAAACTACCCAACTCTACTGGCATAAGATCGATGTTGAATGGGTGGTTTAATAAATTCAGAGTGCAACCCCTTATAATGGTATCTACTCTTTCTAAGTTCCCGTTAGCTAATTCTACGTCTAAGACATTGTCTAAGGTGGTTGGATCTATACCGATTAAAGGACTTAAAGCAGTCGACACAAAACTTCTATCTGCTCCCGTATCGAATAATACTGAAGCACAATGATTATTTAAAAGAAACGTACCCGTCACCACGTTTGGGTCATCCTAGGCTTCCCTTCTGCCCACAACATAAACTCTTCCAAGGGCTCCTCCTCCATTGCCCTGGTTTCCATTGTTGACTACTGCTACCTGATTACCAGGACCACCACCATTTCCCGGATTTCGGGGTCTGTTGCACTCATTTCAGTAATGACCCTTTTCACCGCACCCAAAGCAGGTGACTTCCGCCCCACGTTTGTTGGGTGGTGCTGCTTGAGTGGTGGCTAGGGGTCTTAACCTACAATTCTTTGCTAAGTGTCCCACTTTCGGGCAATTGTGACATTTTACTGTGTACTGTCCCTTGTGGTTTAGCTTACAGCGGTTACAAAGTGGTGCGTTCCTATCATACCCCCTCTTATCACCTGAACCAACTGCGTAAGCTTTGGCTACATCCTGCCTTTTGTTCTGAGAGTTGCTGTTACTACCCTTCGAGTGGTCTTCCCACTTTCTCTTATGGTCAGCACTTTTTTCTGGGACATCCTCCAGTTCCTGATCCATTAACTTGTTTGCTATCTCCATGGTTTCTGAAGATCTGCAGCCCTTGAGGTAGTCACATCACCTCTTATGCACTTTGGCAAACCTCCGATATACCTTTCAATCAACCTTGTCTCATTCTGAACCATTTCAGGACATAGCAAAGTGATGAAGCGAAAAGTGTACCGCTTTTAAGGGGTCATTTAAGCCCTAAATCGTATTTATTTGATCAAATATTGCCCTAAATCGTTCCTTTTGTCATTTTAGGTACTTTTGAGGAGAAATCTGGAAAAGGAGGCATTTTGGACGTTTTTGGAGCATAAAAGTGAAGAAAACGGCAAAGTCTCAAAAATCGGCTAAAAGTTACCTTTGACGGCGTCAGATTTTACTCTGGACGGCGTCACGCCTTGGCAAGAAAAGGTGGACGTGAAATTTACTCATGATAAGCCAGTGAAAATTGCATGTAAATTCTGACGGCGTCACGCTTTAACCTGATCAAGGGCGTCACGGCTTAATTTAAAGAGGGACGGCGTCATGTTCAAGGTCTGACGGCGTCAAGCCTTGATAAGCCAGAACGGATTTTGGAGAGCTAAAGAGGGACGGCGTCAAGAAGGTCATCCGGGAACCCTAAAAGCGGCGAGGTGACGCGTCACACTCCATAAGGTGACGCCGTCAGATCCAAAAGTCTATATATAGTTTTCTAATTTTTTGTCATAGGAGAGAGCTTAGTGTGGAATTTTTGGGAGAAAACCCTAAGACGAATTTAGCTTCTTTTTCAAGGCTTTTTGCCTTGAGATCTTCCATGTTACATTGAAAGATAAGTTATCAATTAATCATTCAATATGTCTATGTGTTGTTTGATTTTATCTTGTTCTTGTCTTTTGTTTAACATGTTAGGCTAGATTTATCTTGTGTTTGCTTAGATCTAATGAAACCTAGCTATTGATTATTGGTTATTAGTGTGTTATTAGTTGTATTGGATGATTGTTTATCTATGTTAGGCTTAAGAAAACTGGCTAACTTCCTATTCGGTAACTTGCTTGAACGTCTTAAGAAACATGAACCAAATGCGTACTAAAGGTTTTTATGGTTGTATTTAATGCACAAGCGAATTCTAGTGATCCCATGTTAGGAGCTTCCTAGCCGGCTCGACATAGGAGTGAAGTAGGAGCTTGTAGAGTTGGGGAAGTACGTACGCCACCCCACGATTGGTATTAAGGAATACACCCGTCATCCACGCAACTAATACACACTAATCAACCGGTAAAAGATAGTTAGGGAGTAAGGAAATCTAAGTGAACACATTTCTCTACACATAAGTTTCTCACCAACTTTTTATTTTCAGTTATTTATTTTATTTGCATTCGTAGTAATTTGGGTTAGTTGACTAGCAACTAATTCCGCCCACTCTTTCAAACCCGAGATTTTACTTGCTTTCATAAAAATATAAAAACATAAAAAAGAATCTTCCTCAACCCTTAGACCTATTAGAGTAGTCTTTCATACCTAACGAACACTATTCCCTGTGGAGAACGATCAATCCCCCGTACTTACCACTACACTATACTACATCGGTCAGGTACACTGCCTGGTGGGGTTGTAAGCCTCTTGAGATCCCTCGAGAGGTAAAACCTGTTGTAAGGTTGCAAAACCACGCATCAAGTTTTTGGCGCCGCTGCCGGGGAATAGTTATTGTTTAGGTTGAATTGTTATTTCTATTAGGTCTACTCACTAGATTCCTTTCTAGCGAGATTTTTATTTTATTTTTCTAGGTTTTCTTTAGTCTATCTATTTTCTTTGTGCTTTTGTTCGTAATAGATTTTCATTGACTATTCAGTTTGCCATTATGGAAAACGCGAATCCACCCCTTACACCTGGCGAAGTGGCTTTGTTGCGTAGCCAACTTGAGAATGAGATTAGTGAGCTCAGGGAGCTCAGTAGAATGATTGATATAGAGCTTGATTATGCCTTGAACAACTTAGGGACCGCCATATACTCAGATAATTACTTAGAACGTAAAAATCTTACGGTTGAGAAGTTGATTGAGAAAATTGATGAAGTAAAGGTAGATCCTAGGTTTGATGATTATTTCAATGAATACCCCACTAAGGAGGAGATTGCTTACTATAACAACCTAGTTGATAACCCTCGACCACCTTTTGTTAGAATTGACCCAAAGATTAAGAGAGGTGATCCCGGGAATGTGAAGATACCATGTATGATTGGGTACCAATACGTTGAGCATGCTTACATTGATTGTGAATCCCCAATCAACGTTATGTCCTCAGGCCTTTATAGCCAGATCATAAACACACCACTTGAGCCTAGGATGGACCCCAAGTGTCCAGGCGGAGTTTGCAACTTCGTTGGAAGGATTAAGGATATACATATCCTTGTTGGGAATTTTACCTTTGTCACCAACTTCATGATCTTAGAAGATTTGGCAAGTGTTGTTGACTGCCGCCTATCTCGCGTGGTGTTAGGTAAGCCATTTATTGAAGCATCCAATTTAAGGTATGATCGTTTGAAAGGCACGGTTCAGTTTTCTAATCACATAGATAGGATCACATATAGGATGCCTTATCGGGTAAATGAATTTCGTTTTGTGCCTCGATTTGACAAGGACAACATTGGGGCGATTGAGGACATCAATGAAGAGGATAAAGAAAAAGGCATGGACTATGTTTGGAATAAGAGAAGCCTTTATTATAAAGATTGCTTAAACCTTGGACCTAAATACAAAATTGATATGGAGGTTGTTAGGATGGTTAGAGGGGCAATTGAGAAGCATAACGGAAAAACGTAATGTACGTGACTTTGAGTCTAGCTACAAGACTCATTAATAAAGAAAAGCGCTTCTTGGGAGGCAACCCAAGCTTTATTTTATTTATTTGCTTTGTGTGTTTATTTGTTTGTTTGTTTGTTTTTAGTTGTTTCCGTATGTATGTTTAATTTTTATTCCTATTGGTTCATGTTCAAAACTAGAATTGTGAAAATGCTTTATTTTGTCTTTAACTTCGTCTTAACTACATATAAAGGTATTTTGCAAAAGATAAGTGTAAGGGAAATCTAAATTGGTTTATTAGAACACATATGAACATGAATCGTAATAATAATAAATTAACATACATATTCGTATTTGTTTGAGTCAAATGCTTGTATCGAGTCATAATGATGTTTTGCAGGATTTCCAGGAAGTAAGGTAAAGGTTTTTCCAGAAATTTTCCGGAAACTTAAAATGAAAATTTTTGTCAGGTCATTTCTGACGGCGTCAGGGTTTATAACCTGACGGCGTCAGATTTAATTTTCAGAAATTTTTGAAAGTTTTGTTTTTAAAAAGTTTTTATTAAAATCTCCAACTTATAATCTCCAGGAATCTGCAAAATTATCATTCCACAAGCATTATATCTTTATATATAGATTTTTCCCGCCGATGCTATGCAGGTTTTCGTGTTTGTTTTCTCAGGTTTAACAGGTTATTTTGGACAAGGAAATGTTTTGAATTAAGCTTATGGCGATGCATTAGTCATGGAGCTTCAACATTACTTTGGAAGAAGATTTAACCGTGTTACTTCATTATCCACCGAGCGAATCAGGGGAGTATTTGATTTCATTCTTTTACTTTTTACTTTTACATCTTGTTATTTGAACATTGGGGACAATGTTCATCTTAAGTGTAAGGGGAGGGTAAAAGTACGATTTTAGAGAATGCTATTACGCTTGATTTTTGTTTGTTTAATAGTAGATGTGTAATAAAACTGAGAGAAATACTTGTTAAGGCAATTTTAGTGCCAAATTTAAATTTTTTACAACATATAGGAGTGAAACTTTGATCTTAATGAGCGTCTCATGGATAGGAGTTATATGACTAGCACAAAAACCGTACCACTAAAAAATTTTCCACCCCCAAATATGTGAGGTTCGCCCCTAGAATTGGTAGGAAAAGCATTTATGCTATGATGTGTGTACCGGTAGCACTTAGATTCTAGAACTTGCGTTAGGACCATTCCGAGGCCACAAGTGAGACTACATTCGTGTAGTTAGATTTACTACATGATAAGAGGCATTAGGATTAACCCATTGTTTTACACCTGTGTTTTTGTTATAATTACTTTGGCTACATTGGTCAAGTAATTCTCCCACACCCTTTGCGTTGTACTCATTTTTAGTACACGATACCCCTAGTACACCCCTCAGAGCCTATCTTTTCGTTTCGACCTTTAAGCATTTTACTTAAAGGAAGAATTTGTTTACACCCCACTTAAATGTACACCCAAATCGCCTTAGCCTACCTTGTATGCACTCATCTTTAGTGCATTATTGTGACAACATTTGTTTAAACCCAAGTTAATTATCTAATTGATTACATGGTTGCTAAGTCGAGTCATATCCTTGTACATATTGTTTTGGGACGATTGGGACTCATGGGTAAAGTACTAGTGTAACGGAGTAATTGGGGAAGAACATCATTTATTACCCCCATATGTGCTAAATATTTTAAAAAGTACTCCAAGTTTTTCGATTATCTTAATTCGAGTCATTATAATAGTTATTTGTAAAGTTATGTAAAAGTTCAAGTGTAAGGGGAATGCAATGCCCCTATGATGTATTATTTTGGATGGTAGGGCAAGAGTGTATGAAAAAAAAAAAAAAAAAAAAAAAAAAAAAAAAAATGAAAAAATCAAGAAAAATACAAAAAAATTAGAAAAAGAATAATAGAAAAAACATACGGACTACTATCCCGTTTCATTTTATGTTTATGTTTTTGTTATTTTGTTATTTTGTTTCTAGCTTAAGATCGAGTCGAGTCTTGGCTTAGCAACATTGTATAGTACATGTAATTGATCAAGATCTTTAACTCGCCGCCAGTAAAATATCCTTTATCCAACAAAACCGTGTTTTCCTTTTCCCTACACCTAACGTTATAACCCATGTAAAATCCCTCTTTGATAGTTTATCTTAGGTGCTTACGCCTAGTGGAGGAGGTTTTCGATCCTTTCCCAAGCCTATGGTAATCTATTTGCTATGACAGGTAGTGAGAGATATTATCCGTTTTCATTTATGAGATTTATTTTGATGACACTTGAGAGATGTGAGTATCTAAACACTACTTGTGAGGTGCTAGTTTATAATCTCCGTGCTTATTATGATTAAAGTGGAACGATTATTTGTTGTAATTACTTTTATGTTTGCATTAAATGACCCCTAACCTGTATTTTGATTAGAATAAAAGCGCATTTGCTTGAGGACAAGCAAATCTCAAGTGTAAGGGTATTTGATGAAGCGAAAAGTGTACCGCTTTTAAGGGGTCATTTAAGCCCTAAATCGTATTTATTTGATCAAATATTGCCCTAAATCGTTCCTTTTGTCATTTTAGGTACTTTTGAGGAGAAATCTGGAAAAGGAGGCATTTTGGACGTTTTTGGAGCATAAAAGTGAAGAAAACGGCAAAGTCTCAAAAATCGGCTAAAAGTTACCTTTGACGGCGTCAGATTTTACTCTGGACGGCGTCACGCCTTGGCAAGAAAAGGTGGACGTGAAATTTACTCATGATAAGCCAGTGAAAATTGCATGTAAATTCTGACGGCGTCACGCTTTAACCTGATCAAGGGCGTCACGGCTTAATTTAAAGAGGGACGGCGTCACGTTCAAGGTCTGACGGCGTCAAGCCTTGATAAGCCAGAACGGATTTTGGAGAGCTGAAGAGGGACGGCGTCAAGAAGGTCATCCGGGAACCCTAAAAGCGGCGAGGTGACGGCGTCACACTCCATAAGGTGACCCGTCAGATCCAAAAGTCTATATATAGTTTTCTAATGTTTTGTCATAGGAGAGAGCTTAGTGTGGAATTTTTGGGAGAAAACCCTAAGACGAATTTAGCTTCTTTTTCAAGGCTTTTTGCCTTGAGATCTTCCATGTTACATTGAAACATAAGTTATCAATTAATCATTCAATATGTCTATGTGTTGTTTGATTTTATCTTGTTCTTGTCTTTTGTTTAACATGTTAGGCTAGATTTATCTTGTGTTTGCTTAGATCTAATGAAACCTAGCTATTGATTATTGGTTATTAGTGTGTTATTAGTTGTATTGGATGATTGTTTATCTATGTTAGGCTTAAGAAAACTGGCTAACTTCCTATTCGGTAACTTGCTTGAACGTCTTAAGAAACATGAACCAAATGCGTACTAAAGGTTTTTATGGTTGTATTTAATGCGCAAGCAATTCTAGTGATCCCATGTTAGGAGCTTCCTAGCCGGCTCGACATAGTAGTGAAGTAGGAGCTTGTAGAGTTGGGGAAGTACGTACGCCACCCCACGATTGGTATTAAGGAATACACCCGTCATCCACGCAACTAATACACACTAATCAACCGGTAAAAGATAGTTAGGGAGTAAGGAAATCTAAGTGAACACATTTCTCTACACATAAGTTTCTCACCAACTTTTTATTTTCAGTTATTTATTTTATTTGCATTCGTACTAATTTGGGTTAGTTGACTAGCAACTAATTCCGCCCACTCTTTCAAACCCGAGATTTTACTTGCTTTCATAAAAATATAAAAACATAAAAAAGAATCTTCCTCAACCCTTAGACCTATTAGAGTAGTCTTTCATACCTAACGAACACTATTCCCTGTGGAGAACGATCAATCCCCCGTACTTACCACTACACTATACTACATCGGTCAGGTACACTGCCTGGTGGGGTTGTAAGCCTCTTGAGATCCCTCGAGAGGTAAAACCTGTTGTAAGGTTGCAAAACCACGCATCACAAAGCCAGCTCCTAAAATCTCTGGTTGTAAGCAGCCATGTTGTTGTTCTACACCTTCAAATTCCAAAATTCTATCTCCAACTTCTTGACCTCATTTCATGGGCAATATTTCCTAAGCACTAATTCCTTAAAGTCATCCCACGACATAGCATAAGCAACATCCATGTTGGCAGATTTCATGTAGTTGTTCCACCAGGTCAAAGCGGCATCCATGAAAGTGAAAGACGCATACTTGACCCTGTCATCGTCGTTACAACCACTGATGCGAAACACGGTTTCTAGCTTCTCAATCCATCTAGTCAGGCCAACGGCTCCCTCTATTCCTCTGAAACCTCCAACCATAATCTTTCAGAATTCAGAGTATGTGCAACCACGGTTGTTGGTTACTGGCCTTGACGTTCCGGTGTTGGTGGTTGAATTGTTTGTGGCTGCGAGAGGGGTGGCCACACGATTAGTAACGAGCTGATCTAGAGTTGCTTGATTCACCACAAGTGGATTTGCCGCGGCCCTGGGTGGGGTGGCATTATCAGCAACTTGGCCCTGTGTGGCTCTTACAGGGGCGACATTCTCAGCAGTTCTTCCCCTTACTGTCCTTGTTGGGTTAGGTGTGTTAGCAATTTGTCCTTGTGTGACTCTGGTTGATTTTCGTTTAGGTGCCATTTATCTGCATCACAAGAAGATGGCGATAAATGAGATCTCGATTATAGATGGGAGGTGTCATATGAATATATGGATATTTCAAATAGAATGCAAGAATAAAGTCAACCACAGAGGAAAAACAAACAATTGAATAGAAAACCAAGCTTGTTATATATATATCGGGTGAATAGAGGTTTACAAAATTACAAGCATGGCTAAAAGTTAGTGCTAGAATACTAAATGATAACTAATTAACCTAACGAAATACATCATCAACTACAACTACTCTAGGCTCAGTCACTGTCTATGCGTAACTGTTCAAATGCTAAAGTCATTCCTCCAATGGTAGTCTCCAACTGACCAATACGGTCTCTCAACTCCTGGTTCTCTCTCTTCACTGCTCCAATCGTATACTCTGCAGTCATAATCCTCTGCCACTGAGTACGATCAACACCTCTAGCTCTTTGGTCTGGCCTCTGCCCAAACCAATAGCCCTAAAGTAAAAGTTCCTAAGCTCTCTACCATGCAATCTCTCCAATGCATCGAAGCTAGCTCTCAGTCCGATCATCAAACGTCAGTCTGAATACATATCCTCAAACAACACACAAGCAGCCCTGTCAACTGTCCCAATCCTCCTCCTAACACTCTGAATGCGGTTAGACTGCTCTAACCTCTAGATTTAGTCTGAGTGTACATCAAGTAAACTGGCCTGATTCGCCAGCTGAGTCCATATCTGCTCCATCTCGGTGGGTTCCTCAAGCTCTGCTAGCGGAGAAACCACTGGTGATAGAAGCGGAGTAGGTATCGGAGATGGAGGTGGTATAAAAGAAGGAGATGTTGGTGTGTACTCTGGGATAGCTGCACGCACACCCGTGCTAGTATCACAAGCAATATCAATCCACTGACTGTCACTCACATCCTGTGTCTGGGCAGCCCTAGAACTCTGCCCTACCTGAAATATACCCAGCACTTCCTCCATGATGCCCTTACCATCCCGTGGCATCGTCACCTGATCCAAATCCATAGGTGCAACCCTGTCCCTGTCATCATCCGCACAAATAGGAGTGTGCTCAATAGGTGTTGTCACTGCTGGGGTAGGCTCTACCTGAACCTACTCTGGATCCTCCACTAGATCCTCATCCTCATCTGAAAAAGACTCAATAGATCTCCTAAGTCTCTGGCTGGGAGGGGAATGGTCTGGAGATGACATGGGTGACTGAGATGGTGATGAAGTATGGGTACCCGGGTAACCATAACGGGTCCTCCTAAGTGGTGAAGATAGCACAGATGATAGCTGGAGGCGACGTCCACGGACTCGCCTATACGAAGCCCGACGTCTAATAGGTGGGGTATCCTGAGCATGCTGGGTGATAGTGTAAAGCTGGGCTGGAGATGAGCGATGAGCAGTAGTGTAGCGAGGTAAATATGGTGAGGTAGACACTAGAGTGGTGTGTGTATGCTTAGCTGGAATGTGTGGCTGAACAGCGGTTCTGACAACTTCCATCAACGGGTCATCCGTAAATGGAACTGGTTATCGCAATGGGGAAGTGTGTCCAGCAGCAAATACGGGAAAGTGTGCACCTAATGAGGTACATGCATCGGAAGGGAGAGACATAATCTGTGACAAATATGGTGCGGCATGTGTAAGTATATAGAAAATACTTATATCATATATGTTAAGTAAAATACTCATATAGCATAGTATAACACTTAATCATATAAAGCAAATAACACTCAAATCATAGCAAGCTAGGCAGACAGGCATCTGGCGGTCATAAGGAAAAGTTTTATTTTTTCTCCAAAAATTGGTTATAGTTTAAGGTTTTGATAAACCTAGTTCTCTATAACCGGGCTCTGATACCAATCTGTAACACCCCAAAAATCAAGATATTGCGGAAGCATACACTTTGGGTGCTACTAAATCAATAATCACAACAGAAGATATAGAGAACGGATTAAAACCCGTTTTAAAAGTGTATTACATATTCAAAGACATATTGTCATACATCAAGTTTAGTTCATATAAAATGTAGCCCATTTAACAAAGCGGTCCCAAATTTCAAAGTTAACGCAACAATAAAAACATTTCCAACAAATTTTATGACCATCGCCATGCCCTGCCTTCAGTAAACACATTCTCAATGCCCTAAGAAAAAATAGCTAAAAGTCAGCTAATGCTGGTGAGTTCATAGGTTTAAAATAAATAAGCACAAATAGACTATAGAAAATATTTGGCAAACAATTCAGCAATCACATACTATCCCGCTATGCAAACACTAAACCTCATCCAACCGAACTAGACAAACAAAATGCCAAGCTGGCATAGCAAATAAAGGGTGCCCGCGAGTATTAATCCCCAGAAACTCGGCTGATTTCAATATGGTATACGTTCGCATTGACTATGCCGAGCCAACCGAACGGGGGAGTCACCCCCAATAGATCTATTTATATCACACGCGTTTCCCAACAGGAATTGACGGTTGATGATAGTGGGCGCAATGGGATTCAGCTAACTTAGGTTTCTGCATACAAGTATGTATAAAAACAAAATCCATTTTTGGTCCATGAAAACAGTTTTGCATGTTTCTCACCCCAAGGTTTATAAAAGCAATACGCATAAAAAGTGGGGCTATAAACTCACCTTAAAACAATAGCAATCTGCAAATCAATCAACAAAACAGTGCAACCGCTCCGACACGCGACCTAAATCAGTATGGTAAGTCTTAGCGAAATATTCGTGTCTTATATGTCTTAACTCAATTGAAAAGTTTACGTGTGACAAGCGCTCGTGTATTTCTTGTTTGCTATGTGGTAATTTACATTTTAAAATATTTTATCGTATATGACTCTTTGGTGATGGCTCATGGTTAAAGTGTATGGTGAATACGTGCGACGGAACTTCCGTGCTTTGCTTGTAGCAACTGCTTAAGTAATATATATATATATTATCGTACATATATATATTTGATTATTAAATATTTAATTAATTAAGACTTATACTTTATTAAATAATCATTGAATAATTAATTTGATAATGGTGCTAGTGGGGTATTATTATATTATAATTTATTATATTTATTTATAATATAATAATAATTATAAAGAAAATTACAAGTATTTAGTCTTTGAGAAATTAATAAGTGTGAGTGCATAAGTGCCAAAAATATATTTATAAGTCTCATAAGGCCTAAAAATATTAATTTAGGAAAATTCATATTTTTAATATTGAAAATAGCCTGTTTCGTCTTTTAGTCGGTTTTCGTCCGAAAAATATTCTAAGTGTCGAAATTTTAGAAAAATCGGGCATGACCCATTCGTTTATTCAAGCTTTCCCATTTTTCTCAAGTGTTGCAAATTTCCTCAAAAATCTCTTTTTATTGACTATAATCGCAAAAAATAGTCCAAAGTGTATATTTATCGATATAACTATACTTATCGCTATAATTACTTCATTATTATAGTTT
Source organism: Artemisia tridentata subsp. tridentata (assembly GCA_021014915.2). Classification (NCBI taxonomy): domain Eukaryota; kingdom Viridiplantae; phylum Streptophyta; class Magnoliopsida; order Asterales; family Asteraceae; genus Artemisia; species Artemisia tridentata. The sequence continues at coordinate 298,514,404 of CP139507.1, read as the reverse complement.
TCGACTCAAAAGTCAACGTTTAGTCAAAATTCTTCAAAAGTCAACGTTCATAATTTATGGGCCAAAATTCATTTTATTTGGCTTAAATTGCCAAAATAAGCCCAAAATGGTTTTTATCGATATAAACCGTTCTATTTTACAAAAATAATCATAGCGAGTCTAAAAATGTTAAAAAAATTATTTTTATCTTCTGAGATGTCAGATTTAGCCCAATAACAGATTTTTGGTCCGATAACCAATTAATCCATTTTAGTTACGTTATATTTTACGTTAAATATCAAATAAGCCAATAAGCACTTCAAATAAGTAATTTGTCCAAAAAAGCCCCTATAGGCCGACAACATGATGGGCTTGGCCCATTTGTGATAAAATAATTTTTAGTCCAATTTTTGTAGTGTAAATCAATAAGCTAATCATAATAAGCTAATAAGCAAAACCTTCACCATTTCACCACTAGAGCCAAAATTTTATGTTTTTCAAAACCCCAATAATTATATATTTTATACATTAGCCGATGCATATGTATATACTTAAAAGTGTATATTTCGTCTTAATTACGCGTAATTAGCACTAATCACTTTTGTACCATCAAATTAGTACCACAAGCAACAAGATTTACCACACAAGCAAGAAACATCATAATTTGTTCAAAAACTTGTTCATATTAACAAATCATACACATTTAATAATTTTTAACACTTTTAAACATTAAAACATCATGGTATGAACAAGATTTGAACAAGTTTTCAAGAATCCTTACAATGCTTTAAGAATATCGAGAGGTTGAGGGCTCAAGAACACACCAAAATGTGCTAATTTTACCCAAGACACGTTCTAAATAACCCGAAACACTTGAAAGTACACCCTGATTACTTATAACTTCAACAAAAATTTGTGGATCTTGCTTCTAAATGTGTAGCCGTGAGTTTTTGAAAGGAAGAGGGGAAAATAATGATCTAGGAAAGTATAGGTGATAAGAATGTGTGTGTAAAGAGTAAGTTGCTTATTAGGGTATAAGTACAAAACAATATACATGTATAATCCACTAACTATATATTAACTATATAATAATTGTTGTCATCCTGTATTGTTGTGGCTATACACGACAAGAAGGGGAGGGCTTTTGGTGGGTTTTTGATCCTCGTTGGTGTATCGTGCGTCAGTTTAAGCTTAAAAGTTACCGTAAAGTCCCGGTTTGACGTTTTTGGACACGTGTACGCAAAATAAAGTTTTTATTGACGTTTCCGTCAGAAAAATAATAAAATATTATTATTTACTCAGAAATGCATTTATTTGACTGCAACCATATATACTGTGCTGTCGGTACGCGTGTGGGGGTTGCTTTTCAGTAATTACGAGAAAGCTCTCAGTAAATTACGAAACTTGTCAGTAACTATCAGAAATGGAATAATTTATGCTTACTGACAAAAATAAACTTTTTCTGCTGTGACTGTAAGCTACAGTATGCGGGACAGCTCCTAAAAATGCTCAAAAATACTCAGAAACATGCAAACGCGCATAGAAATGCTCAGCTTTAAAATAAAAATAGCCATTTATTATTAATTTAAAATGTGAAAATTACCATTTGTCACATCACTAGAGTCTTATTACCATCGGTTCACAAACATCATCAATGGCTTGGACAAACACAACATTATTTTACCAAGGATTGCAATCAACACTAAGTTTCTCAGCTGTCTTGGTCCAGATTGGCAAAAATATGTCACATTTGTTCGCCAAGCGAAAAATCTTCATAATGCATCGTATGGGTTGTTGTATGATTATCTGAAGTACCATCAATCTGATGTTGACAAAGATTGAGCTCTTCGTGGAACTTATTTACCTTCTACAACTCCACCTCCACAGTCAAACCATGCTTATGTCCAACAACAACAACATCACTTTACTTACCCTCAACAAACCCCATCAACCCAACTCATTCCATATGATTCGACACAGCAATCAACTGAAAATCAACTAGTCCACTATGACAACACTGACACCATGTTCTACACATATACAAACAATGACGAAGACGATGCATGCAACTCTTTGAATGAAGGATTTGCACTAATTGCTCGTGCTTTCAGCAAATTTTCAAACAAATCCAACAATCGTCTCCGTACTTCATCTAACACAAGGAATCAAGCTGTTGTACAAGATGGACGGGCTGAAATACAGAATCGTAACTATTGAAGAACGGGCTCAGGAGGTTATATGGGAAATTCAGGAAATGGACAACGGCTTAATGCAGCTAGTGGAAGTAGGAATAATGTAGGTGCTCCTCAGAAAAGGGTTGAAACTGTGGAAACTGGGAATACATGGACTGGGAATACTATGGTTAAGTTCTATAACTGCAATGGGAAAGGTCATCTGGCTAATGCATGCCCCAAACATAGAGTCAGAGGTAGTGAGTTTCATAAGCAAGCACTACTTCTAGCTCTAAAGGATGAATCAGGGGGCACTCTCACAGACAAAGAAAACAGCTTCATGGCAAATGCATATTTAGATGATGACATGGAAGAGTTGGAAGCAAATGCAGCTATGATGTTAATGGCAAACATGCAGGAACTTCACATGAGTGTCACAGGCCCAGTGTATGACACTAATGGTCAGTATCAGGTACCTGATCCAACCACATGTCTGATACATGAGATTGCATCACCTTCTACATCTGCATCTGACGAGGAGCAAGTTGTTCAAAATGATTCATTATTATCTCCTCAAGAAACTGAACAAATGAACATTGTTGTTACATTTGATGATGATAATCTAATTAACCCATTTGTTTCATTTGATGATCCAATTGATGACAATAACAATCATCAAATTGAACAAAATGAACCTTCGCTCGGTTCAGATCCAGAACTCATGACCAAATATTTAACCACCTAATCCCAATTAAACGCACAAAAATGTGAGATTGAAAAATGCAACGAAATCAATGGAAAATTAAAAGCAAAAGTTGCATCATTGACTTCGGATCTTGAGTGCTGTAAAATACAACTCACAAATTTTGAAATAAAAGAATAACGAGAAAAAGGTTTTGAAGTTGAATTTCAAAAAGCTTATGTCAAAGAACAAGACTTACAACATCAAATACGAGAATTAATTGTTTCTAATAGTAAATTGGTTTCTAAATTGGAACAACAAAAAAGTGAGCTCAAACAACAAGTTGAACATCTCAATTCAAAACTTTTGAAAACAACAACTGAGATGTCCACTTGTCAAGCTAGTTTTTCTGAAAACAAACAAAAGTCAAGGAAACAAATTGATTCTTACCTTGATGAAATTATCGAACTGGAATGCAAACTAAAAGAGTTTCAAAACGTTGTTTAAAAAACTGGTGAGTCTATCACAATAATACAAAAGTTCACTTTAAAACCAAGTCCTAAAGGTCATGGTTTTGCTCTAGGTGATAACAAACCACGTTTTCTACATACAACACTCAATGAAAATCCAAAATTTTATAGTACAGACCAATTATTTGATGAATCAATTGTGCGTGTTGTTGTACATGATTGTGAGGAAGAACATGAACAGGAAGAAGAGAGTCAATAAAAAATGAGCTTTAAACCATATGGTATACCTTTTGATTATCCATATGTACCTCATATTTCTGACATCTTCGTTCCTTAAAAAGATAAAACAGAACAACCATGGTTTGGAATGCAAAGTCATGAATCTTCTTCTGATGTTGGTCCTGATAAACCAGTGGCACAAATAAATGGTCCTTTACCAACTTCTGGTGTAATTGCACCATTACCTAAACGATGTCTTGTACTTAGATACTTTGATACGTTTATGGAAGACATCAAATTTTTAGAACAAGCAATTGAACGTAACTCTGAGATAACAGTTTCCACTTTTCAATCTGCTTACGAAAAAGAAAAGAGAGAAATTTTTCAAAAACAATTTTTATCATACGTTCAACATTTGCGTCTTTGTGCTACACACTGGGAATAGGAACTCCAAAAAGAAGTAACATCCATGATGAACATTTTCAATGCAACAGAAAATTCGATCTCAAAACAAAAACATCAAAACAAAGTTTTACAATATGAAGCTGATCGACTATTGGAAGATGTTCTAAGTTCTGATATTATCTCTGTGATTATGAATTCAATTTATGAGTCTTGCATTTTTATGCTTGTTGATGATCACACTGCTGACACTAATACGTTGAGACACGAAATTGAAACTTTAAAAAGAGAAAATAAGAGAATCATTAAACACAATGATGATGTGCAAAGTAAACTTTCAAAAAAAAAAATTCAACTTAATCAGAAGTGTGGAAACCGTAGGGGGGGGGGGTGAATACGTTTTCGTTTAAAAACTTAAAAACTTTTGTATCAAACACCCGATCAAGTGTGACATAATATGAGAAGTGTCAACACTAGTCTTACAGGAACTAGAGATAATATAAAGCAACAAGTAAGGCATGTCATATTAACACAAACTTAGACATATTAGTAATAACATGCCATGACACAAACACAACTAACATGATATAAGCAACAAACCACACAAATATAAATGCAATACAAAGTATAAATGTAAAGCGGTAAATGAAAGAATAAACGTAAAGAGATAAGTAAAGAAAGCGCAAACCAGACACGAAGATTTATAGTGGTTCAGTCACGAAGCTCCTCTTCGCCCTACTCCACTCCCCGAGTACCCAACTCCAGTGTTACTCCACTAATCGACAAGCTCCCTTCTCGACAGAGAAAACTATACAACATTGCTTACAATATTTTCCGACACTAAGTTAGATGTCAAGTTCTTCTTCGGGTACAACCAAACCCATTATGTTTTATGGCCCAACATAACAAACTTTGCGTTTTAAGGCCTAAACACATAAACCACGTCGCTTAAATTATTTTCCGACACTAAGCTAGATGTCGAGTACTAATCTAGCTAATACCAATCTCACTCATGATCTACCCGATCCTCACAAATCACACAAACTACAAGCTCCACATGATCTACACTCGATCTACCTGATCTACTAACGATCTACCCGATCCTCATGATCTACACGATCAACCCTATCTTTACACGATCTACCCGATCTACTCACTATCAACACAAGCTACACAAGCTACACAAGATCTCCATGATCTCTACAAGATCACAATGATCCACACGAATTAACTAAACAAGATGAGAGACAACTTGATGTATACCAAGATACAACACGTGCGTAACAAATGTTACGAGTGAACTAGACTATGACTACAACACTTTGTATCTTTGTGATACTATGTGTTCTTCTCTTGCACAAGTAGAGGAATGAAGGTGATCACTTGAATGGATGATTGGATCACTCTAAAACAAACTAAAACTCTCTAAATGATCAAAGAAAGTGATCTAAATAAAAAGGGATTAGACTAGAGAAAACTGACTGGAAGAATCAAGTTAGAAGTGTAAAAAGGTCCACTATTGATAGGCAAAGAAAATTTGACCGTTACAAAGGGACGGTACCATTAAATATATCACGGTACCACTAAATTTAATGGTACTGTGGTACTGTGCCAGACAAAAACGCTCCCATTTTTATTTTTAGTGGTGAAAGTTTATTTGGGGAAGTTTGGAGCTATTTTGAAAGGAAAAACAGCGGTTGGGATTTTTAAACTTATTTTTTCAATTAAAACATTTCTTTTTAATTCAAAAATAATTTGTAAAAGGTATTTTTGAAAAATGTTTTGTCACATTAAAAATGTGAAGTTTAGAACAAAAAAAATTATTTATTTGATCATCTATCAAGTTTAAATTTGTTTGTTCATACCTTGAGTGATTTACGTCGAGATGAAAATCTACGACTCTGTTGAGGCATACTTGATACGTCGAGAGATGTTGATGTAAGTATGCGTTGATGATTTGTGTTTACAAGTAACTTGCGCATTTTACGTTATGCATTACATGTTACATGTTTGTCATTATTAGAACCGAAGAAACCGTTTAGTTTAAATATCGTAATATCTGCACTAACAATCTCCCCCTTTTTGATGATGACGAATATGTAAACTGTAACACACAGTAAAATATAAAAGTTACCTGTTTACTTTCCCTTCTTCCTCTTTTGTCGAATCAAAAAGGTAGTTGAGCTCTCCCTTGAACTCACTCCCTACTTGTAAAACCCAAAATTTTAAGCGTGTTAAAGGCCCAAAATACCCTCAAATTTTGAATTTACGAAAAGGCGAATAACAAAATACAATATAGACTAACATAAGTATTTAAAACCATAATATTTGAACAATACACATTTATATCGTTAGTAAAACTTATGATAAAATAAAATGTACGTATTTAAATATCCTAGAAATATATCACACATTAGTAAAGTTGTATTGGGCCGATTATTTTTTGAAATGTCATGAGCGAATGGAACTCTAAAATGCGTCTATATTCGTGATTGAAATTTATATAAATTGGGTCTCCAATTACACCTTAAAAATTGGCTAATTACCATTTTTATACTTCCCCCCTATTTATTTTTTTTAGCCGAGACTCCCATCTCATTTATCCTAGTCGACTTTCACAAACAGAAAACACACAACAAAGCTTAAAAACCCTAAAAAGAAAAAAAAAATCTAGGTGTCGGCTGGTGTCTTTTTCCTTCCATTCTGGTCCAATTCAAGAGGATACCAAGGGGGTCTGATAGTGGGTTCTTGTAGGCTTAGACGTGATACACTTCTGGTTCGCATAGGATGTGGAGATCGTGGGTGTTTCTTGGGTACGAAGGTGTTGGTGCTCATGTATTTTTGGTTCGACAAGGTAATAGGGCGTGGGTTATTTTTCTGCTCGAATAAGGTGTGGCTCATTGTTTTGGACGTGGGTTTATTGATTTGGTTCGAGGGTTTGGTGCAGATTCGGCTGGAAATTGATTTGTCATTCGATCGTGTGTCCTCTCTTGTTGTCACACTACAAGGGTAAAATGACTAAGCCTTGTTCGATATCCATCTTATTATTTTCTTTTCAATCGTATTACTGTTTTCTTATTCGGCTATTGGTTCGTGTTTAATCGAATATAAGTACACATAAAATCATAAGAATCTCACATAAAATAATGAATTAGGGTTAGGGTTCTTGATGGAATTTTCGTGGGTAATCTTTGTGGGATTTTGAGAACATGATAAGAGAGGTCTGAAATACTGATCTTATGAGTTTTGAGGGTCATGAATGTCTTTGGGTGCGTTAACAATCATTATAATGGTCTAAAATGAAACCCTAAAACTGGACAACATGTATAACCGATTTTGTGTACAAGCTTGGGTCATGATATAGAGTGGTTTGATTCGGTTTCTTTTCATGAAAACTTAGTTTTATGTCTTAGTAAAGTTCTCCAATTGATTTGGAGTAATTTCGAGTTGATTTGGTCTTGTTATTGATTTTTGTGTGATTAACTGTTGAAACTGAATTCGGGATTCTGAAAATCAGTCCACTTTTCCAAATTTTCATTCTCCAACCATGAGGAGTTGGGTCATAAAATTTTTCAGTATTTAACTTCTATATGCCTAGTAATGTCTTGAATTTTTGGGGATTTTTCCTGGATCTTTTGGTAGGTCAACCAAGTGGATACTTTCTGGGTACCACAGCAGATACGTTTTATGGGTAGTCTGAGTTAGAGTATTTTTCGTGTGGGGTTAAACTAACTAATAAATTTTGGGAAAATTCGTGTGGGTTCTAAAGACACTTAAGTATTAGTGAGAATTTTGGTGGAATTTATCTTTGAGTTCTGATGTGGTAGAAAAATTCATCAAGTTGTGATCTATTTATGGGTAAAAGCTGATAAAACATTATAAAGGCTAAATAAATGTTTTAAACCTAATTGTCAATAACATGTTTTAACCTAATTACACTTTATCATTATTATAACCTTTAAAGGTGTAATTAAGATACCTTAATACATTTCGTAACTTAAAATTGGCCTATGACATGATTAGTGCATGTATTAAATGTTAAACCTAAGATTAAAACCCTAATTAAGATAAAGGTAACCCTAAGATAACATATATGGAAACTTACTAAATAAGAAAACTTGCTAATTCGGGAAACCTGCTAAAAATAGAAAGTTACTTAAAATGGTTAAACTACTTAAAGAGGAAACTTACTATTTTGGAAAGTTACTATTTTTGGAAAGCCGCTATAAAAGGAAAGTTACTAAAAATGGAAAGCTGACTAAAATGAGTAATCCGATTTAAAATAAGTTATTAATAAGACAATCATGAATTCGTGTAGATTCGCTGAAGATGGAGTTTGCTTCCGATCTTTATGTTTCTAGTTGTGTTTTCACTTGCGGTCTAAGGTACAGATATTCTGACCTTATCTCTTAAGGTTTCTCATGATTCGTACGCATGTTTAAGATATTAGCTTTGACTATGATGCCGTTGATCTGAGCCTTCTTATTATGGCTTTTTTATTTGATCTATGCCTTTGCTATGCTCCCTTAGATTGTAAACCATTGATATTGTAACAGGATGTGAAAACCTTTCTTAATTATATCATGAAAATGTTTTGAGAAAAACTATTTTAAAATGATGTTTATGAGCACGATACGTTACCACTTTTATATGGAATTTTACTAACTTTTATGAAAACTACTTTTACGAACTACCTTTATGAGAACAGTTATTAAAGATCATTTTTATGAAAACCATTATTAAGAGATTTCTTTAAATGAACATTTGATAGAAAACTTTGACTATGAACCTTTGCTATGAAACTTATGGACCTTTGATATAATATGACTTTTAAACCTTATAGTTTGATACCCGAGCCACTATGTTTCCTAGTCATGGGGGTTCCATGGCCGTGTCATTGATGCACCAATGGCATGACTCTAGTGTGGTCGAGTGATGTTCCACACCGTCCCTTTTCTGTTATTTATTATGAGCTCAATTATTATATATATGTTTGGCTACTAACATCTTTGCAGGCGCGTATGGATGCATCCTAGGTTTGCTTTGTATATGATATGATATAACTTGATTTGGTGATTGATGCTGTGTGCAATACACGTCCTTCACATATTTGAGAGGTCGCTCCTCTATGGTTACTATGAGATTAGATTTAATTTGTTTGGGCTCGTGGTAGATTACTGACCTTTTCTTACTCTTGATATCCATTTATTTATACCTTATATTTTTCCCCAATGCACCATATTATATTCTTGCTCCTTATCTTTTGCTTCGTTTATACATATCTGTTCACTAGGCTTTTTAAGCTCAGCCGCATTTCTTTTCCTGTGGCAGGTTTTAGTTGGAAGCTGGGTTATGGGTGGAGATTACTTTGGACTTAGAAGACTATACCTTGATAGCTATTCTGGATTAGAGATGACTAGAAGTGATTTATATTTTTAGACTTAGTATTTATTGTAATTCTCATTTGTAACCTTGTATTTCAGATTTTCCCTTTGTAACATTTGAAATTCTTTTGTATTATTTAAGTCATATGCTTGTGTTTGATTTGATATGTCACCATAACGTAATACTTCTACCCTTATCGGGTTGGGGTGTTACAATTATGGTATCAGAGCCCAGGCTGCGACTTGTAGTACATTAAACCTTGACTTGTGAAGTTTGGACCCTTTAGTTTCCACTGTAGGCGCTCATAAGACAACCTTTGAGAACTTGATTTAGGATTTCCCCATGGGAACTTAAGTTATTACCGGTGAGGAATGGGTAGACTAGGACATCTATGTAAGTAGCATTGCTTCCGCATCACCCGGATTCGTGCCTCTACCTTTAGCTATGCCTGATAAGAACATTTGTTTCAGAAGTTAGAAAGTTTTGCAACCTAAGCTTAGTAAGCAAGTAAGTTTGGAATACCTCGGGAACTACATGGATACCTTACACCACTTAAGTTTCACTTCCTGATTCTGATCTCCATCTTCGTTTCGTTGGATAAACAATTTGATACCTCTCCGACCATCCCAAAGGTCATTCAACCGTAATGTGTTTGACACATTCTGTGAATTCATTGCATGTGCTAGATATAAGGTATCATCTGATACTACTCAGTCCTGCAAAATCCATTACTACTCCTATGAGAACTCTGGTAATTATTAACCACGGATATAGGAAGTTTTGTTCCCTCCCTTTAAATGATGAACCTTGTCTGCCAATCAGTTCCTTTGGAAGGACATGATGTAAATACTATCTCAGTACGGAATTGTTAACTGAGCATGATGATGCTGATAACTAATATTCCATACATCTCACTTTTGACAGTTATACGATGTCCGTATTACCAATGATACACACCCTACCTGCCCCTTATGCTAAAAAGCTAAACAAAATTCCAACACCTTGAACTGTTCGCTTATCTATCTCAACACTCTTATGAACCCTGTACTTGACTCTGATATATGAACTATCCGTCTGGTGTAACGACCGTATCCGTTCTACGGATCTGTTTACTCTTGATATAATTGACCTTGAGGTCTTTTGGTTATGGATTGGATGGCTCTTCGTAAAGCTACAATAGACTACCGTATCTGAAATGTAACCTTTAACAATCTGCTTCACCCTACTTTTGTTATGATGAATCTCAACCGCTTAAATCTGTTAGGATTAATGTTGCTATGAAAACACATATCCCGATCTCATTTGATTGTCAAGTTTCTCCTGACACCTATTAGTATCCACCCTTAGAAAGCTCTGGCATTGGAAGTTTTTGTTGTACAAAATTTTCTGGTGTTTTCTGATGAACCTCTTGGGATTCCCCCTGCTTGGGAAGTGGAGTTGGCATTGAATTGATCTCAGTTGACGAAACCATGATGCCATAAAAGTTGAGAGATTGAAGGAACTGATGGAATATGATTTTGTTCACCTCAGTGTTTCTCTTTGGATGCTCCTGTTGGTTTATGAAGAAGAAAGAGGGGAGTATGCGGCGGCGTATCGACTATCGTGAACTTAACCGTATCACTATCCATAATCATTATCCATTTCCATGTATCAATGATTGATTTGGTCTATCTTTGAAACTCCATATCAGACGACCTCATTTAAGTTTGAAGGACTGAAGAAGCAACCACAAGAACTTCAAAGAAGGGAGCTGACTAACTGAGAGTAACCTCCACGGAGCATTTCAGTTTTATTCGTGAAGAGGAAGATAGGTGATGTGAAGTAGATATGAAGTTTCCCTAAGACGATTCCTGATGCTGCTTTCGTACTCGTTGTGATCATTATGAGTTTTAATGATGCCAATTGTATTGGATAATAGAATCATGTTTTCGCGAGTAATTGGACAAATTGTCATAGTATGACGTTGTGTTGTGTCCAGAGTTGAAAGAGGAACATGTAGATCATTTTCGTATTAAGTAGAATGAAAGATGTTCAGTAACTAATAGCACAAGTATGTGATTAGAGATGGATCAAATAGGAGAGTTTTAGAGAGAGAAGTGGAGAGTTTTGTAACCTTGAGAGAGAAAGATGAGTATATTAGATTAGAAGTGAATGAAGGTCCAACCCTCTCCCTAGGTGGAGAGGGGTATATATACTTTTACATATTATGCCCCGAGTGGGCTGTGGAGCGAGCTGACAGAGGGTAAAGACCCGACCCACTCCACAAGATCTATAATAACTAATCTACTACTAATAATATTACTAATCCTACGAGCTATTAAGTGCTAATGAGTTCTCGGGGTGACCGAGTCTTCAACTGAATATTTATATTCCTAACAATCTCCCCCTAAGGGAGGTCACCCCGGAAATAATATTTAGAATTCTAGCATTCTATCCTCTGAACATGTCTTCATAGCTCGTAGTCTTTGATTCTTAAACTATGTAGATGTTTGTGCCTTTCAGCAGTGAACTTTTTGATGACTGATCTTATATCTTGAATGATCTTTGAGTATCCTTGAAGTTATCATCCATCATATGTCTTCACGTCATCTTGCAGAATCGTCTTTATGTGAGGTTGTAATCTTAGAGCCCTCTTTGAGATCATCTGCCACCGTAAATCTCTGAGCTTATCCATTGTAGTAAAGCCTCCATGTGATTTGTTGTGACCGTTGGGCTCGCATGCTCACACTTTTCTGGATCATGACAGATTTCATCAGAGTTGCAGAAGCGGTGTTGTAGGTCTTTCAACTATCATGATGTCTTTGATAATGAATTGGAAGTGTGAGCATGGAGTGTGGATTGACACGTCTCTACTGGAATCAGGAACCACCATCACCATCTTTATATGAATCTGAAATAACAGTTAGCAATAAAGTTGGAGTACGAATATGGCTTTGTCATTCGTTCGATGTGGTGGTTGGATTTAACCTTCGGTTTTGTGAAGACCGACCTGTGATCAGGTAGAATCCCCTTTAAAGAGGATTCTCCTTGACAAGAATTTCCAGCTTGTAGTAATGAGTCTTCCAACAAATTATTGTCAGAAACATCATACTAAGCATGTTCTCATACCGGAACGTCTCAAAGCAGACAGCACGGTAGAGTGAATCAGTGAATTAAATACCTACTGATTGACGAGAAATTGATTTGAAAAAAATAACTTGCATGTCACCGAATAAACATTTTGGGCAACACGACAAGGGTTTTATAAATTGAAATCACATTTCTGTCAAAAATACTTTTGCTTGATAATTTTTCACAATCAATGTGCTCGAAACTTTGTTGGTGAGCACATTGAAAGGTTTTCCAAAAGTATCCGTCAATCCATTTCCTGGAACAAGTTTGATTCAAATTTGAATCGCCCCATCGTTTCTTTCCAGTTGTCACAAGCTTGATCCATGAAGGATCTCACATGTCACCCACCAAGAGCTTGTTAGATGTTGGCTCTAGAAGGATTTCCATCTTCATTGTGAATACTTTACGTATCACTCGGATGTTCTGGCAATACCACAAGGATAATGCGTAGGACTCTTCATATATATTTTCATGCTTTTCACGGTGTATGAAATAGCAAGCATATTGGAAATGTGTCCTAATGAGATTAATTGATGATCTCTTGGCTCTAGACTCAATAGTGCATTTTGATTTAGTGATCGGAGGCTGGAGAGGACTGCCACCTTTTCAATATCGTCAAACTCGGAGTGAGAGAGACGATAGCAATGTATTGATCTCCGTGACAAGTGAAACAAGATTCCTTTGAGGGACCTTGAGTGGCTATGGAGGGTTGTGTAGAATATCACTGGGTCCATGATACTTTTTCTTCAATGTCAGCAATTAACTATGTGATTCTGACAGCATATGTATTGACCCGGTTTCTGCCTAAGGTGTAAGGAGGACTTCTTTCTTTTCACCCTTTATCTTTACATTTCTTTTTCATTCTCCAACCCCTTCAGCGCTTACCGAGACTTCATTACTAGCACCTTGTTGGGTTTGTTCCAGTGCTAGCTCCATCTCAGTCTGCACTCTTCCCTTATTCACTTTTCTCCTTTTTTATCATACCTAAGGACTTCTACACTAACTAGTGGATTGTCCCTGGGTAGATCCCTCCGGTTCTGGCTGGATCGTGGGAACGTATACCTAACCTAACCATTCTTATAACTCCAGTACGTTAAATAAAATGGTCGGTCTTTGGTGTTCTTCCACAATTGCCATCATAAATCATTTGCTCCCCCTCAATATGTGCATCGATATACGAATAGGTTTGGCACATATGGGAAAGCCTACACTTGAGTTCTAAAATATCACAATTTTTATCAGAATTTCATATTTAAATCACATTCTCTCCCCTGATTAAAATTTTCAAATCATTTGAGATTTGGGATCCCAATTGATTTAAATAGTTTAGAAATTTTGGGAGAAAATGTGGTCTGGTTTTAATATATTCTGATTATGGAGCATACTATGCTCCCCCTTAAACTGCGAGAGAGTGTCACTGCTGATGTTGCACAAAGCTTGCAAGGTGTCAGAAATTTGAACAAATACTCTCCCCCTCAATTAATGACCCGTTTTCCATTTAAAGAGCTTTAGTCATTCAATTGAGCATCGAGTATTTGTGAAAATTTAATTCAATTTACCACCTTGTGTAACATCAAAACTCTCTTGAAGAATCATAAAAGATAAAGAGTTTGATATAAAGAAGACTTCTCTTCTTATACACGAAATGATGCACTGAATCGTACATCAAATCGGGGAAACATGGATATAAAGTAATCCATGCCCAGGTGAACATCACCCGGTTGGAGGAACAGCTGTCTTTTTGGCGACATACTTTCCCCATTGTACAGCGCACTGCAAGCCATTTAGACATGTTTTAATCCAGTTAGTATGACTTCTGCTCGAGCTCATTTAAAGACCCGTGTCATTATTGAATGACATTTCTAGGTCCGTAAATGTTATCGATAAACAGAAGACATGCCTAGAGAAACTATTTTTGGTATATATTTATATTTTTTTTTGGTTTTTATAGGTTTTATATTTTTCTATTTTCTTTTTGATTAAGGTATATACAACATATGTACAAGGATATGTGAAGTCAATCCTTTACTCCTCCTCTTCTTCTTGAAGACCCTTGAGTGCTTCAGGTGTCAAGCTCTTCATGCCAAGTCGCGGGAGAATAAACTGAAACCTTTCTCTCGGAAGTGCCTTAGTGAAGATGTCAGCCAACTGAAACTCCGTCCTCACGAAGTAGAGTTCGACAATCCCTTTCCCAACCTGTTCCCTTATGAAGTGATGCCTAATGTCGATGTGCTTCGACCGGGAGTGTTGGACATTGTTACAGCAGAGAGCTATAGCGCTTTTGTTGTCACAATACATGGGAATTTTGTTGTATGAAAGCCCATAATCAGAAAGTTGTGATCTCATCCATAGGATTTGAACACAACAAGCAGACATAGCAATGTACTCGGCCTCTGTAGAGGATATAGACGTGCTCATTTTCTTCTTAGAAGACCAACTAACCAACTTTCCCCCCAAAAACTGAGCTCCCCCCGAAGTACTTCGACGAGTATCATGACACCCTGCATGATCCGCATCTGCATAAGCTGTGAGTTCCATTGCAGTGTCTTTTGGATACCAGAGTCCCATGTGAATCGTGCCATGAAGATATCTGAAGATTCTTTTCACCGCTTCCAGATGCTTTTTAGTGGGCTTGGTTTGGTACCTAGTGCACATACATACATCAAACAGAAGATTTGGTCTACGGGCAGTGATATACATCAAGGATCCAATCATACTTCTATACTTTATTTGATTAACAGGCACCCCAGATAGATCTTCATCCAGCTTCGATATTTCAATCATGGGAGTGTCAACAGAATCACTTGAATCGAATCCAAATTTCTTTAGAATTTCGTTTGCATATTTGGATTGATTAATGAAGATGCCTCCAGGACTTTGAGAAATTTGCAATCCTAAGAAGAACGACATTTGTCCCATCATCGACATCTGGAACTTAGAACTCATCTCTTTCAAAAACCGATCACATTCACTGGGATCAGACGAAGCAAAGATAATGTCATCTACATATATCTGGACAATGAGTAGATGTTTGCCTGCCTTCCTGGTGAACAATGTAGGATCAACAACACCCTTGGAGAATCAATTTGCAAGAAGGAACTTGGACAAGGTGTCATACCATGCCCTAGGTGCCTGCTTCAAGCCATAGAGGGCTTTCTTCAAGCGATAGACATGAGTAGGATGATCAGCGTCCACAAATCCTTCTGGTTGACTTACATAGACTTCCTCTTTTAAGTCACCATTTAAGAAAGCTGTTTTAACATCCATCTGGTAGACTATCATGTTCCGACTAGCAGGATTTGCGAGGAAGATCCTAATGGCTTCAATTCGTGCAACAGGAGCAAATGATTCCTCAAAGTCTATGCCCTCTTCTTGTCGATATCCTTTTGCAACTAGCCGTGCCTTGTTCTTAAGAACATCACCATGCTCATCAAGTCTCACTTTGAAGATCCACTTCAGAGCAATGATCATTGCACACTCTAGAGGAGGTACTAATTCCCATACTTCAAGTCTATCAAATTCATGAATTTCATCTTGCATAGCGTTGAACCAGCAGTCTTTGGTCATTGCTTCTTTTGCATCTTTTGGTTTGACTTTTTATAGTACAGAGTTGAAGAAACACCACAGGGCATCAGTGGCTAGCTGTTTTCGAGTAGATACCGGATGAGAGAGATTACCAATGATGTTGTCAATCGGATGATCATTGGTCCATTTTCTGAGATGATCGTGGGGTTGAGAGTTTTGAACAGATGTTGCCGTGTAGTGTTCTCCTGAAGTGGATGTGTTTGTAGAAGATTCAGGAGCAAATATGTTTTCAAATGGAACATCATCCACAGGAGCAAATGGATTAACTTCAAAAGAATGGTTATCTGCAGATCCTTGTTGCACCAAAGAGGATTGAATATTTGATGATACGGGTGAAAGACTAGCAGAAGGAGCATCGAGACTGATTGAGACAGATACTGATGGGCCTTCTGAATCATGTGGAATTTGAGCATCAGTAACCGGAGGTACAGCTGGAGTATCAGTGGTAGTATCAGTTGTTGTTGGCTCAAAATTTTCATCAAACATCGGATCAAATAACTTCTTCAACTCTTCACTTGTGGGAGGTACATAAGGAACTGCAGGCGTGGGATTCTGTACAAGACCCGAACTAATTGGTTCGGGTGTCAAAAGGTTAAGAGCGGGTCCAGAACTAGGTTGTCCAGAAGCTGGTTGCTCAGTGATGAACTCAAATAATTACATTTTATTACTATCATTTATCCTATTAATTTGACTTGTTTTACTATATTATGTATAAGGATTGATACTTAATCGTTTACTTTTGTAATTCTCAGGTAAAAACAAGCATTTGGTGAAACTTAGCGATTTTGGACTAATAACGGAGCAAAACGTGCATAAAGTGAAAGTCTACTGACATGGACAAGATCAAGTCAATTCTGCTCCAGATGCGCCGCATCTCACTATCAACATGCGCCGCATCTCTATCAAGATATCACCAGATACGATCCAAGATACAAGAGGACATGCGCCGCATCCTAATCAAGGGTTACGCCGCATCTTCTGGCGGTGTACGAATATTCCTGAATATTATAATCTTGGACCCCACGCGAAGTTAAGTACATACGCCGCATCTACTTAGTAGATGCGCCGCATCTTCCCTCAGACAGAAACTATAAATACCCCGTAGACCAGACGAATTTAAGAGTTCGAGTTCGAAACCCTAAAAACCGAAGTTCGGACAGCAGAGCAAAAGGACGAATTCAGTCAAGGAGGCAGCACAAGACACACCCAAATCGAAGATACAAGAGCTGTAAGAAGGTGTTGCATGTATTTAATTCATTAAGTAGTTTTGTTTTATTGTGTTAGCAAACTTTAATTCATCAGGATTGGTGGCTTGTGTAATGTGACAACGGAAAGATTGCACTCCCTTTAATACTTGCTTTCCCATCAATTAAAGTTTATATGTTGATGTCTTTGGTTACTACTTATTAGTGCATTGATAACCTCTGTGTTTATTAGTGGCTTGCGGGCATTTGACTGCGGGACATAATGTGGCTCCCACGGTTGTTTCTAAATTGATCACTTAGGAATAACTTTTAGACATAAGTAATCATTAAGGGTTTACTCGCCGATAAGAATAGGACCAACGAGAAAGGGTTAATTACATACACTTCATATAAAGCTATCAATAAAACAAGTGACAATCTACTTAATCATAAGGACAGCTCTCTTATTGTCTCTAGTATCTATCTGTGTACGTGTGTGCTACTTGCTGATTCGTGCCTATTGGTTTATTTTATTATTTAAATTGCAAAAAATCGTGCCAGTCTCTCAGGCTGAAACCCCCTTGCGTTAGGATATTAAAATACTGATTAGAATAACTAGATAATACGTTCCACTCTTAGTGATCGACACTCTACTTACCATTATATTCATACTGACCGGGTACACTGCTCGTTAAGTGTGTGTGTTATTGATAAGTCGGCTAAATATAAATTTAAAACTTGAGTAGGCATTAATACTGCTAAACCGCAACGACACATCGCACGCATCAAGTTTTTGGCGCCGTTGCCGGGGAGTGAATTTATCTATTTGCTAGTTTTATTGGTATTTTTCTGTTTTTAGTTTATTTTTGTGTGTTTGGTTTATTTGTTTTATCGTTTGTTTGTTGTCTGTGTGTCTGTCTCAGAAGGGAGATACGGCGTATTCTTGTTTGTGAATACGGCGCATCTATCTGTTTCAATACGGCGTATTCTTGTCTGTGAATACGGCGTATTGACGCTCTGTGGGCAAAATTTTTTTTTAGTTTGTGTGATTTTTAATTTTAAAATTTTCTAAAAAAAAAAAAAAAAAAAAAAAAAAAAAAAAAAAAAAAAAAAAAAAAATTGTTGCAGGAAGCTAATGCGGCGTATCCATTGTCTGTTGGATACGGCGTATTAACTTGTGTCGTATACGGCGTATCCATTGTCTGTTGGATACGGCGTATCCATCTTCTGTAACCTAAAAATATTTTTTATTTTTTTTATTTTTTGTGTTTATTTAATTTTTATTAGTTTAGTTTTTATTTTTGTTTCGTCTACTGCTGTTCTTGGTTGTTTATCTTTCAGGTAATAATGAAGATGGACAATCCAGACATTACTATGGAAGAATATATGAGACTTGAAGAGGAAAGAGCCTTGAGCAATAATGGGATCTACGATTGGGAAAGAGCAAGATATGGTGCACAAGTCATCGAGGATAAGGAACTCACGATGGAAGAATACTTGTTATTGAAGCAGGAAAAGTCAGGGAAAGAAAGAAACAAATTGCCATTTCGACACACTTGGACTTTATCAAATGATGATGATAAGGAAGAATCATACGATTTTGGTGCAATTAGGTTTCCGGCAATAGTTATTGATGATGTTATTTCTCCGGAAGTTGCCCAAGATGAAGAAGGGTCACAAGTGTTTGATTTAAATGAAAATCCGGCAATTGTTTACAAAGAAGCTTATTCATCCGAAAGTGCTTATGATGAAAATGAAGATGAATGTGGGACAATGGTGTATAGTGCTATTACTTGTAATTTTCCACCCGAGATGGAAAATATATTCTCATCATATCAAAAACACCATGATAATATTCCCTCGGATGAAGATAATGAGTATTCTGATATTGAAAAGTTTGATGCTATTGCGTACGATGGCATACCGCAATTACCACAACAAACGGAAGTATTTAGGTGTGGAGCGGATGAGCCAGATTATGACCCCACAAAGGATTTTGAAGAAATGTGGGATGACTTATTTAAGGCGGCTATTCGGGATAAAGCTGATATTGCAAGACCACTAGTTGAAGATGGAGATTCACAAGATGAATTGGAATCACTTACAACACAAAGTGGTACAAATTTATTTAATATTATTAATCCCGTTACTAATAATCTTGCTAGTTTTCCTAAACAGGTTGCAGAACAAAAAATTGATGAGGTGAGATCTATTACACTACCTATTGAAGCACATGAAGCACCTGTGATCAACCCGTTTTTGGTAGAGCTCGAGGAAGAATTTGGTGATGAGCTCCTTAACATTGCTATGATTGATGAAGATGATGATTCCGACCCTATGAAGTATATAGAGGAACTAGAACGTTTACTTGCTAAAGACCCTTTCTCATCTTCTGCGGAAGTCAAGGGACGCCTTACTACCAAAGAAACTAACCAAGAAGAAAGGAGACTCATTTTTCCTCAACATACTACTCTTTCAGGAGAAGTGGTCAAGTCATCCAATTTATTAACCAAACCGGGTAAGGATAGGAAAGATGTACATATATTGCCAAGGTATGATTTTTATTTATTTCTTCCATCTTTACTAGCAAATTTACACTCCTATAGTGTTTATTGCTATTATCACCCGCACTTGATTCCAAGTGGGGGGACGTACACCCTATTACCTAGTAAATAAGGGTGGAGTCAGGCTCGTGACTCGAACAAAAACAAGCGCTTCTTGGGAGGCAACCCATGCTTGTCTTTTATTTTCTTTTTTAGTTTATTTTATTTTCTTGTGTTTGTTTTTATTTGTTTTTTCTGCATGACTGCTGTCGCTGTATTCTGTTGATACAAACGATACGGCGCATCTTTATTCTAGATGCGGCGTATGGCGTTTTAATTTTATATGCAGCGCATTTAATAATTCGAGTACGGCGCATCTATCCCCTTGGCGCCGTATTCTGTTTTTAATCAAAAAAAAAAAAAAAAAAAAAAAAAAAAAAAATTTAAACCATAACCGACATACGACGCATCTGTTTTAACAGATACGGCGTATTTTCTATTTAAATTAAAAACAGTTTCTCGAATTATTAAATAGATACGACGCATCGATCTCTATCGATACGGCGCATCTTCTGAATCAAAGATCTTGTATTTTGAAACGTAACGAAAATACGGCGCATTAACTTTTGTTAATACGACGCATTTAATTTTAATAAATATAGTTGATTTTTGATAATTTAACTCGATACGGCGCATCCTAATTTATAAGCGGCGTATCTACTTTCTGAATAAAAATCTGATTATATTTTAACGTAATAAGATACGGCGTATCCAACTTTATGGATACGGCGCATCGTCCGCAGATATCAGCCATTTTTATTCTTTATATCCGTTTCTAAATTCATTAATTTATCTTCTAGCGAACAGATGCTACTGACGATTTTACCTATGATAACAGGTTTTGCTATGGAAGATATGTCAATGAACGGATATCTTGCTAAAGGAACAAAACAACATGATTAATGGATTGGCAATTAAGTGCACCAATTGTCAACGGTGCTTAACAAAGTTCTTTTGATAAAACACGATTTGAAAGGGATTACAACTAGAGGCGGAAAATCAACCTTTCAAATGTGATCGGTATTAAGGAGCTGAACGTGAGTCTAACTTGAAGACTCTGGAATAAAGACAAGTGCTGACCGGGAGACAACCCGGATTTATCTTTTAATTTTCTTTTCTGTGTCGAGTCTGTCAGACCTGCAGAAGATGCGGCGCATTTCCATCATAAGATGCGACGCATCACATGCACTGGTCATATCTTATTTAATTTTCTGCATTTTTTATTTTTGACTTTAAAACTTTCTGTCAGTTTATCTAATGCGGCGCATCCCTGGTTAAGGATGCGACGCATCTTTTATTCTGATTCGTATTTATTCCAGGCTCAATACGGCGTATCTTTTTCTATAAGATACGGCGTATCGACTGACCTGATGATTTGCAGTTTAATATTTCCTACAGGTTGTTGATGCGGCGTATCCAATATTCCATGGATACGGCGCATCGACACTCTGACCTGTAATTTTTAGTATTTTTATTTTTCTAACCAATGATTAACGAGATGCTCTCGAGATTCTTTTTCTGTGGTCTCTATATTTTTACAGGTCTGGACAATTGAAGAGGTTGATGGACTCCCGCATTATATACGCTCGCACGTTTACAATGGAAGATCATACCGAGCAAATCTCAGGGGAGTTCTCCGTTCTAATTCTTTCTATCTCTTGTTTTTAATTTTTAAATACAAACAACGAGGACGTTGTTTAACTTAAGTGGGGGGATGGAGAATTAGAACGTTTACTTGTCCTTATTTTTCAAAAATATGCTTAATATGTACTTAATATATCAAAATTTAAAATTTTTTTTAGCATGTTTTTGTTTAAGATCTAAGTTACATAACTGCACACAAGACGTTATTTTCAAAAATTGTGATTTTTCAAAATTCACAAATCTATGAGTGTGCCAGTGACTTGTAAACTTTAGAACTTGGCTTGTATACTATTCGAGACCACCATAATGAGTATTATTTATATAATTGGAATGACTTGTCTAAATTGGTAAAATTCTAGGATTACACCAAATAGCCTTTATATGTTATGTGTTATTAGCTAACTACACTGGTTAGTTAACCCCCGTATAAAACCTTTTGTTACTCTCATTTTTAGAGTAAGATACCCCTAGAAAAACACTCAGAGCCATTCCTTTCGTTTCTTACACCTATGTTTAAAATGTTTCGTTACACCTTAAACCTTAGCCTACCCTGTAGATTAGAATCCGTGGTTGGTTAATTGCTATAGGCAGAGTGTGTTTCCTTACATTACCTGTGTTCGCGTGCGTAATTCATTATCTATGGTTAGGTCGGGAAATTGCACAATGCAAATTGGAGTGAAAGTAAATATTGTATATTTTTGAGTTTATTTTTCGTGTGTTTACTACTTTCACTATTACCGTTATTTCTGAAAGCATGAAAAGTATGAAAAAATTATCCGGAAAGAAAGTTGTAGTGATGTGGTGAAATTTTACACATCTATGTTTATGTTTCAAAGTTTAAAAAAAAAAAAAAAAAAAAAAAAAAAAAAAAAAAAAAATCGAAAAAATGAGAAAAAGAAAAGAAAGAAAAAAGAGTTGGATGTTTATTTTAAGCCAACTTATGTAAAGTTATGTAAGTGGTCGATATCACCACTATTTGTTGTATTATATCTATGGATTGAATGGGAATTGGCAGTTATGGGAACGCCAATTAAGGTTTATTCTTTGATTAAGATCTTGTTGAGTATAATTCGTGTCTACCTAAAGCGTGTGTTTCAAGTGTTAAAGCGTGAGTTATTCAATGATATGAGTCTTATTCATGGGATGGTTGGGATAGTGATTAACCACACTTAGGATTTTAATTTATTTGTTTTGTTTTGTTTATTTTTATTTTTACACCAATTTATATCCTAAATGTTATCCATACCCTGTATTGTTCTTTATCCAACCGAACCTTTGATTTATTGAGATTAGGGATTTGAGCAATCTTAGGTATCGTAGTCGTGGATTCGGCTATGTATTTATGATTTTGTCGCCCTTTTTGATATATTATTATTGGTGAAGTTTGGACCTATCTTTAGCCTATTCGAGTTAAGGATTTGAGCAATTGCAAGTATCGTGTTCGTGGATTCGATCATGTATTTGTGATTTTGTCGCCTTTTCTGGAATTTGAGATCGATAGTGTAAATAAGAATAATTAACCCTTTAGCCTAAAAACCCTTTTTACCGCTTTAGACTTGTTATTCCTTAGCTTTAGTGGTGGAGATGTGTATACTTGCCAAGCTTATGATAGAATATTCGTCGCGACTGGACAGTTAAACGATTAGATTTGCTTTTATCGACTTATTTTATTTTACTTCTAATTCGTTAAGTGTTTAGTTGTGTGATTATGAAATAAACGAATACATGCTTAAATATAAAAATAAATCCTAACATCTTTTGGGATACATTTTCATAAATGAAATTCTAAGGTTTACTTGGGGACAAGTAAAGTTCAAGTGGGGGGATATTTGATGAACTCAAATAAGTACATTTTATTACTATCATTTATCCTATTAATTTGACTTGTTTTACTATATTATGTATAAGGATTGATACTTAATCGTTTACTTTTGTAATTCTCAGGTAAAAACAAGCATTTGGTGAAACTTAGCGATTTTGGACTAATAACGGAGCAAAACGTGCATAAAGTGAAAGTCTACTGACATGGACAAGATCAAGTCAATTCTGCTCCAGATGCGCCGCATCTCACTATCAACATGCGCCGCATCTCTATCAAGATATCACCAGATACGATCCAAGATACAAGAGGACATGCGCCGCATCCTAATCAAGGGTTACGCCGCATCTTCTGGCGGTGTACGAATATTCCTGAATATTATAATCTTGGACCCCACGCGAAGTTAAGTACATACGCCGCATCTACTTAGTAGATGCGCCGCATCTTCCCTCAGACAGAAACTATAAATACCCCGTAGACCAGACGAATTTAAGAGTTCGAGTTCGAAACCCTAAAAACCGAAGTTCGGACAGCAGAGCAAAAGGACGAATTCAGTCAAGGAGGCAGCACAAGACACACCCAAATCGAAGATACAAGAGCTGTAAGAAGGTGTTGCATGTATTTAATTCATTAAGTAGTTTTGTTTTATTGTGTTAGCAAACTTTAATTCATCAGGATTGGTGGCTTGTGTAATGTGACAACGGAAAGATTGCACTCCCTTTAATACTTGCTTTCCCATCAATTAA
This sequence comes from Artemisia tridentata subsp. tridentata, assembly GCA_021014915.2. Classification (NCBI taxonomy): domain Eukaryota; kingdom Viridiplantae; phylum Streptophyta; class Magnoliopsida; order Asterales; family Asteraceae; genus Artemisia; species Artemisia tridentata. The sequence goes on along the minus strand of CP139507.1, from coordinate 298,490,404 downwards.
AGTTTATATGTTGATGTCTTTGGTTACTACTTATTAGTGCATTGATAACCTCTGTGTTTATTAGTGGCTTGCGGGCATTTGACTGCGGGACATAATGTGGCTCCCACGGTTGTTTCTAAATTGATCACTTAGGAATAACTTTTAGACATAAGTAATCATTAAGGGTTTACTCGCCGATAAGAATAGGACCAACGAGAAAGGGTTAATTACATACACTTCATATAAAGCTATCAATAAAACAAGTGACAATCTACTTAATCATAAGGACAGCTCTCTTATTGTCTCTAGTATCTATCTGTGTACGTGTGTGCTACTTGCTGATTCGTGCCTATTGGTTTATTTTATTATTTAAATTGCAACAAATCGTGCCAGCCTCTCAGGCTGAAACCCCCTTGCATTAGGATATTAAAATACTGATTAGAATAACTAGATAATACGTTCCACTCTTAGTGATCGACACTCTACTTACCATTATCTTCATACTGACCGGGTACACTGCTCGTTAAGTGTGTGTGTTATTGATAAGTCTGCTAAATATAAATTTAAAACTTGAGTAGGCATTAAAACTGCTAAACCGCAACGACACATCACGCGCATCACTCAGACAGCTCATCGAACGTAACATGAATTGTTTCCATGATTTGTCGGGTTCTTTTGTTATAGATTCTGTATCCCTTACGATCTGGTGCGTACCCAATGAAGAAACCTACGTCTGCTTTAGCTTTCAACTTTCCCAGATCTTGACTATCATTTGTCGGATAACACAGTGCACCGAACACACGAAGAAAGGAGAGATCTGGCTTCTTATTATGAATCAGCTCATAAGGTGTCTTGTTGTGAGTAGTATGAATCAGGGATCGGTTTTGGGTGTAACATGCTGTTGCAATTGCTTCTGCCCAAAGAAACATCGGAGCTTTGGAAAATATTAGCATGGTTCTTGCAGCCTCCACCAGAGTACGGTTCCTTTTTTCAACCACACCGTTCTGCTGAGGAGTGCGTGGAACACTTTTCTGGTGTGTTATGCCAATACTTTCATAGAAATGACTAAGTTGTTGGTTGACAAACTCAGTTCCATTGTCTGTACGGATGATTCAGACAGTTTTGTTGAGCCTTACTTGCAGCTGTTTAATGAGTTTGATGATAACCTCTGGAGTTTCATCTTTTGTTCTCAAAAACTTTACCCACGTAAACCGAGAGTATTCATCGACTACCACAAGAATATATTTCTTCCCGTTTATACTTTTTACTCTCATTGGACCGCACAGATCCATGTGAAGGGTGTGAAGAACTTCCAGGATGGTGTTGACAGCTTCTGGTTTGTGGGTTTGTTTCTTGCTTTTGCCCAGTTGACATGTAGTACACAAATGATCTTTCTCAAACTTTAGTCTGGGCATGTCACGTACAAGGTCTTTGCGTGACAAGTCATTTATGGTACCGAAGTTCAAATGGTTTAAACGACGGTGCCAAAGCCAAGACTTGGTCTTTGAGGCCTTTGAAAGCAAGCAAATAGGAGAGGACCTCATCATTTCTTCAATGGAGATGGTATATAAATTGGTGCCACGACTGCCTTTGAGGAGATCCACACCATCCAACTCTCTGACAAAACAAGTGTGTTTCCTGAAGGCCACTTCAAGATCAGAATCACAGAATTGACCAACTGAAAACAAGTTATGCCCTAGTCCTTCCACATAGTATACCCGAGAGATTACACTGTCCCCGAACACATAATCTCCATACCCCATAATTGCCCCAAAGTGGTCTTTACCAAATCTAACTGTCCCGATGAACTTTTTCACGAAGTTCTTGAGCCTTGAGCGATCCCCCGTCATATGTTTTGAGCAGCCTGAGTCCAAATACCAAAGGACGATTTGTACGACCTGCATTTGAAAACAGACAACGATGGATAACTGAAATATGTGGATCCCCACGTGGAGTTGGGGTCCGTTTGGTTAGCACACACAAATTCAGGAGTTACAGTGTTCACAGGTGCTGTTGTCATTTTATTAGAGGTTACCCTAGATGCAGCAAATGACCTAGATGGAAGGCATTGTGTTTCTAGAGTCAAAATTCGACCAGTTGGTCTCCATTCCTTAGACTTCACAATCTTATGATTATTCTTTCTAGGTAAGGGACACTGGTTTCCTAAAGTGAACTTCCTTCCAGTGGGTCTCCATTTGTATCCAACATTAGCAAACGTTTTTCCTGTTGCTTTCCAAACTTTCTTACATGTTTCAGGTCTCCTAACATTCATAACATGGGGTTGTTTGGGAGATCTCAAAAAAGACATAACACATCTATCGTGACTGCCAGAAATTAAACATTCATTACATGTCTTACAAATAGCAACAGAATTCGAATCAATTACAGTACTTTTAAGACAAATTTGCATGCTTTCCATGTTTCATCAAAAGTTGCATGCTTGCTCTTAATTGTGGATGATGATGCAACAATTCTATCTCTTTTGTTATCGGTCTTAGGGCCAGTGCCAATGGCATATTCTAACACTTCCTGAATCCTTTTTGTGAGAACACAAGCATACACAACTGCCTTATCAAGTGGCTTTTCTATTCTGTCCTCTTCTACAACCTCACGAAGTGTGTCAAGGCCTTCCCTAAGGTGATGGAGATATATTTGATGGGCAGGTCTATTGTTTCTAAGGGGAAATGGTATAGGCCCAACATCAACATCATACATTTTAATAGCAGAAACCTTTGATGCAACACAATCAAAGGTGATACTTGGCATTTTACCTTTCACCTGAGTCTTAAGATTCTCAATTTCATTTAACAAAGAAGTTATCATTTCATTATGACTGTTTCGTGTAACTTTAATCAAGTCATATAACTCTTTGTAATGTTGTTTAATCTTAGAATTCTCAGCTCGAAAACACTCATTTTCATAGTGTAACTTATTGATGGTGTCTTGATATTGAAAATTATGAGAATCTAAAGACAGAGGTTTATTGGTGCGATGCACATCACACTTGTTTGATTTTAATTGGGAAATTTGAGCCCTCAATAGCTGAATTGTGCTCGTGTGAGCTTGAATTTTTTCATCCCGTTTGCTTAATTCAAAATACGTATCAAACTCAGGAGCATCCAAAGATGTCTTGACATTTGATAGTTTACATTTTTCTTCTAAGTGTTGATATTTTAATTATAAATTAAGATATTCAACCTCTAGTTTTGAAGAACATTTAACCATGTTATCATGGTCATCATTTTGAATTTGATCAAGCAATTTCAAATTCTCCCCCTCAAGCTCAACAACACGATTTTGGGTAACATTCAAAGCAATAGAATACTCATGAAATTGACAAGCAGATAATGCAGAATCAGTAGCAGTATAAAATACATCTTGTGCAATACATCTAGCAATCAAATTCTCATTTGTGAGGAGAATGTTCTTTCTTTCAATCTCACGAGTCTTAAGTTCTATCACATTTTGAGTTACCTCATTTTCCATATCTTTAAACACTGCTTTCATTTGATTTACTTTAGTTTTAATAGTATTTTGCATCCCTTCAAAATGTTCTTTGAGTAGTTTAAAGAATGGCATGACCTCAGTTAAGTAACACCTTTTTGTATGTTCAAAACACCTTTCTCCCTCAGTTATTCCTGTTGGTGTAATTCTCTTCTTACATGTTTTATCAAAATCAGCAAATAGTTGACAAAGTACATATATGCTAATTAAGGTTTTACATTCAGTGGGAAGAGTCATAGGAACCAGATGTCTAGGTGTATTGGGAGGATACACCGTCGCAGCAGCAATTTTCCTAAGGGATGGGGTTTTGGCATTAATCTCATCAGCTTTTCTTTTTTCTATATCTATCTTCCAAAATATTTGTTCAGGTGTTAACTGCTTCTGAGGTGCAAACACAGTTAAGCGATTTTCCATATTATAATCATGGGGTTTGACTATAACTCGCTTGGCTATGCACATGGGATCTTTCATTTTCTCATTCATTTTTTCTCTTTTTCGCACTTCTATCTCATCAGCCTCATTCAAGGATACAATCTTAGGTGGTTCATGATTGGGCATAATCATCACATTGGCATCATATAATGCAGGTTGGGCTACCTTAGCAATCTTAAGAAGAGCTAATTTAGATTCGCCTACACTGCTTTCACTATGCTTGTCACTTAACTTTCTGTGCTTATGAATCATTTGGGCAGTCTGTCTGGTTTGGTCTTGTGTGTACAACTTATCTTCAAGCTTATTCTTTAAGGTTTTAAGTCTGGAAAAATCATTTAAGAGTTGTGATTCTTTTTCTTTGAAATCTTGTTTTATCGTATCTAAGTGCTTTTAGGCCTCCTGTATTTGTTTGACAGTCTGATCCAACTGATTCTTCAAAGAATTTAACTCTTGTTTTAATGTTTCTTCCCTTATATTACGCTCTGAGATAAGTGTACGCATTTGACTTTCCATTTTATGCTCAAGTTCAGTTAGTTCAAACTTAGCACGCTGTTCATACGTGTCCACTTGATCTTTATATATATTTAGTCTAGTGGTCAGGGAATCATTAGGGACAAACACAGTGTTTTCATGCGACTCACAAGAATTATCTACAGCACAAGTATTATCTAAGGCACATACATTATTTACAACACAAGCAATATTTTTAACAGAAGATGCACCATCTTGTACATCAGACAAGTTGTTGTGATTCACATATTGTTCATATGGAATAATATTACTATTTCCCATGTCAACAGTATCTGAATCAACCACATCTGTCTGTTGTACTTCGTTGGGAATCTTCTGTACATCAACTACGTTATATGTGTCATAAAGTTTTAGTACCTCAGAGATCACAAATGTGTTGGAGGAACCAGCTTGTTGAGGTGATGAGACAACAGAGGACAAGTAAGCCATGAAGATCGTTTGAGCAGTTGGTTCTTCATCCACATCAGAGTCGAACGCATCACAATCATCGGCTTTGAAGATGTTCGGATCATTAAGTGCAAGGTCCTGAACTGGTTGTTCGTCTACATCAGCATCAAAATTATTTCCCCCATCGCCAGCAAGAAACAACAGTTCTTCTTCATCCACCACAGCACCACTTTCTTGTGCTTGCATCAATAACATCTTGTCCTTGAAATAGTCAGAGTTTTGAGGACGTTTAGGCTGATTGCAATTCCTAGCAATATGTCCCAATCCACCACAATTGTAGCACTTTGTTTGGCTTCCTTGTCCTTGGTTGACATTTCCAACTCTGTTATGAGCATTCCCCCTACCAACATTCCCAACATTCCTTGGATTCCCATTTTGTCTTCCCTGCACAGTCTGAACAATAATTCTTCCATCTTCCACAGTAGCCTGATTACGTGGGTTAGATGAGTTTCTGAGTTGATTGTTTGTTTGAGCAGCTTTGAATTGTTGCACAAGTAGGGACACTTGATTGGAAAGCTCATCAATCATCTGATCAGTGCGAGAATATCCAGAGTCTAGTTGAGAGTTCATAGTAGGTTGTGGGTGCATGGATGATTGAGCAAACAATGACTGATTCTTTGATGGGATGGTTTTTTGATATGATTGATCAAGTTGTGGTTGATGGTATTGCTGAACATTTGCAACCAAGGCTAGTGGATCACTTGGTGCAGTAGGATTGAGTTTTTCTCTCAACAGACGATCATAAGCAGCATGTTTCTCATGTTGTTGCAGGTATGCATACAATTGTTCATAGTTTGTGTCCCTTAGACCTTTGTTGAGTTTAACTGCGGTAACAAATCTGTCCATTCTGGTGTCATGTTGTTCACAAACTTTGAGTTCAGTTGGATGTTCGGCATAGTCATTCTTATGATTCTCATATCGTTCACCAACTTGTGGAACCTTACATAGTAGTCTGTGATATTTTCTCCTGGGTTCATTTTAAAATGCTCAAACTCATCGTATAGTTGTGACTCACGATCTTCTTTTGTGAGTTCTGATCCAGCCAAAAGCATCTTGACATTGTCCCATACTGCTTTTGCTTCAGTGTTAAAATTTATGAGTTTGTAGACATCTTTAGGCAGACCTTGAATGACAATGTTGGAAGCTCTAATATCAGCATCATACCTCTTCTTTTCCTCTTCAGTCAGATCATTGTAAGTTCGAGGCCTGTTGTTAGGAATTATATTTTCATAGATTTGATGTTACAAAAACAAGAAGAATGAAACATGAAGTATACTGAAATGATAAGCAAAATACGCTAAAAGCAAGGTACTGCCAATACAAGAAAGGTACTGCTAGTGTATTTTAAAGGTACTGCAAGTTCAAAATGGAAGGTACTGCTAGTACAAAATGGTACTGCTAATTCAGAAGCAAGGTACTGCCAGTGCAACAAGGTACTGCTAGTGCAAAGAGTCTGCTGCTTAATCAGTGAGTCACTCTGCTGCTAAGAAGATAAGAACGAAGAAGATATTTATTTTGTATGAGTCATGTTTATACAAAATATAATATCTAGATATTTTATCAAGTCATCAAGTTGAACACTCAAGATACAAGTTGTATCTTATTGACTTGACACATGTAAGAGCAAGTGGATGACTAAAGCTTATCAAATTGTAATGTTCTTCCTTATGTTATAAAAGGAAGATCACACCCCTTAGATAAAAGTGGGTCACTGTGGACAGTGAGTGTGTCACTGTGAGATTAGTGATCAACCAAAGTGCTTCGTACTCTCAAATTACAACAACACAAAGTTGTGTTAAAATGTAAGAGCACTTAAAGAGTGTGTGTGGGAACATTGGACATGGGGTCTAATGTTGTTTAGGTTTGTTTAGCCTCAAGGATCTTCGATCCCTGATTAGATAGTAATCGTGTTATAATTGATCATGTAACATTGGGGCTAATGGAATAAACAAACGGTAAACTTGGAAAAACCTTGTTGTGATAGTATTGTATTCTTCATTTGAATATTCCGCCAATATTATCATTGTTCTTAAACGTAGAAATCCTAGATCAAAGGCTTAACAGCCTAGAGCTCATAAACGATCAAGCAAGCTTATTTGTAGTTGTAAGTTCGGACCCAAATAAGCTTACACAAGTGGTATCAGAGCTAGGCTTGATATTTACTAATTTAAAAGAAAAATGGATGTTGAACATATTCAAACCAATGTTGCAGCTAAACTTCCATTACTCAAGCAAAACGAGTTTGAAATGTGGAGACTAAGGGTTGAACAATACTTTCAAGTGCAGGACTATGCACTTTGGGAGATCATTGAACAAGGCAATTCATTTAAACCCCAAATCACCACTACAACAGTAAATGATGCTCTTGTAACGAGAATACAAGAACAACCATCAAATGCAGATGAAAAAGTTCAGAAGAGAAATGATCTAAAGGCAAGGAGTATGTTACTGATGACTATTCCAAATGATCAACTTCTGATCTTTAACAAATACAAAGATGCCAAAACCCTTTTTGAAGCTATTGTGGCTAGGTTTGGTGGTAATGATGCTACCAAGAAAACACAGAAAACACTTCTCAAACAACAATTTGAGAACTTTACAGCCACAACCAATGAGTCTTTGGACAGTATGTTCAATAGACTTCAGAAGCTTGCAAGTCAGTTAGCCATCCATGAAGTGATGATAACTCAAGAAGACCTAAACTCTAAATTTCTTAGGAGTTTACCTTCAGAATGGTCTATGCATGTCATTGTATGGAAGAACAAGTCAGATATTGATCAGATGAGTCTCAATGATCTCTACAACAATTTCAAAATTGTAGAACATGAAGTTAAGAAGACTACTGGGTCAAGTTCTGGAAATATGGCTTTTGTTTCATCCCCAAGCATCTCAAAGGTTGATAATGAAGATAAAGGTGGCAGAGAAGAAGGTACTGCCAACACAACCTTTGGTACTGCTAGTACTTCTGGTAGTACCAAATCCATTTTAGATGAAACTATTGGGTGTGCTTTTCTTACATCTCAACACAATGGGTCCATATTAACATTTGAAGACCTTCAAGAGATTCATCCTGATGATCTTGAAGAAATGGACATAAAGTGGCAACTTTCACTTTTAAGCATTAGAGCTAAGAAGTTGATGATGAGGACTGGCAAGAAGATACTGATAGATGGAAATGAGCCTGCTGGCTATGATAAGTCAAAGGTGGAGTGTTACAACTGCCACATGAAAGGTCACTACTCTAGAGAGTGTAGAAGACCTAAGAAGCAGGATGACAAAGGTAGAGGGTTTGACAACAGAAAGAAAGGAAGCTTTGAAAGCAAGAGTAAGGTTGTTGAAGTTGCTGAGCCAAAAGCAATGGTTGCTATTGATGGCATGGGTTTTGATTGGAGTTTCATGGGTGAAGATGAGTCAACTTCTGATGAATTGGCTTTGATGGCATTCTCCACTCCTGAGGTACAAACTATCAAATGTTCTAGCAATTGTGAATTTCTTAAAGAATTAGAAATTATAAGAAAATCTTATGATACAGAAACATTAGAACACAGAAAAACCCAACAAACTTTATTTGACCATCAGTGTGGTATGGCCAAACTAGAAAAACAACTCATTCACTATAGAGAAAATGAACTTACATTTTCTGATACTAAAACTGCTCTTAATAGACAAATATTTTTGAAAGATTCAGAAATAGAAATGGTAAGGAATGAGTGCACTAAAGTGACTTTGGCTAGAGATAATATTCAACTGACTGTTACTAAATTAGAAAATGCTTATGAATGTACTAGGAGCATAGTAGAGAATCAGATGAATAAGAGAATAAAATCAGGGATAGGATACAATGAATGTCCACCTCCTTACAGAGGAATCCCTTGTCCTCCAGGATCAAATCTTGCTGAATCAGGTGTGCATGAAGTCATTAACAAACCATTGGCTAAACCTGTAGTGATAAGTGAACCTTCTGAGAGTGCTAAGATTGTCCCACTCTCTAAGGTGCTCACTGATAAGAGACCAGATGTACTAATCATTGAGGATTGGGTATCTGATGATGATGAAGTTCAGACTATTCCTATCAAGGGAATCAAAGTAGGACCAATCAGTCCTAAGAAGGTAGAAGTTAAAGCTAAGACTAAAGCTGTTTTGAAGACAGTTGAAAGTTGTAAAAAATGTAATAACAAACCTAGGGGAAGCCAAAGAAATTGGAACAACCTTAAGTCACAGCAATTAGGTGATGACTTTGTTATGTTTAATAAGGCTTGTTATTATTGTGGTAGCTTTAATCATCTTCATGCTTATTGTAATAAATGGGTTTCTGGGAGTAAATCAAAGTCTAAAACAAATATTACTCACCCCAGAAAAAGTTTTGTTAAGTCTAACACTACAAAAGATAATCATACTGTTAGACAACATAAGCCTGTTATTACAAAACCAACTGAAAAGGGTACAAGAAACACTTTCAAAAGTGTACCAAAAGTTGAGAAAAGTCCTATTCAAAAGCTAAATGTGGTTAAAACAAAAATTTGGACACCAAAAACCAAAGGTCCTGCTAGACCAAAAGGTCCTGCTAGACCAAATGGTACTGCCAAAATTGGTATTGCCAAAATTGGTACTGATAGACCAAAGACCACAAAATGGATTAGAATGGAAAGTGCTGTTAAGTCCTCAGCATGTTGGATTTGGAAACCAATCCAATCAAAAGGTGCATCAACAATCCTGAAAAGGTTTGATTTCATTGATGCAAGAGGCAAACCCAAGTCTGTCATGGCTTGGGTACCCCAAGGAAACTAATATGTTTATTCATGTGCAGGAACATTCATCTGATATTGAAGATCAAGGATATGTTGATAGTGGATGTTCAAGGCACATGACAGGCAACATGTCATTCCTCTCAGACTTCAAAACATTTGATGGAGGATATGTTACCTTTGGGGGTGGGATGAAAGGAAAGACAAGAGCATACAAGATGATGCAGAGTTGAAAAAGATAGAGTTAAATCACATATCTAGAAGGGATGAAGCATTTCTAAAGGAGAAAGTTCTATCTAGATCAAACTAAGAAAGGTTTCAACTCAAAGGCATGACGTTAGATGATTTCACTTGTTGAACCAATCATCCAAGATACACAGCATCATTGCCTTGATAAATTTCCTCCATCCAAGGAAATTGCACCATCTTTGGGCCATCATGGCTTTTGGTATTCAGCTCACCAAGTTTTCACAAACTTAAGAGTTGGCTAGTCCTTAAGCAAACGGCTTTTGGTAAAGACAAATCAAATCCGTTGATGGTTGATAGTTTACCAAAAACTATATGGTTGTTAACTAACCATACTTAATTGTAAATAGTTAGCTAGTCCTTAAGCAAACGGCTTTTGGTAAAGACAACTCAAATCCGTTGATAGCTGGTAGTTTGCTAAAAACTATAAGGGATTTTTATAAAACTTTCAAAGGTACTGGTAGTTCAAAATTGGTACTGCTAGTATAAAAAGGTACTGCTATATAGCCGTTGAGCCTGTCAGAAAAAGTTTTAGCCATTAGGCCTGGTAGTTAAAATTAGCCGTTGGGGTAGTTATGTAAATTACTGATGATTATATTATATTATATTTCACATATAAAAGATCTTTTTAACCGCCTATACATTTACTTATTATAATCTTTCTTATTGTCGGTTAAAAGTAATTCTCTCATATCTTCTTTCATCAGTCATTATCATAATTCACATACACCTTTCATCTTCTACCAGTACTACCAACAAATCCCACCATCATATTCAAAATTTTCATTATGGCTTCAACAGTTGTTCTAGATTTTGTCCAACGTCACAATCAGTTAGCATTTTTGGAGAAGTCAGAGGATAATACCTCATTTCATCAAGTAGTGGACTTTTTAAACAACTCCTACATCAGGTTTGCTTTGCTAGTCAATCCCACTATTTATGAAAATCAAATTTTACAATTTTGGCAATCTGCTAAAATTAAAACTTCTGAAAATGGGGAACAAAGAATTAAGGCCAAAGTGGATGGTAAGCATTTGACTCTTACTGAGTCATCCATAAGAAGACATCTTCATTTGGATGATTCTGATGGTATTAGTCAATTACCAGATACTGAAATTTTTGAAAATTTACAAAGAATGGGGTATCATGCTGAGTCTAACAAACTCACTTTTCTGAAAAAGCATCTTACTCCACAATGGAGATTTTTGATTCACACAATCCTTCACTGTTTGAGCCAGAAGAAAACCTCTTGGGAGCAATTTAGTGGAAACATGGCTTCTGCTCTCATTTGCTTAGCTACAAACAGAAAATACAATTTTTCTAAATATATTTTTGAAGGGTTGATAAACAATGTGAAAAGTAAAACAAAGTTTTTGATGTATCCAAGATTTATTGGATGCATCATTGGAAAATTACAACATTTGTTGCTTCCCACAGACTCAATTTATGAAACACCAAAACTTTCTCACAAAGTATTTTCAAATATGAGAATTGGTTTTAGAGGGGAGGAAATTCCACTTTTTGATGAAATGGTACCACAACATCCAGAAGAACCAACACCATCAGCTGATACACAATCATCTAGTTCTTCACATGGTTACATTTCAACAACACATCAAACAACTCCAATACCATCTCCAGTACCATCAGCAACACCACCACCATCATCACATCATATATCACAAACCCAATCACCTCAAACAATGCAAGAACTGAAAGACAAGGTGAAGTTCCTAGAGAATGCTCTTAAAAGTCAAAATGAAAGGTTTTCTAAGATCAACATCAAATTAATCAAGAGGGTAAAGAGATTGGAGGGTGAAGTGAAGAAGCTAAAGGGTAAAAAGTCTGCAAAGGTTGTTTTATCTAGTTCTTCACAGTCAGATGCTGATAGGATAGGTCACTCTTCCAAAAAGGGGAGGAAGGATAGGTCTGAAGATGAGGAAGAAGATGAGGAAGAGGCTCAATTTGAATTCCATGATGGAACTCAAGTTTATGATGAAGAGCCTGTTGGAGCAGGGCAAGAGCCTGCTAAGCCAGAAGAAGAGTCTGCTAGGAGAGAAAGGCTATTGGCTATGGGGTATAAAGGGTCTGCTGAGAGAGTGTACAAGAGAAAGAGGGTTTTAGTTGCTGATGAGCAATCCTCTGCTCCATCACAAGATCAAACTCCAAAGGATAAGGGCAAAAGTATTCTGATTGAAGATGAGCCAAAGTCCAAGAAGTTGAAAAGAACTCAGCAAATTCAGATGGCTTTAGGAGAAGAAGAGGCCAAAAGGGTTCATGAAGAAGAGCTAAAAGCACTTGAAGCTTCAAGAATGCTTGAAGTAATGAAAGAGCAGAAAGATGCTGAAGATGCTGCTCAAGCTCTTCTTAATTCTCAAGCTGCACAAATATTTGATGCACAACTACAATGGATTATCTCTATTGATCCAATTGTAAGAGGTCAAGCTTCTGTGTATATGGATGATGAGTCTCTCAGTGTAGAAGAGAAGACAGCCAAGCTTGAAGAATTCATCACCAAAAAGTATAGAGAAGAAGCCTTAAATGATGTATTTCAGCAGATCATGCAGGTATAAGGAGAAAGGGTTTAAACTGCCACATGATCAGAAAGAGCAGATGAAATTCTTCAAGTTATATCTGAAAAGGTCAGCAAATTGGAAGGATCATCAACTCAAAAGAAAATCATTTGATGAGTTACAGCATCTATACATTGAAGCCTACAAGAAGATCCATTGCACTCCTCCTGAACACACACATGAAAGGTCTTCAAAGAAGAAGGAAGATGCTCAGATGAAAGAAGTAGCAAAATTGGACACAGAGCAAGTAAGTAAAATGTTGATTACTTTGCCTACTATCATACATGCTGATCCAATTAGGTCTAGACACCCTATAATTGATTGGGAAATACACCATGATAGATTTGGTAAGTCATGGAAAATATCAAGGGTTAGGGGACAGTCTACTATCTTTAAGAATTTTGAAAATCTAGTTAGAGCATCTGACAGAGCAGATTTAGAAGAATTGTGGAATCTAGTGCAGATAAGGCTAGCCACAAATTCTAGCAATGATGTTAAGGAACAGGAGTTATAGGTTGAATTCAATAGGATGTATGATCCTGATCCCAAAGATGATTATTGGAAGTTTCCATATTATGATCTCACAACAACCTGGGAATTCCTAAGTCATTGCAGTGTTCATCATTTGTACACATCAAGTGGGATTGAACTCTTCATGTTGGCTGAGAAAGAGTATCCACTTAGTTATGAAGTGCTCTCAACTATGATCTCCAAGAGATTAAGGTGTGACAAAGATGATGAGAACTCAGAAATTGTTCAAAGTTTGCTAAAGAGCATATTTGAACAATGTGAAAGAAAAAGGAATGATAGAAAGTAAAGGTTTTTGGAAGAGTTCCCTCAAATCCTCAAGGTATGTATTTTATTCATCAGAAACTTGTGTATTTTAATGGAAATAACAAGTTTAGGGGAGGATTGTTGGGAATAAAATGATCAAAGTCAAAGAGCCTGCCAATGATGTGAAGAGCCTGCTAGTTGATTTTGAACAAGTATGAAGATGTTCTACCAGTACCTTCTGGGTAGAAGGTACTGCTGGTTGATGAAGAGCCTGCCAAGCTTATGTCAAGTCGATTAGATATTTTGTAATAGATATTTAGTTGAATTATTAGTCTTTGTACAAAGTTATACGTTATATAGAAGTAGATTAGTCTTCTGTGGTGACAGAGGAATATTATCAGAGTTGTACATGGGTGGTTGTATTTAATTGTAGGCGCAAATAATAGTCAAAGTATAGTATAATACTCTTCCACTTGACAACATGTAATAAGATATCCTTATCTTATAAAAGGATATCTTAGTCACTACTTCATGCATGCATCTTTCACAACCAAAACATATAACCAAACTATCTCTCAAGTAACTAAGTTACACTTTCACAATTCCATAAAAGATTCAAGATTACTTTGTAATCCCGGTATATTTAGATCATCCGTGTTAACCAAAGTTGTGTTCTTTGTAATCCCGGTAAGATTACTTTGTAATCCCGTATTATTATCAATAATATTGAATCGTTTTGTGTTAACCAAAGTTGTGTTCTTTGTTCATTGCATTCTCACGTTTACTTAAACTCACCACCTTGTGTTCTTTTAAAGTGTGTTGTAGTAGATTCCGCATGCTAAACACATTCAATACATAAATATCTCAATCAAGAACATAAATAATAAACCGTTCCACAAGTGGTATCAGAGCAATTGGAACCATCTATTTGAACTTCATATGTAGTTGGAAGACGTGGTGGATAGCATAGATTAAGGGGAAGTTTCATTCATGGTGAGATTTAGTTATCTCAATTTCCCTACTTCGTCTAGGGAAATTCGAACAAGAAAGTGTTTGTTTTGTAATCATCAAATAGGGGAAGATTGTAAGGAATTAAATATTCCATAGATTTGATGATCACAAACAAGAAGAATGAAACATATTATATACTGAATGATAAGCAAAATACAAGGTATTGCTGGTCCAAAGAGCAAGGTACTGCTAGACCAACAAGGTACTGCTAGTGTATTTTAAGGTACTGCTGGTCCAAAGAGCAAGGTACTGTTAGTTCAAGAACAAGGTACTGCTAGACCAACAAGGTACTGCTGATTCAAGAGCAAAGTACTGTTCCTGCTGAGAACTCTGCTGATAAGACAGAGCACTCTGCTGATAGTATTACAACTCTGCTGATAGTGCAAAAGTTTCATTTCTGCTGATAGTATATTGTTTCTGCTGATTAGTGTTCCTGCTGATAGTATTACAATCCTGCTGATAGTTAAAATGAAGTAACTGCTGAATCAATGAGTCACTCTGATGCTACAGAAGATAAGAACGAAGAAGATATTATTTTGTATGAGTCATGTTTATACAAATATAATATCTAGATATTTATCAAGTCATCAAGTTGAACACTCAAGATACAAGTTGTATCTTATTGACTTGACACATGTTAAAGCAAGTGGATGACTAAGAGCTTATCAATTTGTAAATGATCTCCTTATGTTATAAAAGGAAGATCATACCCCTTAGATAAAGTGTGGGTCACTGTGGACAGTGAGTGTGTCACTGTGAGATTAGTGATCAACCAAAGTGCTTCGTACTCTCAAATTACAACAACACAAAGTTGTGTTAAAATGTAAGAGCACTTAAAGAGTGTGTGTGGGAACATTGGACATGGGGTCTAATGTTGTTTAGGTTTGTTTAGCCTCAAGGATCTTCGATCCCTGATTAGATAGTAATCGTGTTATAATTGATCATGTAACATTGGGGCTAATGGAATAAACAAACGGTAAACTTGGAAAAACCTTGTTGTGATAGTATTGTATTCTTCATTTGAATATTCCGCCAATATTATCATTGTTCTTAAACGTAGAAATCCTAGATCAAAGGCTTAACAGCCTAGAGCTCATAAACGATCAAGCAAGCTTATTTGTAGTTGTAAGTTTGGACCCAAATAAGCTTACACAAGTGGTATCAGAGCGGGGGGCTCTGGATCTAGGAAAAGAAAAGGTTTTTAGCTAAAGAAAGAAGAAAAATTCGGATCTGGTTCGTATTTTCGTAACTCACTGCAGGGCTGTTTTCAAAAGGCGATAACTCCTTCGTTAACAGTTGGATCGGGCTGAAATTTTTGTTGAAGGTTCTTGGTATATCAAGGTAGATTCTCACCGGAGGGATCTTCAATCTGAGCCTTAGGTTGCAAAATATGCATCGTTGAAAACTGCTGCAGAAACAGTTGAGGTATGGTCGAATTTTTGGTTTTTCTTTCTTGGTTTACACACACAAAGGGGAAGAATCACACACAGAAGAGAGTTGGTTCTTAAAAGATAAAAAGGCTTGTTTATCAATTTATTATTGATGAAAAAGGTCATTTGTTGCTTATTTGAAGTTAAGGTTGAATTTTTCAAGATTGTGTTTTGTCATATCTTTGGAAGAAAAGATAACTTGTTTGTGCTTAAATAATTATGGTGATGACTTGTTAAATCTAGTTTTCATAAGGTCAAGGGGAGGATGGACGAAGACCTAGTTAACTATCACTTAAAGGAGTTGCTTTGTCGCGCTCAGTGTCTCATAGGAAATGAGGATTTTATCAAGAGATTTCGATCTACTTATATGTTGTTAGTATAAGTTCAAAATCTGTTTTAGTACAAGATATAGGACACAAGATTGGTTGATTCTATTTCATCAACAAGTTGGTAATGATTGGTTTTTCTTTATCAGTCATAAAAGCCTACAAGAATGGAGATTCGAATGGTTAACATATTAGTTTCAGGGGAAGCTTCAATGTTAAAGATGTTTAACCATTTATTGTATTTGTGCAACACCACAGGGAAAGTTATTGATTCTTATTATTGTTGATTAGTATTGCTACTGATGGTTTAGATTTTTATTGTTTCAAGTTCATTTTTAGACGCGGAAAGCTTCATGGAGGGTAACTTGAAATGTTAGAAGGATAGATTAGATGTGTAGTATTAATTCATAGTTGTAAAAATCATATTTGTAAATTTCCTATTTGTTGATAACAAAAAGGGGAAGAGACGTGGTGGATAGCATAGATTAAGGGGAAGTTTCATTCATGGTGAGATTTAGTTATCTCAATTTCTCTACTTCGTCTAGGGAAATTCGTACAAGAATGTTTTTGTTTTGTAATCATCAAATAGGGGAAGATTGTTAGGAATTATATTTTCATAGATTTGATGTTACAAAAACAAGAAGAATGAAACATGAAGTATACTGAAATGATAAGCAAAATACGCTAAAAGCAAGGTACTGCCAATACAAGAAAGGTACTGCTAGTGTATTTTAAAGGTACTGCCAGTTCAAAATGGAAGGTACTGCTAGTACAAAATGGTACTGCTAGTTCAGAAGCAAGGTACTGCCAGTGCAACAAGGTACTGCTAGTGCAAAGAGTCTGCTGCTGAATCAGTGAGTCACTCTGCTGCTAAGAAGATAAGAACGAAGAAGATATTTATTTTGTATGAGTCATGTTTATACAAAATATAATATCTAGATATTTTATCAAGTCATCAAGTTGAACACTCAAGATACAAGTTGTATCTTATTGACTTGACACATGTAAGAGCAAGTGGATGACTAAAGCTTATCAAATTGTAATGTTCTTCCTTATGTTATAAAAGGAAGATCACACCCCTTAGATAAAAGTGGGTCACTGTGGACAGTGAGTGTGTCACTGTGAGATTAGTGATCAACCAAAGTGCTTCGTACTCTCAAATTACAACAACACAAAGTTGTGTTAAAATGTAAGAGCACTTAAAGAGTGTGTGTGGGAACATTGGACATGGGGTCTAATGTTGTTTAGGTTTGTTTAGCCTCAAGGATCTTCGATCCCTGATTAGATAGTAATCGTGTTATAATTGATCATGTAACATTGGGGCTAATGGAATAAACAAACGGTAAACTTGGAAAAACCTTGTTGTGATAGTATTGTATTCTTCATTTGAATATTCCGCCAATATTATCATTGTTCTTAAACGTAGAAATCCTAGATCAAAGGCTTAACAGCCTAGAGCTCATAAACGATCAAGCAAGCTTATTTGTAGTTGTAAGTTCGGACCCAAATAAGCTTACACAAGTGGTATCAGAGCTAGGCTTGATATTTACTAATTTAAAAGAAAAATGGATGTTGAACATATTCAAACCAATGTTGCAGCTAAACTTCCATTACTCAAGCAAAACGAGTTTGAAATGTGGAGACTAAGGGTTGAACAATACTTTCAAGTGCAGGACTATGCACTTTGGGAGATCATTGAACAAGGCAATTCATTTAAACCCCAAATCACCACTACAACAGTAAATGATGCTCTTGTAACAAGAATACAAGAACAACCATCAAATGCAGATGAAAAAGTTCAGAAGAGAAATGATCTAAAGGCAAGGAGTATGTTACTGATGACTATTCCAAATGATCAACTTCTGATCTTTAACAAATACAAAGATGCCAAAACCCTTTTTGAAGCTATTGTGGCTAGGTTTGGTGGTAATGATGCTACCAAGAAAACACAGAAAACACTTCTCAAACAACAATTTGAGAACTTTACAGCCACAACCAATGAGTCTTTGGACAGTATGTTCAATAGACTTCAGAAGCTTGCAAGTCAGTTAGCCATCCATGAAGTGATGATAACTCAAGAAGACCTAAACTCTAAATTTCTTAGGAGTTTACCTTCAGAATGGTCTATGCATGTCATTGTATGGAAGAACAAGTCAGATATTGATCAGATGAGTCTCAATGATCTCTACAACAATTTCAAAATTGTAGAACATGAAGTTAAGAAGACTACTGGGTCAAGTTCTGGAAATATGGCTTTTGTTTCATCCCCAAGCATCTCAAAGGTTGATAATGAAGATAAAGGTGGCAGAGAAGAAGGTACTGCCAACACAACCTTTGGTACTGCTAGTACTTCTGGTAGTACCAAATCCATTTTAGATGAAACTATTGGGTGTGCTTTTCTTACATCTCAACACAATGGGTCCATATTAACATTTGAAGACCTTCAAGAGATTCATCCTGATGATCTTGAAGAAATGGACATAAAGTGGCAACTTTCACTTTTAAGCATTAGAGCTAAGAAGTTGATGATGAGGACTGGCAAGAAGATACTGATAGATGGAAATGAGCCTGCTGGCTATGATAAGTCAATGGTGCAGTGTTACAACTGCCACATGAAAGGTCACTACTCTAGAGAGTGTAGAAGACCTAAGAAGCAGGATGACAAAGGTAGAGGGTTTGACAACAGAAAGAAAGGAAGCTTTGAAAGCAAGAGTAAGGTTGTTGAAGTTGCTGAGCCAAAAGCAATGGTTGCTATTGATGGCATGGGTTTTGATTGGAGTTTCATGGGTGAAGATGAGTCAACTTCTGATGAATTGGCTTTGATGGCATTCTCCACTCCTGAGGTACAAACTATCAAATGTTCTAGCAATTGTGAATTTCTTAAAGAATTAGAAATTATAAGAAAATCTTATGATACAGAAACATTAGAACACAGAAAAACCCAACAAACTTTATTTGACCATCAGTGTGGTATGGCCAAACTAGAAAAACAACTCATTCACTATAGAGAAAATGAACTTACATTTTCTGATTCTAAAACTGCTCTTAATAGACAAATATTTTTGAAAGATTCAGAAATAGAAATGGTAAGGAATGAGTGCACTAAAGTGACTTTGGCTAGAGATAATATTCAACTGACTGTTACTAAATTAGAAAATGCTTCTGAATGTACTAGGAGCATAGTAGAGAATCAGATGAATAAGAGAATAAAATCAGGGATAGGATACAATGAATGTCCACCTCCTTACAGAGGAATCCCTTGTCCTCCAGGATCAAATCTTGCTGAATCAGGTGTGCATGAAGTCATTAACAAACCATTGGCTAAACCTGTAGTGATAAGTGAACCTTCTGAGAGTGCTAAGATTGTCCCACTCTCTAAGGTGCTCACTGATAAGAGACCAGATGTACTAATCATTGAGGATTGGGTATCTGATGATGATGAAGTTCAGACTATTCCTATCAAGGGAATCAAAGTAGGACCAATCAGTCCTAAGAAGGTAGAAGTTAAAGCTAAGACTAAAGCTGTTTTGAAGACAGTTGAAAGTTGTAAAAAATGTAATAACAAACCTAGGGGAAGCAAAAGAAATTGGAACAACCTTAAGTCACAGCAATTAGGTGATGACTTTGTTATGTTTAATAAGGCTTGTTATTATTGTGGTAGCTTTAATCATCTTCATGCTTATTGTAATAAATGGGTTTCTGGGAGTAAATCAAAGTCTAAAACAAATATTACTCACCCCAGAAAAAGTTTTGTTAAGTCTAACACTACAAAAGATAATCATACTGTTAGACAACATAAGCCTGTTATTACAAAACCAACTGAAAAGGGTACAAGAAACACTTTCAAAAGTGTACCAAAAGTTGAGAAAAGTCCTATTCAAAAGCTAAATGTGGTTAAAACAAAAATTTGGACACCAAAAACCAAAGGTCCTGCTAGACCAAATGGTACTGCCAAAATTGGTATTGCCAAAATTGGTACTGATAGACCAAAGACCACAAAATGGATTAGAATGGAAAGTGCTGTTAAGTCCTCAGCATGTTGGATTTGGAAACCAATCCAATCAAAAGGTGCATCAACAATCCTGAAAAGGTTTGATTTCATTGATGCAAGAGGCAAACCCAAGTCTGTCATGGCTTGGGTACCCCAAGGAAACTAATATGTTTATTCATGTGCAGGAACATTCATCTGATATTGAAGATCAAGGATATGTTGATAGTGGATGTTCAAGGCACATGACAGGCAACATGTCATTCCTCTCAGACTTCAAAACATTTGATGGAGGATATGTTACCTTTGGGGGTGGGATGAAAGGAAAGACAAGAGCATACAAGATGATGCAGAGTTGAAAAAGATAGAGTTAAATCACATATCTAGAAGGGATGAAGCATTTCTCAAGGAGAAAGTTCTATCTAGATCAAACTAAGAAAGGTTTCAACTCAAAGGCATGACGTTAGATGATTTCACTTGTTGAACCAATCATCCAAGATACACAGCATCATTGCCTTGATAAATTTCCTCCATCCAAGGAAATTGCACCATCTTTGGGCCATCATGGCTTTTGGTATTCAGCTCACCAAGTTTTCACAAACTTAAGAGTTGGCTAGTCCTTAAGCAAACGGCTTTTGGTAAAGACAAATCAAATCTGTTGATGGTTGATAGTTTACCAAAAACTATATGGTTGTTAACTAACCATACTTAATTGTAAATAGTTAGCTAGTCCTTAAGCAAACGGCTTTTGGTAAAGACAACTCAAATCCGTTGATAGCTGGTAGTTTGCTAAAAACTATAAGGGATTTTTATAAAACTTTCAAAGGTACTGGTAGTTCAAAATTGGTACTGCTAGTATAAAAAGGTACTGCTATATAGCCGTTGAGCCTGTCAGAAAAAGTTTTAGCCATTAGGCCTGGTAGTTAAAATTAGCCGTTGGGGTAGTTATGTAAATTACTGATGATTATATTATATTATATTTCACATATAAAAGATCTTTTTAACCGCCTATACATTTACTTATTATAATCTTTCTTATTGTCGGTTAAAAGTAATTCTCTCATATCTTCTTTCATCAGTCATTATCATAATTCACATACACCTTTCATCTTCTACCAATACTACCAACAAATCCCACCATCATATTCAAAATTTTCATTATGGCTTCAACAGTTGTTCTAGATTTTGTCCAACGTCACAATCAGTTATCATTTTTGGAGAAGTCAGAGGATAATGCCTCATTTCATCAAGTAGTGGACTTTTTAAACAACTCCTACATCAGGTTTGCTTTGCTAGTCAATCCCACTATTTATGAGAATCAAATTTTGCAATTTTGGCAATCTGCTAAAATTAAAACTTCTGAAAATGGGGAACAAAGAATTAAGGCCAAAGTGGATGGTAAGCATTTGACTCTTACTGAGTCATCCATAAGAAGACATCTTCATTTGGATGATTCTGATGGTATTAGTCAATTACCAGATACTGAAATTTTTGAAAATTTACAAAGAATGGGGTATCATGCTGAGTCTAACAAACTCACTTTTCTGAAAAAGCATCTTACTCCACAATGGAGATTTTTGATTCACACAATCCTTCACTGTTTGAGCCAGAAGAAAACCTCTTGGGAGCAATTTAGTGGAAACATGGCTTCTGCTCTCATTTGCTTAGCTACAAACAGAAAATACAATTTTTCTAAATATATTTTTGAAGGATTGATAAACAATGTGAAAAGTAAAACAAAGTTTTTGATGTATCCAAGATTTATTGGATGCATCATTGGAAAATTACAACATTTGTTGCTTCCCACAGACTCAATTTATGAAACACCAAAACTTTCTCACAAAGTATTTTCAAATATGAGAATTGGTTTTAGAGGGGAGGAAATTCCACTTTTTGATGAAATGGTACCACAACATCCAGAAGAACCAACACCATCAGCTGATACACAATCATCTAGTTCTTCACATGGTTACATTTCAACAACACATCAAACAACTCCAATACCATCTCCAGTACCATCAGCAACACCACCATCATCATCACATCATATATCACAAACCCAATCACCTCAAACAATGCAAGAACTGAAAGACAAGGTGAAGTTCCTAGAGAATGCTCTTAAAAGTCAAAATGAAAGGTTTTCTAAGATCAACATCAAATTAATCAAGAGGGTAAAGAGATTGGAGGGTGAAGTGAAGAAGCTAAAGGGTAAAAAGTCTGCAAAGGTTGTTTTATCTAGTTCTTCACAGTCAGATGCTGATAGGATAGGTCACTCTTCCAAAAAGGGGAGGAAGGATAGGTCTGAAGATGAGGAAGAAGATGAGGAAGAGGCTCAATTTGAATTCCAAGATGGAACTCAAGTTTATGATGAAGAGCCTGTTGGAGCAGGGCAAGAGCCTGCTAAGCCAGAAGAAGAGTCTGCTAGGAGAGAAAGGCTATTGGCTATGGGGTATAAAGGGTCTGCTGAGAGAGTGTATAAGAGAAAGAGGGTTTTAGTTGCTGATGAGCAATCCTCTGCTCCATCACAAGATCAAACTCCAAAGGATAAGGGCAAAAGTATTCTGATTGAAGATGAGCCAAAGTCCAAGAAGTTGAAAAGAACTCAGCAAATTCAGATGGCTTTAGGAGAAGAAGAGGCCAAAAGGGTTTATGAAGAAGAGCTAAAAGCACTTGAAGCTTCAAGAATGCTTGAAGTAATGAAAGAGCAGAAAGATGCTGAAGATGCTGCTCAAGCTCTTCTTGATTCTCAAGCTGCACAAATATTTGATGCACAACTACAATGGATTATCTCTATTGATCCAATTGTAAGAGGTCAAGCTTCTGTGTATATGGATGATGAGTCTCTCAGTGTAGAAGAGAAGACAGCCAAGCTTGAAGAATTCATCACCAAAAAGTATAGAGAAGAAGCCTTAAATGATGTATTTCATCAGATCATGCGGTATAAGGAGAAAGGGTTTAAACTGCCACATGATCAGAAAGAGCAGATGAAATTCTTCAAGTTATATCTGAAAAGGTCAGCAAATTGGAAGGATCATCAACTCAAAAGAAAATCATTTGATGAGTTACAGCATCTATACATTGAAGCCTACAAGAAGATCCATTGTACTCCTCCTGAACACACACATGAAAGGTCTTCAAAGAAGAAGGAAGATGCTCAGATGAAAGAAGTAGCAAAATTGGACACAGAGCAAGTAAGTAAAATGTTGATTACTTTGCCTACTATCATACATGCTGATCCAATTAGGTCTAGACACCCTATAATTGATTGGGAAATACACCATGATAGATTTGGTAAGTCATGGAAAATATCAAGGGTTGGGGGACAGTCTACTATCTTTAAGAATTTTGAAAATCTAGTTAGAGCATCTGACAGAGCAGATTTAGAAGAATTGTGGAATCTAGTGCAGATAAGGCTAGCCACAAATTCTAGCAATGATGTTAAGGAACAGGAGTTATGGGTTGAATTCAATAGGATGTATGATCCTGATCCCAAAGATGATTATTGGAAGTTTCCATATTATGATCCCACAACAACCTGGGAATTCCTAAGTCATTGCAGTGTTCATCATTTGTACACATCAAGTGGGATTGAACTCTTCATGTTGGCTGAGAAAGAGTATCCACTTAGTTATGAAGTGCTCTCAACTATGATCTCCAAGAGATTAAGGTGTGACAAAGATGATGAGAACTCAGAAATTGTTCAAAGTTTGCTAAAGAGCATATTTGAACAATGTGAAAGAAAAAGGAAGGATAGAAAGTAAAGGTTTTTGGAAGAGTTCCCTCAAATCCTCAAGGTATGTATTTTATTCATCAGAAACTTGTGTATTTTAATGGAAATAACAAGTTTAGGGGAGGATTGTTGGGAATAAAATGATCAAAGTCAAAGAGCCTGCCAATGATGTGAAGAGCCTGCTAGTTGATTTTGAACAAGTATGAAGATGTTCTACCAGTACCTTCTGGGTAGAAGGTACTGCTGGTTGATGAAGAGCCTGCCAAGCTTATGTCAAGTCGATTAGATATTTTGTAATAGATATTTAGTTGAATTATTAGTCTTTGTACAAAGTTATACGTTATATAGAAGTAGATTAGTCTTCTGTGGTGACAGAGGAATATTATCAGAGTTGTACATGGGTAGTTGTATTTAATTGTAGGCGCAAATAATAGTCAAAGTATAGTATAATACTCTTCCACTTGACAACATGTAATAAGATATCCTTATCTTATAAAAGGATATCTTAGTCACTACTTCATGCATGCATCTTTCACAACCAAAACATATAACCAAACTATCTCTCAAGTAACTAAGTTACACTTTCACAATTCCATAAAAGATTCAAGATTACTTTGTAATCCCGGTGATATTTAGATCATCCGTATTATTATCAATAATATTGAATCATTTTGTGTTAACCAAAGTTGTGTTCTTTGTTCATTGCATTCTCACGTTTACTTAAACTCACCACCTTGTGTTCTTTTAAAGTGTGTTGTAGTAGATTCCGCATGCTAAACACATTCAATACATAAATATCTCAATCAAGAACATAAATAATAAACCGTTCCACAAGTGGTATCAGAGCAATTGGAACCATCTATTTGAACTTCATATGTAGTTGGAAGACGTGGTGGATAGCATAGATTAAGGGGAAGTTTCATTCATGGTGAGATTTAGTTATCTCAATTTCCCTACTTCGTCTAGGGAAATTCGAACAAGAAAGTGTTTGTTTTGTAATCATCAAATAGGGGAAGATTGTAAGGAATTAAATATTCCATAGATTTGATGATCACAAACAAGAAGAATGAAACATATTATATACTGAATGATAAGCAAAATACAAGGTACTGCTGGTCCAAAGAGCAAGGTACTGCTAGACCAACAAGGTACTGCTAGTGTATTTTAAGGTACTGCTGGTCCAAAGAGCAAGGTACTGTTAGTTCAAGAACAAGGTACTGCTAGACCAACAAGGTACTGCTGATTCAAGAGCAAAGTACTGTTCCTACTGAGAACTCTGCTGATAAGACAGAGCACTCTGCTGATAGTATTACAACTCTGCTGATAGTGCAAAAGTTTCATTTCTGCTGATAGTATATTGTTTCTGCTGATTAGTGTTCCTGCTGATAGTATTACAATCCTGCTGATAGTTAAAATGAAGTAACTGCTGAATCAATGAGTCACTCTGATGCTACAGAAGATAAGAACGAAGAAGATATTATTTTGTATGAGTCATGTTTATACAAATATAATATCTAGATATTTATCAAGTCATCAAGTTGAACACTCAAGATACAAGTTGTATCTTATTGACTTGACACATGTTAAAGCAAGTGGATGACTAAGAGCTTATCAATTTGTAAATGATCTCCTTATGTTATAAAAGGAAGATCATACCCCTTAGATAAAGTGTGGGTCACTGTGGACAGTGAGTGTGTCACTGTGAGATTAGTGATCAACCAAAGTGTTTCGTACTCTCAAATTACAACAACACAAAGTTGTGTTAAAATGTAAGAGCACTTAAAGAGTGTGTGTGGGAACATTGGACATGGGGTCTAATGTTGTTTAGGTTTGTTTAGCCTCAAGGATCTTCGATCCCTGATTAGATAGTAATCGTGTTATAATTGATCATGTAACATTGGGGCTAATGGAATAAACAAACGGTAAACTTGGAAAAACCTTGTTGTGATAGTATTGTATTCTTCATTTGAATATTCCGCCAATATTATCATTGTTCTTAAACGTAGAAATCCTAGATCAAAGGCTTAACAGCCTAGAGCTCATAAACGATCAAGCAAGCTTATTTGTAGTTGTAAGTTTGGACCCAAATAAGCTTACACAAGTGGTATCAGAGCGGGGGGCTCTGGATCTAGGAAAAGAAAAGGTTTTTAGCTAAAGAAAGAAGAAAAATTCGGATCTGGTTCGTATTTTCGTAACTCACTGCAGGGCTGTTTTCAAAAGGCGATAACTCCTTCGTTAACAGTTGGATCGGGCTGAAATTTTTGTTGAAGGTTCTTGGTATATCAAGGTAGATTCTCACCGGAGGGATCTTCAATCTGAGCCTTAGGTTGCAAAATATGCATCGTTGAAAACTGCTGCAGAAACAGTTGAGGTATGGTCGAATTTTTGGTTTTTCTTTCTTGGTTTACACACACAAAGGGGAAGAATCACACACAGAAGAGAGTTGGTTCTTAAAAGATAAAAAGGCTTGTTTATCAATTTATTATTGATGAAAAAGGTCATTTGTTGCTTATTTGAAGTTGAGGTTGAATTTTTCAAGATTGTGTTTTGTCATATCTTTGGAAGAAAAGATAACTTGTTTGTGCTTAAATAATTATGGTGATGACTTGTTAAATCTAGTTTTCATAAGGTCAAGGGGAGGATGGACGAAGACCTAGTTAACTATCACTTAAAGGAGTTGATTTGTCGCGCTCAGTGTCTCATAGGAAATGAGGATTTTATCAAGAGATTTCGATCTACTTATATGTTGTTAGTATAAGTTCAAAATCTGTTTTAGAACAAGATATAGGACACAAGATTGGTTGATTCTATTTCATCAACAAGTTGGTAATGATTGGTTTTTCTTTATCAGTCATAAAAGCCTACAAGAATGGAGATTCGAATGGTTAACATATTAGTTTCAGGGGAAGCTTCAATGTTAAAGATGTTTAACCATTTATTGTATTTGTGCAACACCACAGGGAAAGTTATTGATTCTTATTATTGTTGATTAGTATTGCTACTGATGGTTTAGATTTTTATTGTTTCAAGTTCATTTTTAGACGCGGAAAGCTTCATGGAGGGTAACTTGAAATGTTAGAAGGATAGATTAGATGTGTAGTATTAATTCATAGTTGTAAAAATCATATTTGTAAATTTCCTATTTGTTGATAACAAAAAGGGGAAGAGACGTGGTGGATAGCATAGATTAAGGGGAAGTTTCATTCATGGTGAGATTTAGTTATCTCAATTTCTCTACTTCGTCTAGGGAAATTCGTACAAGAATGTTTTTGTTTTGTAATCATCAAATAGGGGAAGATTGTTAGGAATTATATTTTCATAGATTTGATGTTACAAAAACAAGAAGAATGAAACATGAAGTATACTGAAATGATAAGCAAAATACGCTAAAAGCAAGGTACTGCCAATACAAGAAAGGTACTGCTAGTGTATTTTAAAGGTACTGCCAGTTCAAAATGGAAGGTACTGCTAGTACAAAATGGTACTGCTAGTTCAGAAGCAAGGTACTGCCAGTGCAACAAGGTACTGCTAGTGCAAAGAGTCTGCTGCTGAATCAGTGAGTCACTCTGCTGCTAAGAAGATAAGAACGAAGAAGATATTTATTTTGTATGAGTCATGTTTATACAAAATATAATATCTAGATATTTTATCAAGTCATCAAGTTGAACACTCAAGATACAAGTTGTATCTTATTGACTTGACACATGTAAGAGCAAGTGGATGACTAAAGCTTATCAAATTGTAATGTTCTTCCTTATGTTATAAAAGGAAGATCACACCCCTTAGATAAAAGTGGGTCACTGTGGACAGTGAGTGTGTCACTGTGAGATTAGTGATCAACCAAAGTGCTTCGTACTCTCAAATTACAACAACACAAAGTTGTGTCAAAATGTAAGAGCACTTAAAGAGTGTGTGTGGGAACATTGGACATGGGGTCTAATGTTGTTTAGGTTTGTTTAGCCTCAAGGATCTTCGATCCCTGATTAGATAGTAATCGTGTTATAATTGATCATGTAACATTGGGGCTAATGGAATAAACAAACGGTAAACTTGGAAAAACCTTGTTGTGATAGTATTGTATTCTTCATTTGAATATTCCGCCAATATTATCATTGTTCTTAAACGTAGAAATCCTAGATCAAAGGCTTAACAGCCTAGAGCTCATAAACGATCAAGCAAGCTTATTTGTAGTTGTAAGTTTGGACCCAAATAAGCTTACACACCTGTCTATTCCAAATGTCACAGCTCCATCATCACCAGTGGTAACAACGTCTCTGGTAGTACCCATCTGAAATGGTCCTTCATCAATGGATTTAAGGATGTTGAATCCATTTTCTTTACCCAAGCTGTAGAGACGAATTCTTTGTGCCCATGACTCGTAGTCAGTCCTATCTAGCATAGGAGGACGAGTATCGGACCCAGCATCTTGTATATCATCAGATGCAGTGCTTGTCATGATTAAGACGGGATTTTACAACTCTTGTGATTTAAACCGAGAAATAGATTCTTTCGCGGGATTTTCTAAAATTAACAAGAGAAACCGTAATCCAAGAGTGAATTGCAAAATTGATATTCAAAACTCGAGTTACAAAAATCAAATCTTAATTTGATCAAATCGCAACAAGTCAAATCACAGATTTTCAAATCGGAAAAAGTCAAATCGTAATCAACCAAATCACAATAAGTCAAATCGCAAGTGTCAACTCGCAACTGGTCAAATCGAAATCAGTCAAATCACAATAAATCAAATCGCAACTTAACAAATCACAAATAATCAAATTCCAATTTGTCAATCGTAAGTCAAATCGCAAAGATCAAATCGCAATGACTCAAGTCACAAGTCACAGCCTTAAATCGCAACAGAGTGAGCTCAAATCGCAATAAGCAAATAGCAATCAAACAACCCAAGTCGCAACTGTCAAATCGCAACAAGAACAACTCAAATCGCAAGAGTCAAATCGCAACTCACAATCGGACAAACTGTCACTATCTCGTCAAGTCACAACCCACAATCTGCCAAACCTGTCGCTTTTTAGCGATTTGACTTCCTTTTCCCTTTTGAGTAATAAGTCAAATCGCAAACTCCAAGATGTACCAAATCGCAACTACCAATTTCCCAACTGAGCAAATCACAGCGAAGAACTTCTGGGCGCAACTCAAATCGCAACCAAGAACACTTTTGCAAACACCAAACGATTTCACCAAATACACCACAAATCGATAGAAACAACCAACCCAGCAACAAAACAACGCTTATGTAACGATCTTGAACAAGAAAGTACACGGTTTTCACAGATTTAACCACAAACAAGAATCGTAAAAGTGATTTTCCTAAGAAAAACAATACGAACCAAAAAAAATTACTAGAAAACAATTCGAACCAAAAACTCTAAACACAATCAATGAAATCCGTGAACATGAACTCATATGAACCTAACCATGGCTCTTGATACCAATTGAAAGATGTTCACTAACTAATAACACAAGTATGTGATTAGAGATGGATCGAATAGGAGAGTTTTAGAGAGAGAAGTGGAGATTTTGGGAACCTTGAGAGAGAAAGATGAGCATATTCGATTAGAAGTGAATGAAGGTCCAACCCTCTCCCTAGGTGGAGAGGGGTATATATACTATTACATATTATGCCCCGAGTGGGCTGTGGAGCGAGCTGACAGAGGGTAAAGACCCGACCCACTCCACAAGATCTATAATAACTAATTTACTACTAATAATATTACTAATCCTACGAGCTATTAAGTGCTAATGAGTTCTCGGGGTGACCGAGTCTTCAACTGAATATTTATATTGCTAACATAGAATGACCCTTTATTCTGGAAGAGTAGGTTTGATTGGCGTTCAGAGATTGTAGCAGACAGCACTACCAGGTATCCTGTGATGACAGAGTTTCCCACATAAAGGACCAAGATTGACGATCGTTATCATAGCTAGAAACCTTGTAGAAGAGTAGTAGGAGATGATCGTGACAGGTGTTACCGTGGAAGAAGCATATAAGAAGAAAAGAGAAACTGAGAAAGGACTAGATTATATCTCATGCAGCACGTGGAGATTTCATTTCGGCATCAAGACAATCAGACCATAAGGGACGAACTATTCAACACATAACCTAGAGTCGACAGCAGCGGTGTTCACCTTGAAGATTAGAAAACGTTTCTTGCAAGACGAAGGTGGTGGCGGACATTGAAGGAGAATGTAATCGAGTTGGCGAATTTTGAGCTGTGCTAGAAGACCTGTCAAAGACACGCAGTCTTGCTTCTCTATTTATTTTAGTGGTACTAAGATGAATTGAGAGCAGAAGCAGACTTGCGGACGGAAGGATGCACAGCAATCATGTCAGAGATTCGCGTTATTATACCACAATTCCAAGAAGAGTTGTCGAGGCCTTTAGGAACCAGACTCAAGATTATAATTCCTTTTCATCCTATGATCATATGGACAGAAGTAGGCAGACTGCTTGGACTTGGAAGAGATTTGAGATCATGTATTTGAATGGATGAATTTTTAAAGCGAACATTTGTGTTTGGAAGAGTTAATTATGTGAAGGATGAAGCTATTGATGACGTAATTCACTTCCTCTCAACCTACTTATGTTTCTGTTACCTGATGATAAGATCCTTTGAATGATTCGGGTTCTCTATTAGTATTCCCGTTTTATGTTCTTCCTGCGTATGTTGGATGACGGTTTTAATATGATAACTTTGAGGAATGGAGGAAGAATTGATTCTTTTGACGACAAGCTTCATTCGATGATACTTACTAGGTTCCGTCACGTTATCTATGCGATCTGTTTATTTGATTTCGAATCCGTGGTGATGATTTGATTTGGGCCAACCCTAGGAGGTAGAAGGACTGTTAGGTGGTTAAGATAAGTTGCTATTTCACAACTTGAGATAAAGTATGGTCATCATGAGGGCATATTTATATGATGCTAGTATTATGACGTCTGGCCAACGTGATAATACTTACATCATATAACGTGCACTTATTGTGATCATAGGATATTTCGAGGAGTGCCTTAGAAACCTTAGAATTTCTGATAGCTGTTTGAGATTATCTGCGAATAGTAAGACTTTAGGATCTTTCGACCTATACGTTTGATCTGCCCTATCGCCGTACGATTTGGTATGTTTGGATCCTCAAGATATGTTTGTTGACCTCTGTATTTTGATAACGATCTTAGGGTTCGTTGTAGAGCTTTCTACCGTCCGATGTTATCGATTGAATTATCTTCCATAAGCATATTTATCACCCTCATACTTCTGCGATTCGGTACGTTCTCATCTGGTTTGTCTAATCAGATTCCACGGACGATGTATCCGTCAAATCCTACGTATTCCCTGTATCTCTTCGGAGAGAATATGATTATCATCGGTTACGTTTGGTATTTTATTCTTTTGATCTGGATTCAGTATGGTATGTCTTTTCTGAGGAAGCCGAAGCTATTTTGATCAACAAGATAGAGTCGTGAGAAACAATTCATTTACATTTCCGTTCACGGTCTGTTGTGCTTTCCGTGTCGCTTCACTTCAATTTTCGAGGACGAAAATTTTCTTTTAGAGGGGAAGAGTTGTAAAACCCAAAATTTTAAGCGTGTTAAATGCCCAAAATACCCTCAAAATTTGAATTTACGAAAAGGCGAATAACAAAATACAATATATACTAACATAAGTATTTAAAACCATAATATTTGAACAATACACATTTATACCATTAGTAAAACTTATGATAAAATAAAATGTACGTAGTTAAATATCCTAGAAATATATCACACATTAGTAAAGTTCTATTGGGCCTATTATTTTTTGAAATGTCACGAGCGAATGGAACTCTAAAACGCGTCTATATTCGTGATTGAAATTTATATTAATTGGGTCTCCAATTACACCCTAAAAATCGGCTATTTACCATTTTTATACTCTCCCCCTATTTATTTTTTTTACCCGAGACTCCCATCTCATTTATCCTAGTCGACTTTCACAAACAGAAAACACACAACAAAGCTTAAAAACCTTTACAAAAAAAAAAAAAAAAAACTCTAGGTGTCGGCTGGTGTCTTTTTCCTTCCATTCTGGTCTGATTCAAGAGGATACCAAGGGGGTCTGATCGTAGGTTCTTGGAGGCTTAGACGTGATACACTTCTGGTTCGCATAGGATGTGGAGATCGTGGGTGTTTCTTGGGTACGAAGGTGTTGGTGCTCATGTATTTTTGGTTCGACAAGGTGATAGGGCGTGGGTTATTTTTCTGCTCGAATAAGGTGTGGCTCATTGTTTTGGACATGGGTTTATTGATTTGGTTCGAGGGTTTGGTGCAGATTCGGCTGGAAATTGATTTGTCATTCGATCGTGTGTCCTCTCTTGTTGTCACACTACAAGGGTAAAATGACTAAGCCTTGTTCGATATCCATCTTATTGTTTTCTTTTCAATCATATTTCTGTTTTCTTATTCGGGTATTGGTTCGTGTTTAATCGAATATAAGTACACATAAAATCATAAGAATCTCACATAAAATAATGAATTAGGGTTAGGGTTCTTGATGGAATTTTCGTGGGTAATCTTTGTGGGATTTTGAGAACATGATAAGAGAGGTCTGAAATACAGATCTTATGAGTTTTTAGGGTCATGAATGTGTTTGGGTGCGTTAACAATCGTTATAATGGTCTAAAATGAAACCCTAAAACTGGATAGCATGTATAACCGATTTTGTGAACGAGCTTGGGTCATGATATAAAGTGGTTTGATTCGGTTTCTTTTCATGAAAACTTAGTTTTATGTCTTAGTAAAGTTCTCCAATTGATTTGGAGTGATTTCGAGTTGATTTGGTCGTGTTTTTGATTTTTGTGTGATTAAGTGTTGAAACTGAATTCGGGATTCTGAAAATTAGTCCACTTTGCCAAATTTTCATTTTCAATCCATGAGGAGTTGGGTCATAAAACTTTTCAGTATTTAACTTATATATGCCTAGTAATGTCATGAATTTTTGGGGATTTTTCCTGGATCTTTTGGTAGGTCAACCAAGTGGATACTTTCTGGGTACCACAGCAGATACGTTTTCTGGGTAGTCTGAGTTAGAGTATTTTTCGTATGGGGTTAAACTAACTAATAAATTATGGGAAAATTCGTATGGGTTCTAAAGACATTGATGTATCAGTGAGAATGTTTGTGGAATTTATCTTTGTGTTCTGATGTGGTAGAAAAATTCGTCAAGTTGTGATCTGTTTATGGGTAAAAGCTGATAAAACGTTAAAAAGGCTAAATAAATGTTTTAAACCTAATTGTCACTAACATGTTTTAATCTAATTACACTTTATCATTATTATAACCTTTAAAGGTGTAATTAAGATACCTTAATACATTTCATAACTTAAAATTGGCCTATGACATGATTAGTGCATGTATTAAATGTTAAACCTAACATTAAAACCCTAATTAAGATAAAGGTAACCCTAAGATAACATATATGGAAACTTACTAAATATGGAAACTTGGTAATTCGGGAAAACTGCTAAAAATAGAAAGTTACTTAAAATGGTTAAACTACTTAAAGAGGAAACTTACTATTTTGGAAAGTTACTATTTTTGGAAAGCTGCTATAAAAGGAAAGTTACTAAAAATGGAAAGCCGACTAAAATGAGTAATCCGATTTAAAATAAGTTATTAATAAGACAATCATGAATTCGTGTAGATTCGCTGAAGATGGAGTTTGCTTCCGATCTTTTTGTTTCTAGTTGTGTTTTCACTTGCGGTCCAAGGTACATATATTCTGACCTTATCTCTTAAGGTTTCTCATGATTCGTATGCATCTTTTTGATATTAGCTTTGACTATGATGCCGTTGATCTGAGCCTTCTTATTATGGCTTTCTTATTTGATCTATGCCTTTGCTATGCTCCCTTAGATTGTAAACCATTGATATTGTAACTGGATGTGAAAACCTTTCTTAATTATATCATGGAAATGTTTTGAGAAAAACTATTTTAAAATGATGTTTATGAGCATGATGCGTTACCACTTTTATATGGAATTTTACTAACTTTTATGAAAACTACTTTTACGAACTACCTTTATGAGAACAATTATTAAAGATCATTTTTATGAAAACCATTATTAAGAGATTTCTTTAAATGAACATTTGATAGAAAACTTTGACTATGAACCTTTGCTATGAAACTTATGGACCTTTGATATAATATGACTTTTAAACCTTATAGTTTGATACCCGAGCCACTATGTTTCCTAGTCATGGGTGTTCCATGGCCGTGTCATTGATGCAGCAATGGCATGACTCTAGTATGGTCGAGTGATGTTCCACAACGTCCCTTTTCTGTTATTTATTATGAGCTCAATTATTATATATATGTTTGGCCACTAACATCTTTGCAGGGGCGTATGGATGCATCCTAATTTTGCTTTGTATATGATATGATATGATATGATATGATATAACTTAATTTGGTGATTGATGATGTGTGCAATACACGTCCTTCACATATTTGAGAGGTCGCTCCTCTATGGTCACTATGAGATTAGATTTAATTTGTCTGGGCTCGTGGTAGATTACTGACCTTTTCTTACTCTTGATATCCATTTATTTATACCTTATGTTTTTCCCCAATGCACCATATTATATTCTTGCTCCTTATCTTTTGCTTCGTTCATACATATCTGTTAAGCTCAGCCGCATTTCTTTTCCTGCGACAGGTTTTAGTTGGAAGCTGAGTTATGAGTGGAGATTACTTTGGACTTAGACTATACCTTGATAGCTATTCTGGATTAGAGATGACTAGAAGTGATTTATATTTTTAGACTTAGTATTTATTGTAATTCTCATTTGAAACCTTGTATTTCAGATTTTCCCTTTGTAACCTTTGAAATTCTTTTGTATTATTTAAGTCATATGCTTGTGTTTGATTTGATATGTCACCATAACGTAATACTCCTACCCTTATCGGGTTGGGGTGTTACACTACTCTCCCTTATTACACTGCTTTTCTTTCTCCCTAGAAAGGCGAGCTTGCATCATCCTAGTGAAGCCTTCTATCACCACTATTAAGACGACTCCATGCTATGTATTCAAATACTTCCGAGCTCTCCCAAGCTCAATGCTCCCATATGGTGATTGAGTCCCCTTGTTTATTTACCTTAGTATTTCGCGGATCCATGGATCAAATTCTTATAAAGGCTTTTCCTACATCAAGGGTTAGCTCCATGCAATATAATATACAAAAGAATAGGAGCAACATTATAGGGATAGAATACTTTTAGCCAGACATGCAAAGGTTAAACTAAGTTAAAGTGTAGCTACAAAAAAAAAAGAGTTTGATGAGGTATGTGAGCATATCACAGTATGCTAGAGGTTAGACACGAGATGAAAGTGTGCTAAAAGGATAAAAGCAAAGAAGAAAGCCCAAGAAAGTTAAGCGACATAAAGATGTGAATGCGTAATGCAATTTAATGACACTAGAGAGTCACAACTTGACCGATAACCTAAGGTGTAATTGTTCAATCAATCACACTAACGAGATTCGTTCATTGACTAACACATAAAATGACTTCTTCCAAGTTGTCATTGGGAAGACAAATTCTAACAAACCTTTTGAACAACATAATCATCTACCTAAGATGATTGGTGTTAATGATAGTTTGTTGATAATACATACTCTAAATGATTACTATTATGACAAGTCATGCCATAAAGTAGACTCGATAGAAGATATACCAAAAAAAATGAAAATGACAACGATATGCACCTAGATGCGAATGGAAATGATTCCATAAGATGGGAAGTGTAGCACCCAAACATGTATGCTTCCGCAAATCCAGATTTTGGGGGTGTTACAAATTGGTATCAGAGCCAGGTTATAGAGAACTAGGTGTATGAAAACCCTAAACTATAACCAGTTTATGAAAAATGTTTCCTTATGACCGCCAGATGCATGCCTGCCTAGCTTGCTACGATTTGAAAGTGTTATATTCTGCTGTTTGAGTATTTTACTTAACATATATGATATAAGTATTTTCTATATACTTACACATGCCACACCATATTTGTCATAGACCATGTCTCTTCCTTCCGATGTTCGTGATGAGGTACTTGCTGCTAGACACAGTTCCTCGCTTCGATGACCAGTTCCATTTCCGGATGACTCGTTAATGGAGGTTGTTAGAGCGGCTGCTCAGCCTACACACACCACTTCAGCATCTACCTCACCATATGCACCACGCTATGCCACAACTCATCATTCATCTCCAGCTTAGCTTTACACCCTCACCCAGCACACTCAGACTACCCCATCCACCAGACATCGGGCTTCTTATAGGAAAGTCCGTGGACGTCGCATCCAACTATCATCTGTACTATCCTCACCACTCTGGAGAACCCATTATGGTTATACGGGTAGCTTTGCTTCACCATCATCTTATTCACCTATGTCATCTCCAGATCATTTCCCTCCCCGTCAGAGATTGTAAAGGTCTATTCAGTCTTACTTTGATGAGGATGAGGATCCAGTGGAGGATCCAGTGGAGGATCCAATGCAGGTTTAGGTAGAGCCCACACCAGCAGTGACAACACCCGTCGAGCACATTCCTGTTTGTGCGCGTGTTGACAGGGACAGAGTTGTACCGATGGATCAAGATCAGGTGATGATGCCACGGGATGGCAAGGGCATCATGGAGGATGTACAGGGGGTATTTGAGATAGGGCAGAGCTCCAGGGCTGCCCAGATACAGGATTTGAGTGATACCCATTGGATTGACATTACTTGTGATACCAGCAAGGGTGTGCGTGCTGCTAGTTCGGAGTACACTCCATCATCTCCTTCATTCATGCCACCTCCATCTACGAGGAGCCTACTATCATGGAGCAGGTATGGATTCAGCTGGCAAACCATGCCAGTTTGCTCGATGTGCACTCAGATCATATTGAGAGGTTAGAGCATCCTGATCGCATTTGAAGTGTTGAGAGGCGGATTGGGATAGTGGACAGAGCTGTATGTGTATTTTTTGAGGAGATGTTTGCCAACAGACGTGTGATGATTGGCGTGAGAGCCAGATTAGTGGCACTGGAGAGGTCACACGGTAGGGAGCTCAGGGATTTGGACTTTAGGGCTATCGTTTTGGGTAGTGGCCACACCAGGATTCATGGGATGTTGAGGATAGCTCGAGGTACTGATCATACTCAGTGGCAGAGGATCATGACTGATGAGTATATGATCAGTGCTATAATGAGAGAGAACCAGGAGCTGAGATACTGTGTGGATCATTTGGAGGCTTCCATTAGAGGGATGACTGCAGCATTTGAGCAGTTACGCCATGAGCGTGATCGAGCTTAGATTCATTTCCAGTAGATGATGTATTCCACTAAACTGATGAGTTATCAGTTAGTGATGGACTATTAGCCTTGCTTGTGATTTTGTGTACCTCTATTTTATTCAAAAAAAATATATATAACAAGCTTGGTTTATCTATTTTGATTGTTCGTTTCCTCTGTGGTTGACTTTATTCCTGAATTCTGTCTGTGATGTTTATATACTCATGTGACACCTTCACTCTATAATCGAGATCTCATTTATCGCCATCTTCTTGTGATGCAGATAAATGGCACCCAAGCGAAAGTCAACCAAAGTCACACGAGGACGAACTGCTGACACACCTACCCCAACAAGAACGGTGTGAGGCAAGATTGCTGAAAATGCCACCCCAGCAAGAGCCGCGCAAGGCAGAAATGCTGTGAACGCCTCCTCAACCAAGGTCGCGGCAAACCTACCTGTGTTGAACCAAGCAACGCTAGATCAGCTTGTGAATGATCGTGTGGCCACCGTACTCGCAGCCGCAAACAACTCAACCTTTAACACCGGAACGTCAAGCCCAGTGACCAACAGCCGTGGTTGCACTTACTCTAAATTTTGAAAAATCATGGTTGGAGATTTCGAAGGAACAGAGGGAGCCGTTGGCCTGACTAGGCGGATTGAAAAGCTGGAAACCGTGTTTCGCATCAGTGGTTGTAATGATGACGACCGGGTCAAATATGCATCTTTCACTTTCATGGATGCCGCTTTGACCTTGTGGAAGAACTACATAATATATGCCAACATGAATGTTGCTTATTTTATGTCGTGGGATGACTTCAAGGAGTTAGAGCTTAGGAAGTATTGCCCACGAAGTGAGGTCAAAAAATTGGAGATAGAGTTTTGGAACTTGAAGGTGCAGAATAACAATATGGCCGCTTACAACCAGAGATTCCGGGAACTGGCTTTGCTATGTCCTGAGATGGTTCAGACTGAAACGTGATTTCTTGAGAGGTTTGTCATAGGTTTGCCAAAGTCCATAAGAGGAGATGTGACTACCTCAAGGGCTGCAGATCTCCATGAGAACATGGAAATAGCTAACAAGTTGATGGACTAGGAATTGGAGGATGTCCTAGAAAAGAGTACTGACAACAAGAGAAAGTGGGAAGACCACTCAAAGGGTAACAACAGTAACTCTTAAAACAAAAGGCAGGAAGTGCTAAAGGCTTACACAGTAGGATCAACTGAGAGAAAAGGGTATGATAGGAATGCAATAAACCCAGGAATTAGGGAAACAGTGGTGGTCATGGTAACCAGGGAGCAGCAGTTTACAATAGGAACCAGGGTAATGGAGGGGAGCCCAGGACGACCCGAACGTGGTGACGGGTAGGTTTCTTTTAAATAATCGTTATGCATCAATATTATTCGATACGGGAGCAGATAGAAGTTTGTGTCGACTGCTTTTAGTTCCTTAATTGATATTGCTCCAACCAGCTTAGACAACGTCTTTAACGCAGAATTAGCTAACGGGAATTTAGAAAGGGTAGATACCATTATAAGAGGTTGCACTCTAAACTTGTTAAACCACCCATTCAACATCGATCTCATGCCAGTAGAGTTGCATAGTTTTGACGTCATCATAGGAATGAACTGGCTATCGAAATATCATGTCGTCATCATCTGTGATGAAAATATCGTCAGAGTACCCTACAGGAACGAGTTTCTGATAATAGAAAGAGATCGGAGCGATCGTGCAAGCTCGTCAAGATTGAGTATCATCTCGTGTACAAAGGTGCAGAAGTGCATCGAGAAAGGATCCCACCTCTTTCAAGCTCATGTTACTAAGAAGAAAGAGAAGGAGCCCGAAGAGAAACGATTGGAAGACGTGCCAAATGTGAGGGATTTCCTGAAAGTTTTTCCAGAAGACCTACCTGGACTCCCGCCAGCCAGACAGATCAAATTTCAAATCGATTTGGTACTAGGAGCTGCGCCTATAGCGCGAGCACCCTATCGATTAGCACCAACGGAGTTACAGGAGTTTTCTGATCAGTTGGCTGAACTATTAGGGAAAGGTTTCATCAGAACGAGTTCTTCGCCTTGGGGAGCTCCGGTCCTGTTTAATAAGAAGAATGATGAATCCTTTAGAATGTGTATCGACTATCGAGAGCTGAATAAGCTAACCATCAAGAATCGATACCCACTCCCGAGAATCGATGACCTATTCGATGAACTACAAGGTTCATCAGTTTACTCCAAGATTGACCTGAGATCAGGTTATCATCAACTCCGAGTCCGGGAAGAGGATATCCCGAAGACTGCACTCAGAACCCGATATGGCCATTATGAATTCCAAGCTATGTCATTCGGCCTAACTAATGCACCAACCGTATTCATGGACCTCGTGAATCGAGTGTGTAAGCCGTACTTGGATAAATTCGTGATCGTGCTCATTGACGCCATCCTGATATATTCTAAGAATGAGAAAGAGCACGAGGAAAACCTCAAGCTAATCTTAGAATTATTGAAGAAGGAGGAGTTATATGCCAAGTTTTTGAAGTGTGAATTCTGGATATCAACTTCGCAGTTTCTGGGCCACGTGATCGATATTCAAGGCATTCACGTAGATCCCGCAAAGATGGAGTCAATAAAGGATTAGGCGATACCCACAACATCCACTGAAATACGTCAATTCTTAGGACTTGCCGGTTATTACCAAAGATTTATCGAAGGTTTCTCTAAGATAGCGAAACCTTTAACTAAACTGACATAAAAGAATGTGAAATATGACTGGGGAGATAAGGAGGAAGAAGCCTTTCAACTCCTTAAGGAAAAGTTGTGTAGTTCACCTATTTTGGCCTTACCGGAAGGTAGTGAAGACTTTGTTGTTTATTACAACGCTTCACACAAAGGTTTATGAGCCGTGTTAATGCAGAGAGAGAAGGTGATAGCATATGCTTCACGGCAACTGAAAACCCATGAGAAGAACTACACAACCCATGACCTAGAGTTAGGCTCAGTTGTATTTGCACTTAGAATCTGGAGGCACTATCTCTATGGCACAAAGTGCGTGGTGTATACTGACCACAAAAGCCTACAACACATCTTGAACCAGCAGGAGCTGAACATGAGACGTCGCCGATGGTTGGAATTGCTCAGTGATTACGATTGTGAGATCCGTTATTACCCAGGCAAGGCAAATGCAGTTTTTGATGCCCTCAGCAGAAAGGAGCAGATCAAACCTCTTAGAGTTAGATCATTAGGAATGATGATCAGTTCACCGCTCCCAGCAAAAATTATTGAGGCTCAGGTCGACGCACTTAAGGAAGAGAACCTACCGCGTGAGAAGATTTACGGAATGCTAGAGAGTGAGAATGGCTTCGTAAAGAGATCCGATGGAGTTTTGTGTTATGGGGACAGAAGTTGGATCCCGCTATACGAAGGAATTCGTGATTTGATCATGCACGAATCCCACAAATCCAAATACTCCATCCATCCAGGATCTGACAAGATGTACTTAGATTTGAAGAAGCTATACTTGTGGCCAAACATGAAGTCCGATATAGCTGAGTACGTCAATAAATGTTTAACGTGTTTGAAAGTCAAGGCTAAACACCAGAGACCATCCAGTCTACTTGTACAACCTGAAATTCCAGAATGGAAGTGGGAGCGCATCACCATGGATTTCATCACCAAACTTCCTAAGACATCGAGCGGTTACGACACGATCTGGGTAATCATGGACCGTCTCACTAAATCTGCTCATTTCCTTCCTATAGAGGAGAATGATATCATGGACAAACTTGCACGACTGTACGTGAAGGAAATTTTCGCAAGGCATGGTGTGCGTATTTCTATCATCTCTGATCGAGACAGTCGTTTCACATCTAACTTCTGGAAGTCGCTCCAGGACGCATTGGGAATAGACATCGACATGAGTACAACTTATCACCCTCAGACTGATGGTCAGAGTGAAAGGACCATTTAGACGTTAGAGGACATGCTGAGAGCTTGTGTGATTGACTTCCGGAACGGCTGGGATAGGCATTTTCCTTTAGCTGAGTTTTCCTACAACAACAGCTACCACACCAGCATCAAGGCTGCAACATATGAAGCACTTTATGGTCGAAAGTGCAGATCGCTAATATGTTGGGCTGAAGTCAGCGAAAGCCAACTTACCAGACTAGACATAGTCCAAGAGACTACCGAGAAAATTGTGAAGATCAAGAGCCGAATGCAAGCGGCTCGTGACGGTCAAAAGAGCTATGCCGACAAGAGGCGAAAACCCCTTGAGTTCCAAGTGGGTGATAAAGTGATGTTAAAGGTCTCGCCATGGAAAGGCGTGATAAGATTTGGTAAACGTGGGAAGTTGAACCCTCGTTTTATTGGACCTTTTGAGATTCTTGCCAGAGTCGGGCCGGTAGCCTATCGACTCGAGTTGCCATCCTCACTCAGCGCTGTGCATGATGTTTTTCATGTCAGCAACTTGAAAAAGTGCTTATATGACGATAACGTTGCCATTCCCTTGGATGAGATTCAACTTGATGAGAAACTGAACTTCATCAAGGAACCGATTGAAATCATGGACCGGGAAGTTAAACAACTAAAGCAGAGTCGTATCCCAATTGTGAAGCTCTGTTGGAACTCTAGCAGAGGTCCCGAGTACACTTTGGGAGTGAGAAGATGAAATCAAGCGAAAGTATCCTCATCTCTTTTCGAATTCATCGAGTAACGCGAATTGAAATCCGGGACGGATTTCCACATTAGCTGGGGAGACTGTGACAAATGTTAATATTTACATTTTAAGTTAATAATAAATATTTATTTATTATTGTTAAGCCGAGCATTTCTGTGCGTAACTGCATGTTTCTGAGCATTTTTTGGGAGTTGTCCCGCATATTGTAGCTTACAGTCACTGCTGAAAAAGTCTATTTTTGTCCGTAAGCATAAATTATTCTATTTCTGATAGTTACTGACAAGTTTCATACTTAACTGAGAAGCTTTTGTCGTATTTACTGAAAAGAAACCCTACACGCGTACCAACGCTATAGTATATATGGTAGCAGTCAAATAAATGCATTTCTGAGTAAATAATAATATTTTATTATTATTCTAACGAAAACGTCGATAAAACCTTTATTTTGCATGTACGTGTCCAAAAAGGTCAAACCGGGACTTTACGGTAACATTTAAGCTCACACCGACACACGATACACCAACAAGGACCAAAATCCTTTTCCCCCTCCCCTTGGTGTCGTTTTGCCACCCATATCTCCACATCACAACAAAATATGGGATTTGTCCTATTACTAAGTGATATCATCTTTTGTTTTATAACCCCATTAGTCTCACATAATCCTTCACATACTCATTTAATCATCTAAAACATGCCATCTTGTTTCCTCTCATCTCAAACCCACGAACACAACATAAAATAAAGATCTACAATATTCTATTAAGTTTCAATATAATCAAGGTGTACTTTTGAGCTTTAGGGAACGATCGGAACGTGTCTTGGGTAAATTTGAAGCAATTTGGGTTGTTCTTGGTCTCTCTACCCCTCGTACAAACAAACCCTTTGTAAGGTCACTCACAAACTCACCTAATCTTGTACATTACATGTTCTAGTGTTAAATGTATACGTTTCGTTAAAATGAAAAAGCTAGGGTTTGGTGCATAAATGCTAGTGCTAGACTTTTTTTTTTAAACCTATATACAAATTATGTCATTTCTTGCTTGTGTGGTGAATCTTATTACTTGTGGTGCTAGTTTGATGGTACAAATGTGTTTAGTGTTAATTACGCGAATTTAAAATGAAATACACACTTATTTGTGTACACACATAAATCGGCTACATTTTGGAAGAAATAAAAATTGGTGATTTGAAAAACATAAAATTTTGGCTCTAGTGGTGAAACGGTGAATTTTTTGCTTAATGGCTTATTTGGAATAGCTTATTGAAATAAGCTCTAGCTTTAAAAAAAAAAAAAAAAAGCAAAGCTCAAGCTTATTTTTTCGACTTATTTTTTTTACGTTTTTAGGTCGTACGACCCCCCTTGGGCCGAGCCCACTGAAATTTGACCATGTTTGACCATTTGACCTCATTGCTTATTAATAAGTATTTATTTGGTTAATTAAAACATCGTTACGAAAACTATTCGGACTAAAAGGGCCTATAGGTTTAAACTTGTTTTTGGGTTTATGACATGTACGGTACAAGTTGGGCCGAGCCCAGCCCATTTTCGGCCTACTTTGACTTTTTGACCCGTGGCTTATTTAAAGTGCTTATTTGATCATTTAGAAACTTAACGATATATATAGCGTCACTTAAAAGGTTTATATTAGTTTTGGACAAAAATGGAACTATTGGGCTTATAAGGGACTATTCGGCCCAATATTGATTTCGGATGACAAAAATGAGTTTTGGAATATTTTCCAACTTACTATAAATATTTTTACGTATCGAAACGTTATATATCGATTAAAAACCATTTTGGACTCGTTGGCACATTTTAAGCCCAAGTTGGCCCTTTAATGGATTTTTTGGCCCAAAATGATGTTTTGTTGACTTTCATTGACTTTTGGGAAAATTTTGACTAAACGTTGACTTTTATGATGAAACTTATATTTAAAATGTAAATATAATGATATATATATATATATATATATATATATATATATATATATATATATATATATATATATTATATATATATATATATATACACGTTGGACTAGATTTGCAAATAATAATAACGAAAGGGATTATTTGAGGAAATTGCAACACTTGGGAAAAATTGAAAAGTTTGAATAAACGAATGGGTCATGCCTGATTTTTTTAAAATTTCGACACTTATAATATTTTCGGATGAAAACCGACAAAAAGACGAAATGAATTATTTTTATTATTAAAAATTATTAATTCTTCTAAATTAATATTTTTAGACTTTATGAGACTTATAAATATATGTTATATATTTATATACATACACTTTATATGATTTCTCTAAATTAAATACTTATAAATTACTTGATAATTGTTATTGTATTATAAATAATTATACTCCCTCCGTCCCATATTAAGTGTCCATAATGGAATCTTGGGATGTCCCAAATTAAGTGTCCAGGGAATTTTTTCAACCAATGAGAAGAGACTTTAGTGGGTAATAGTGATATTTGATTTGTGGAGAGTGTAGTTGGCCCGACTTTCCTAAAACTTTGTGCATTTGGAAAGTGGACACTTAATATAGGACGGAGGGAGTAATATTTATAATATAATAATACCCCATTATCACCATTATCATATTAATTTTTCAATTTCTATTTGATTAGTATTAAGCCTTAAATAATTAAATGTTTGAATATTAAACCCTATTTAGTATGCGAAAATATATATATATATATATATATATATATATATATATATATATATTACTTACGTATTTTGCGACAACAAGCACTAAGCACGGAAGTTTCCATCGCACGTATTTTCACAGTACACTTTCACCATGAGCCATCACCAAAAAGTCTTATAAGATAAACTATTTTGAAATGTAATTTACCACACAGCAAGCAAAAATACACGAGCACTTGACACACGTAAACCTTTCGAATGAGTTAAAATGTTTAAAACACGAATATTTCGCAAAGGCTTACCATACTGATCTAGGTCGCGTATCGGAGCGGTTGCACTGTGTTATTGTTGACTAGCAGATTGCTATTATTATCTAGGTCGCGTATC
This sequence comes from Artemisia tridentata subsp. tridentata, assembly GCA_021014915.2. Classification (NCBI taxonomy): domain Eukaryota; kingdom Viridiplantae; phylum Streptophyta; class Magnoliopsida; order Asterales; family Asteraceae; genus Artemisia; species Artemisia tridentata. Next base: position 298,445,646 of record CP139507.1, on the reverse strand, counting down.
AGAGCGGTTGCACTGTGTTATTGTTTGGGGATTAACACTCGCGGGAACCCTTGTTTTCTATGCCAGCTTGGCATATTGTTTGTCTTGTTTTGGTTGGATGAGCTTAGTGTTAGCATACAGTTAGAGTGTGTTTGTTGAATTATTTGCTATGGTCCATGTGTGCTTATTTACTTTAAACCTATGAACTCACCAACATTACCTGACTTTTAGCATGTTTTTCTCAGGTGTTTGAGAATCTATTCATTGAAGGCAAGGCATGGGTCATAATTTCTAGAAATGTTTTGCTCATACGTTAAACTCTAATTTGGGACAATCATGTTAAATGGGCTTTGTTTTAATTGAATAGAACTTGATGTATGATATTTAACTTTGGAAATGTAAACTTTAAAACGGATTTTTATTCCGTTCTCTATATGTGATTATCGATTTAGTAGCACCCAAACATGTATGCTTCCGCAAATCAAGATTTTGGGGGCGTTACAGTCCCTCTCGTATTTTAAACCTCAAAAAGTTACTTCACTTATTGAGAGGGAGTACTTGAAACACTCTTTGTTCACAATGAAAAAGTTCTTATTGACTTCTTCCCACAAATCCTCAAAAAGCATATTTTAATCAAAGTATTTTTCAAAAACAACATCAATATGCTATTTTTGAGGGGTAGAAAAACAAAAGTGATTAAAATATGGTAACAAATGTTGAATCTCGTATGAGCTCGACTCAGATTTAACCAACGAATTGATGAAACTTAAATTGTCAGTAATCAAAAGGACTTGTCCTGGATGGGTAATAATTTCAAACTGGTCTAACCAGTGATGTAAGCGTGTCTTGAATAGGATTTGTTTGAGTAGAGAGTACCGTTTCGAGAGATTTTCTTTGAATGTGACCCGGACAAGTAATAATTTCAAGCTAGTCTAACTAGTGATGTAAGCGTGTCTCGAATCGGTCATGTTCACTGAAAATCAATCAATTCAAAAAGTGCAAATTCCACCCGACATGTGCAAATTTATCTTAAAAACTTATGAGCACATGTAAAGGGGGAGTATTTCAGAAAAAGCAAAACCCTCAAGGTGTTAACAAAATATGTTTTATAATCATAAACACTTTGAGAGATTTTCAAATGAATGGTTTATGGCAACATAGGATAGTCATGGAGTTATAACGTGACTAAGGTTAGGAAATACGCCCTATGATCCGCCAGAACCGGAGGGATCTACCCATGGACAATACCAATAGTTTAGTACTAGAAGTCCTTAGGTATGATTGAAAAAAAAGAGTAAAGAAATGAGAGGAGAAAGAAAGGGTTGAAGAGTTAAAAAGAAAAGTAAATGAAAGGGTGAAAAGAAATAGCCTTCCAAATGTTCAACCTTAGGGCAAAAACCGAGTTCAATTCATCTGCTACTTGATATTACTAAAGTGACACCGGTATTGAAGATAAAGACGTCATGGACCCAGTGACGCACTACACTTAATCTTCTAACCGCTCAAGTATCTCTCAAAAGGTGCTTGTTTCATTTCTCACGGAGAACCCTTCCTAATCTATCGACCTTTCACTCCGAAATGTGTTGATATTGAAAAGGAGGCAATCTGCTCCATGCCTCCGACGACTTAATATTAAAGCGTACTAAATCAAGTCTAGAGCCGCAAGATACATCAAAAGATCTCTCAGGAACACTTAATATTTCTACACTGGTTGTTCAACATTAAGGACACCAGTTGTAAATAACAAGAGTCCTACGCAGATCTTAGCAATCTGCCAAGAACATTCATGAGGGAATTCACAATTGTGATTCTCAGTGATTGAATGGAAATTCCTGCCAGGGTCAACATCAAACAGCCGTGACAGTAGGTCACTTCGGTAATCCCTTGAGGATTACGCTTAGTGTTCGAGGTGGTTTCAAACGGTCTATAGTCGTGGAGTGATGATTCGATATACTTCAGCGGCTCACCTGAATCGTTGATACACTTCGGTCTATCTGTTTATGCCCTCTTAGGGGTATTCGGATCAGGAACGACCTTTGCAAGGATTAGAGAAAGTTTTCACATTATGCTGTTAACGATCTCGAAGTCCGAACCTGTAAGCGCCGGATGCTTTATTGCTAACTGTTTTCATGCAGGTACTTATGGAGACCGGGAGTTCCACCACCACCATTACCATCATCAACACTACATCAGTTTCCACATGCTCATACTAACATCACAAAGAAAGTTCTCACAAAGATCAAAGCAAAGCAAAATTCGAAGAAAGATTCTATGTCACATAAAAGAATCTACAAAGTTGAAAGACAAAGATCAATAGTAAAGAAAAGAGAACCATTTAAGCATGAAGATTCGAATTCAAATGACGTATGAGCATGTTGGAAAGACGTAAAGACACCAAAGACAATGACATTGATGAAAGGCAGAGAATACCATCACTTGATCACTACAACAACAAAGAACAAAGAACAAAGACTTAAAGTTTTTGAAGATGTCTAAAGCCGAGAAAGTCAAAGTAAAAGAAAAGAATGAAGACGTCAAGCAACCTTTGATAACCAAACCTTAGGGGGAGATTGTTGGGAATACGTCTAATATTATCAAGTCTTGGTCACTATACTATGTAATAGGTTTCTTAGTTTATTATGGTCTTTATGTTTGTTATATGGCCGTCCCTTGTAGAAGGCCCATGGGCCGAGCCCTTTGCTTAATACTTCTAGAAATATATTACAAGGAGATGCCCTAGATAGCTCTCCTATAAATACCCATGTAAACACATATTTCTAGTGTTGGTTATTTCATATATGCAAGCAAACCTTTGTCATTCTTTCTTGTGTTATAATCGACCTACCTTATCTCTTTCTCTCATCTTTATCTTACTTATATACTTGTGTTGATATCATTAGGGTGACCTAACAACCTTTGTTTTTCACAAAAAAAAAATTGTTTGAGAGATTGTTACTTGCAGTAGTGTGTTCAGAAATTTGACATAGTCATAAAACTATTTGTTTTGAATTTTATAATACAAGCAACATGTTTTGAAAAAATAACAAATTTTGATTAACTCCCCCTCAAAAGTGTACTATTTTTAAATTTGAAAGTTGTGACAAAAGATTGGAAACACTCAGAGTTTTTGTAGGAGACATGTTGTTGCATTTCTTTTGATGCACGGGTTATGAACTGAGTGTACACAAGCCTTTGTTTTGAAGTGCGAGTCCTTAGCTGATGTACTAAGAAGTCATTGTTTTATAGACGATGACATTTTTTGAAAAACATTTGAATGAACTCCCGCTCAAGCATATTTAAATTTCCGTATCATTTTAGAATGACATTACTAGAAAGATCAATAATATTGACAATACAAGAGACATGTTGTGTTTGAATTTTTTTTGGATTTTTGGATTGTCTAAGTTTTATTTTATTTTTTTGATTTAATAATTTTTGTTTTGATTTTATAATATGAAAGGAAAATCAAACATTGACGAAGTAAAAAATGAAAAATTTGAATTTTGTTTTGTGAAAGTTTTGGAATCCCTTGAAGAAATATGTTCTAAGTTAGTGAACTTACCTTGTAGCACATCCTGAGATTCGTCACTTTCATCATTTGAGATTGGTTGCTTTTCCACGTCCGGATGTTGGTTTGATGTATCTAAAATAGAAATAACATTTTGCAAAGTAGGATTGGTTTCTTTTAGCTTTAATTTTATAGTTTAAAGTGATGGTCATTCACTTTAGTTAGAACTTTGTGTATTGTGGGCTTATGTCAGATTTAGTGTTAAATATAAATGTCCAATCCATTAGTCAAAGCCCACAAGCCCATCAAAAGCCTTTAGAGCAAAAAGCTTGTAATATTTAAAGCACCACAATGCCTCATTTGTGAGGTGGTTCATGTGTGTGTAAAAGAGTGTGCTCTAATAAGAAGATAACTTAAACATCACTTTCATTCTATCTTAATATATACGATCCAATACACACCCATTGTCCCATCATCCTCTTGTGCATAACGAGCAACTTAAGTGTGTGATAAAGAGTGATATCGAGCCACAACAAGTGGTATCAACGAGCCTAGCTTCGAGGTAGTAGTTCTTAGTGCGCAAGATATAAGATCAAAGGTAGTATTTTGTGATTGATTCTAAAGAATAAAACACCCATTGTTATTTTTCTTTCACTAGAAAAGTTACAATTTGTGTTTTTATCTATTCGATCTATACACAAAATCAAAGGCAGAAAGTTGTGTTTGTTTTATGTCCTAACGACTTGTTTCATGAAGCTTCACTAGTTCATCATTCAAATCTTGGTCTGGAAGAACAAATTTGTGGCTTGTTCTTATCTTCCTAGATTGATTTTTTTTCAAAAAATCTTGTATAAGATTTGTTATTGGAAAAGATTGTGTTAGATAGTGATTGATTTGATTGAAAAAAGTTAGTAGAAGTGGGTGGAAGAAAGTCCTACATGTTACAAGAAAGTGGCAGTGGAAAGCGTGGGCTTGTAAGGGAAAAGGAGAAACAGTTGGTAGAAAACTGCAGGTTATCGAAATTGGTCTTCAGTCGTTTTATCAGAATTTAGAAACTCTATCGGAATTGAAGCTGTAAGCTTTTATCGCAAATCAGACAAAGTTATCGCAATTCGATTTCCGACGATTTTATCGCAATTGAATTCCGATAATTTTATCGCAATTGGTCCTTCATCAGAAATTATCGCAAATTAACCCTTGTCAGACATCGCAATTCAGTTTCATCCGAGATCTTTGAGCAATTCAGATATCGGACAACAGTGCATTTACGATATCGGACAGAAGCAGTTTTCAGACTTGGCAGAATCACTCCTTGTCTTTTCAGCAGCCTTAGGGAACTTTCAGAATTGGCAGTTTTGGCCCTCGTACTTCTGTGAAACGATTTCAAAGTTAAATAACTTTTAAGGATTTGATTCGAACGTAATTTCATCAACTCAAAAGTGAACTCGGTATTTTCACCCTTGTATAAGAGTGTAAAATACTTCGACAAACGGATATCTACCCTCTTGTATAAGAGTGTTAGATTTTTATATAAATTACCAATTTATATAAATTAGATATATTTCTATCTAAATTGATATTTTGCCATAATTTGTATAAATTTTTTTTAAATTGAAATTTCTATAGAAATTATCATTTTATCTAAACTATAATTTACATAACTGTTAGTGCAAGCAATCTCGTTGGGGAGATTGCTAATGCAAGCAATCTCGTTTGTTTTGATTGATGACAAACATGTAACTTGATACATAACGTAAAATGTACAAGTTACTTGTAATCTTATATTGTCTCAACATACATTCAACACCTCTCAAGTCCTCGTATGATACAACACAGGTTCGTACATGTTTGTTATGTAGCATTATGATCAAACCCTTAACAAACCATTTAGAATGTTTAAAATACGGTTAGGTAATTAAGTATTTTAAAAAGGCTAATCATTCTACTTAGAACCTCATTTTACATGATCACTAGGATACACATAAACATTACAAAGTTCACTAGGAATAACATATACAAGTTTACATGTTTATTTCTTAAAATGGAAACTTTATTAGTTAAATAATACCATGACATCATGGCATACATCACAAGTGAAATCTTTGTAAGATTGTATAATATCTTGTTTAGATACACAAGTTAGATAGTTGACATTTGAAGATTTCATGAGATTTGGTAAGGTTTGCTAGCTGTCAATCCGCGGATCCAAATGGTATAAAGTGCGGATCCAAATGGTATAAAGCGCGGATCCAAATTTAGGGATCCTTCAGATCCGCGGAGCAAAAATCTTGTTGGCTATAAATAGAAGCCCATTGTTTACCCATTGTTTATCCAACTTAGAACACACATTCCCTCACTTATTTCACACACTTAGATCAGTAGCTAAACATGTAGATTCATACATTAATCACCTCATTACATAATGATCATAATGTTACTAACTTTCATTATGTTGTAGGCATACACTTGTTATGATCCTGTGAAGCAAGCTCAAGATCACAAGTCATCATCCATAGCATACTTACTAATCCACCATGAAGATGCATATATGAAGATCCATCACAACAAGTTTAGGGAGCTTGTGATCTTCATACATTGAAGGCTTCCGATCAATGGAAGTTCATATAGTGTAGGCATTCATATCCATGATATACTTATGTCATGGATCATTGTTGTAACCATTATTTTATCATTTAGATCAGTAGAGTGAGGTTAGTATTTTAGTCCTTAAAATACAAAGAGTGTTGGGAGTGGTTGTAACCTTGTAAAGAACTCGACATCTAGCTTAGTGTCGGAAATTGTATAAGCGACGATGGGAGTGGTTGTACCCTTGTAAAGAACCCGGTGTTTAGCTTAGTACCGGAAAAGGAAGTAAGCGACGTGTAAAGGTTTTCTCCGCCTAAGAAAGGGAGCTTGTTGATCTTGTGAAGTAACTCTCGAGTTGGGTACTCGGGGAGTGGAGTAGGGCGGAGAGGAGCTCCGTGACCGAACCATTATAAATCATCGTGTTCGGTTTGCGCTTTCTTTTACTTATCTCTTTACTTTTATATTTGCATTATGTGATTGCTTGTGTTGTGATTATGTGATAATACTTGTGTGACAACTTGGTAGACATAAACTACAACAGACAGTGTTCATATTAGAACTAGCCGAATTGGAAAGTTGATACAACAAGTTTTAAGTTTTAAAACGGTAAACGTATTCACCCCCCCCCCCCCTCTACGTTTTCACAATTGGTATCAAAGCGGGTTGGCTCTCATTTTCAAAACAAATGGTTTTTAAAATAGAGTAAGATCCATGTATCAAATTGCCTCTGAAGCAGAACATAATATGAAAAATGTTTCGCTAAGTATACTTTGAAATTTTGTTGTTAAATATCACTTTGTATACAAGCTTGAAGGTGTTCTTGAAAAATAAAAGAAAAATATTTCTCAAAAGAATTTGTAAGTGTCAAATTATGTGCTCAGAACTAATTTATGAAAAATACCATTTTGAAGGGAGTGTTTGGAATAATCATTAAGTTAGTTGAAAAATCACCTCCGTAATATTTAGATAAGTCACATAGGTAGAAATGTTGTTAATATTTGTAATATATGCTTAAGATTAAGTGTAGCAAGTCCCACACACTTTCGCTATGTCAAAATATGAATTTAGGATAATCTGTCACAGGTCTCGGCGGATCCAAATCACATAAAGGGCGGATCCCTCTAAAAGGATCCGTCAGATCCGTCGGTGCAGTACTCAGTTTTTGTCAAACTTCAAAAATTCATAACTAATTAACTGTAAGTCCGTAGGAGTCGCGCCACCTATCATTTTGAAGGGAATTAAGTCTATTTTCATTTAAAAATAGTCTCATGGCCTAGATCTAAATTTAAGTAGGTAAAACCAATCAAATACTATAACCTATTCAAAATGTTAAGTTTTATTTTGACACAGTAAGTTAAACTTTTGAGTCGAGCAATGTAAATTGGTATCCTTTGCTCATAAATATGATTTATTTTGAAACTAAAGAATTTGGTAATATAAAGGAAACAAATTAAGCTTGGCATACATCATCATATTTAAACGCAAAGTGACAAAAAGTATACTTTCATCTATGCTATGCTATGTGGCTAACTGTTCTATATTATTTGCATATATGTGATATGCTTGTTGATAAGTGTGATTGTACTTGTTTATTTGTAATACATAAGTGTCTTGCCATGATACTTACTTGCTTTTTTATCAATTGCTTGTTTTATGCATAATAGAACATTTGCTAGATATTATGTAATACATTGATAAACTGTGTCTATTCTACTTTTAGACTTAGATACTATTGTTTGATTATATTATGTGAAAACCTTGCATAACTTACTTAGAAATGTGTACTAAGTGAAATGTCTTGAAAAGTATTGACTTGCACAAACTCTCACTTAATTGCTCAAGTTTTATAATGAGTAAACATGTAGTATCTTTGAAAAAGAGTGTTTGGTACAAACAATTTGAAACAATGATGTGTTCAGTTGTTATGCCTTTAGGATATTATCTTGTTGTTAAACCTTCATGTGAACTAACCATATCATGCAGGACGATAACACTTTGATGTTATCAAGTTTCCGGGTTTAAGCCACTGTTTGGCTTAACTCTCATTTAAGGTAAGTTAATATGATCGGATTAAACTATGTGTGTATATGTGTTAGAATAAACATTTTTAGTAGTTTTGCATTACATATTAGCTAATAGATATGTTCCAGGAGAATTTTCAGGTCTTGGTCGAAAAAAGCGAATTTTGCATATCTCTCTGTTTGTTTTTAGTACTTTTGTTCAACGGATCCGACGGATCCCTCATTTTGGATCCGCCAAGAGTTAGCTTTGGATCCACCAGTCCAGAACCCACGGATTCCACGGCTCCCAAACTTTGGCTCCGCCTTTGTTGTCTATTGGATCCGTGGGTGTCAACAGTAACTTTTTCAAAATTCCCGACTAGTTCCGATCCTTAGATTATTGATTCTAATTCTTGGGATTCTTATCTCTAATGTTCACTCAAATTAGGATTAGGACATCTCACGAAACACCAAATAGGATAATCATATCTAATCACAGTTGCAAATTTCATGTAAATGCTCCAAGGTACCTTTTCGGTAAACCACTGAGTATTTGTGATCATTACACACATTCACTGCATCCTCCCGTCCTTTACTCATTCACTAGCTTGATTTGTAAATTGACAACTTCCAAAATAATCCAGACTCACTGTTTGCAAATATATCACAGATTACAAACCCAATTCATGTCTGTAGATGTTATCGTGTATTCACATATGTTGCCTCACTTGGTTAACATGTCATCCTTCAAGACGATGAGGATTTACATCGATTCATAACTCACACTTAAGTTATAGATGTAATTATCAAGTCTTGCTATCCTTTTCTCAAAGTAAGATTGACAACTTAAGTATTTCATCCGAAGTATTCAAGTATATTTTGACTTACAAATGTAGTCATTAAAAGTCATATCCGAAAGAATCAACTCCCAAGTATTTTAACAACCTATGTTAAAACACTTATCCTATCACCTAAGTACTCTTATACTTTCTGTCTTAGACCCTAAGCTTTAGATCACATCACACATTAGTAATACCAACCAATGGATCATAAGAATCAGTCTTCATCACATTAAACCCCTAGGATTCACTAACATAACCAAACACTTCATCCGCTAGTGAACCACAAGAATTAGTATCCATTCTTGTAATCTTCAACATTCATGAAACCCAAAAGTTCAACAAACTCCTTCATCACCATAATTCACGCCATTGAGTGCATTGCTCAAAAAGCCCTTAGTCCAACACTCATACCAAATCAAATGCAAGTTGAATCAACTCAACAATACCTTGCCACCTATAGAATTAGAACTTCACCATCAAATGAGCATGATGCTCACATTCATTAAGTAGTACCACAAGTCATCAAAGTATTGGTAATACTTTGTTTCATTAAATCTTGAATCAACATTGTAACAACTTATGTTATAATGAAATCTCAAAGCCAATCTCATACATCCCAAATAACAATCTTGAGGAGTATACAAAAGAAACTCAAGTAAGTTTATCTTGTCTAGTTATCATATTATTGAAACCTAGTTTATTTAGGATAAGTGTATCCAATTCAAATACTTTTTGTTCATATCTTCATTTAGGAAAACATGATGTTTCGAAAAAACATTATGTGTTTATTTTTCATCTTGTTAAAAAGGATAATGTATATCCTATGCATCATTATTTTATTGCAACATGAACGGTTATGTTACAAGTGATTTCATTCACACCTCATCGGGCAAATGATCTTAAAACAAACATCCACTAGTTCTATGAACTATCTTCCTCATTGAGCACTGGTTAAATCTTACTTGTTAAAAGATACCATACGTATCTATTTCTTTCAAGCGTACATTAAACCTTGGTCAAACCTTGTGCATATCCACATCTCTGGAGCATACACAAGACCTATTAAAGTTGGTAACTTTATTTAGATTCTTGTTCCAAAGAACTTTCTTCAGAACGTTCATGACATATCCCATTACCACACACAAACACATCTTTTGATCTTAGATCACTTGCATAACTCATACTTAAACTCAACTCAAAGGATGTCACCCTTTAGATCATTCAATCTTAGATTCCAAACACAATGATTAAAATCTGTTGACACATATTTGTCAAATTTACATGTATAACATGACATCTTCATCACACTAGTTTTAATAGAAATAGTTGAGTCTCATTAAGTCATGTATTGGTAAATCATCTTGTCTTAGGAATAATTAATAAAATCACTTGCATTACATATACATGTATTGATTACATGATATTTGTTTGATATCTTGATGTTATAATAATTATTTGATTGATTGTCAAATGTGTAAACCTTGAAAAGGTTTTTGTCTGCATGATTATATGCTTCATGTTAACATGATTTAAATAATATGTTCATTATTTCGTTATATGATATTTCGCAAGATTAATGTATTACTTGTTAACTCATGATATGTCATTCTTATATGATATTTCTATATTTGAAAACTCGTGTCTTTTGTTGACATTCGTTGAGTCTTTTTCATAGGATAGTCTAAATAATGCATGTTTCTAAAATGTAGGAATTGTTTGCATGAACTTGTCATTTCATTACTTTTGTGACCACGTCACACTATTTGTTTGCCATGTGTGCACCTATATGTCTAAGTGCTTTTTGGTATGATAAACACTTAGAAGTTGTTTTATTAATCACATAGATCATTGTGTTAATTAATGGGTAAGTATGCTTAAGTAACTAAGCCTAACTTCAAAACAATTTCACAATGTAATATCAAAAACAATGTCATGTCATCTTATAATATGATTATTTGTCTTGATGCCATGTGGTAGCTTTTTGTCTGGTAGATGAGATGTTATGATTTCTATAATATTCACATCTTTTGTCATTAGGACTTTTGTCTTGTAGATTAATAACAAATTATTTGTTATTTCTCCTTGTTATGCTTATTTTGCATAATTATCTCAATATTGCTACTTAGATTGGTAATATGTTTATGGAATCCATTTTCTTGCATATAGTCTTAAAAGCTAATAGGATTAAGTTTTAGAGGTTTGAAATTTGTGTTTGGATATCTTTCAATATACATCTCTCCAAATCGTATTGTTTCTTCCGCTTTCCTAACAATATCTTCATCATCTTTTAGTTAAAACAATACACCTCACATAAGGAAAACCACATGCCTCGTCGTGCGATCATCTCGCATTGATAGAGAAGAGCTACGTAACTTCAAGGATGAAGTTCTTTGTATGCTAACCAATATCCACAAAAACATTGCCAAGCTCATCGCTTTCATTAATCTGCAACATCCTAAACACTTTACCTTCATTCTTCATAGATTATGTTGAATGTCCACCAATTAAGGAGGAGAGAAATTCATTCACATAATTGTCTTTTCTCATTAAAGAACATGTACTCATGTTTCTTACATTCTCAAATACCGACATGTAGGTTCAAATCACTCAGTTAAATCAGTTCACAAAAGACACAAGTGTGTCAAACCTCCTTAGATCAACATCACAGTTATGCACCAATACCTCGTCAAAAACACATCATGTTTTTGACATACCTCTTAAACGAGAAGCATTAAGTCTCCTTAGACTTTTACTAGGATTAGTGAAACCATGTCATTAGTTATAAGTAAATAGACGTTAGCTTGAACCTTCGTTTGATCAAAAACGACAAAACATAACCAAATCCATTTTGGTCTCACGGAACCCTTCGTTAAGAAGGACGGAACCAAAATTTTGGTTCCACCAAATCCGCGGGTACCAAGTTCAGTGTTTAACCATTTAAAACAGACAACCCTCTCACAACCGATTCTAGGATTTTCCTTTACAACTTCATTGTCTAGAACACCATCATAGGATCTCATCCTTTTCATTCTGACACATATCAAGCACGTCATTGTCAGTGCAAACAGAACCATCTTTCTAAACACGTTGGTCCAATCAACACTCTCATCATATGATGTCATTTTTATCCACATATAGGTATCTAGTATTTCCAATTGTTACATATGGAATCTCTATTCCTAAGTGATCATTGTCTTCACTTCCTTTCAATTTCATTCAAACATTTACTATGGCACGATTCATCATCTTTGGTAGATATCATAACCGTAACAGTCTTCAAATACTCTTATAGCATTTGCTATACATTAGAGTTTCTTAATTTATTGCATAACTTTCATCACCTCCTTCACTAATCATCAACCCCATGGATTAGCGAAAACCTATTTACATCAACCTTTAGTCATCCATTAAGTTATCATTCACTAGTAAATCAACACCAATATTAACACAACTCACGTTAAGCATTTTAACTTCACTTCATATCCTCCTCATAAGCATTGTTTTGTAAGATTTTATCTTATGATATTCTTGTAAATGTAATTCTTATTAGAAGATTACACTCTTTATAACATGATTTACTAGATAATCACGATTGATATCACATTCGTATCCTGCATCATATTTTTATTTGACTAGACAATCACAATTGGTGTGTTGGTTGTGATTAGATTATTAATATGTTACATAATATTTTTCTTTAAGATAAAATATATTGCACTAACCATTTCATTGTAGGTTCATCATCATATACGCTCGATCGTATATAGCATACTCATTATAGGATGTAGTTTGCATCAATTATTTTTATTCTTTTATAAGGTGCTGCTTAACGCTCTCAAACCAGGAGGATTATCAGTCTAGCACTCATATTGCATCGTCTATACACATTGGTCGTATATGACTTAAGACATAGCTTCTAGTGCACTAATCTTTTGTTTTGTAGGTTCATCTTGACGCCCTAGAGCAAGGGGGAGTTTTCGTCAAGCATTATTTAGGATGCATCATATATATTCATTGGTATATATTACATACTTATCCAAGGACAAATATTGTTTTATACTAACCTTTATTTTGTAGGATTCTTCGTCCTTGGATCATATACGTCGGTACCCTAGCAACGGGGAGTATAGATCGAGGGGGAGTATATCATATACTAACTCATCATTTTTAGCATTTCTCATCCTTGAACCGTATACGTTGGTACTCTAGCAATGAGGAGTATACATCAAGGGGGAGCATATCATAGTCTAACTATTTGTTTTGTAGGATCATACATCATATCCTTGTCACTTAATTTAGGGGGAGTATAAATCAAGGGGGAGCTTTAAAGTTCTCAAAATCACATTCCGCTACGCATATCTTCTTTTATATTTCGACAAAAAGGAGGAGATAGGTCAACATAGTCCAACATAGCTTACTCACGTGTATCATTGGGTGTTTGCGTTTCATTCATCATGCATTTTTCACATATATTCTTTTTATTGCACACCACTAACCTTGATGTAGGTTAAGAGTCTTAATTTGATCCATGGATCCGCTTACAACCTAGGAGACGCAACAACCATAGGAGATTGGAGTAGTCTATTTAACTTCACTAGGGATGATGCAAGCTCGCCTTTTTGGGGAGAAATGAAGTTAACTCCAAGGACACACCCTTTTTTGCTTCGACAAAAGGGGGAGAAAGGTGTAAACGGAGAAAGTAAGTAATTATAGACACAAGGAGAAAGGTGTAAACGGAGAAAACGAACACAAGAATAAAGTAAGTAATTATGGACACAAGTAACTTTTTGCATTTTACTTTCTATCACGTTTACATATTTTGTCATCATCAAAAAGGGGGAGATTGTTAGTGCAAGCACTCTCGTTGGGGAGATTGCTAGTGCAAGCAATCTCGTTTGTTTTGATTGATGACAAACATGTAACTTGATACATAACGTAAAATGTACAAGTTACTTGTAATCTTATATTGTCTCAACATACATTCAACACCTCTCAAGTCCTCGTATGATACAACACAGGTTCGTACATGTTTGTTATGTAGCATTATGATCAAACCCTTAACAAACCATTTAGAATGTTTAAAATACGGTTAGGTAATTAAGTATTTTAAAAGGCTAATCATTCTACTTAGAACCTCATTTTACATGATCACTAGGATACACATAAACATTACAAAGTTCACTAGGAATAACATATACAAGTTTACATGTTTATTTCTTAAAATGGAAACTTTATTAGTTAAATAATACCATGACATCATGGCATACATCACAAGTGAAATCTTTGTAAGATTGTATAATATCTTGTTTAGATACACAAGTTAGATAGTTGACATTTGAAGATTTCATGAGATTTGGTAAGGTTTGCTAGCTGTCAATCCGCGGATCCAAATGGTATAAAGCGTGGATCCAAATGGTATAAAGCGCGGATCCAAATTTAGGGATCCTTCAGATCCGCGGAGCAAAAATCTTGTTGGCTATAAATAGAAGCCCATTGTTTACCCATTGTTTATCCAACTTAGAACACACATTCCCTCACTCATTTCACACACTTAGATCAGTAGTTAAACATGTAGATTCATACATTAATCACCTCATTACATAATGATCATAATGTTACTAACTTTCATTATGTTGTAAGCATACACTTGTTATGATCCTGTGAAGCAAGCTCAAGATCACAAGTCATCATCCATAGCATACTTACTAATCCACCATGAAGATGCATATATGAAGATCCATCACAACAAGTTTAGGGAGCTTGTGATCTTCATACATTGAAGGCTTCCGATCTATGGAAGTTCATATAGTGTAGGCATTCATATCCATGATATACTTATGTCATGGATTGATGCGTGCGATGTGTCGTTGCGGTTTAGCAGTATTAATGCCTACAAAAGTTTTAAATTTATATTTAGCCGACTTATCAATAACACACACACTTAACGAGCATTGTACCCGGTCAGTATGAATATAATGGTAAGTAGAGTGTCGATCACTAAGAGTGGAACGTATTATCTCGTTATTCTAATCAGTATTTTAATATATTAAGTTAGCTATACAACCTAATCTAACGCAAGGGGGTTCAGCCTGAGAGACTGGCACGATTTGGTTGCAATTAAATAATAAACTAAACCAATAGGCACGAATCAGCGAATAGCACACACGTACACAGATAAATACTTGAGACAATAAGAAGAACTGTCCTGATAGATAAGCAGTTTGTCACTTGTTTTATTGCTAGTTTTATATGAAGTGTATAGTTCGATGCAACGTACCGAGATTAAGTCCTTTCTCGTTGGTTCTAATCTTATCGGCGAGTAAACCCTTAATGATTACTTATGACTATCCTATTTATCTTTCTTCCTACTTTTCTACAGACGATAGAATGCATAGGCGATCTAATAAATAGGCGAGGGCAGAGGCATGGCGACCCGATCAACGCTCAGCTAGACACAGAGGTTATCAATGCACTAATAAAAGTCACCAAAGACATCAACATATAAACTTTAATTAATGAGAAAGCAGTTTTAAGGGAGTGCAATCTTTCCGTTGTCACATTACACAAGCCACCAATCTTGATGAATTAAAGTTTACTAACACAATAAAACAAAACTACTTAATGAATTAAAAACATGCAGCACCTTCTTAGAGCTCTTGTATCTTCGTTTGGGTGTGTCTTGTGCTGCCTATTCGTCTGAATTCGTCCTAGGGTTTCTGTACTTCGGTCTTCTGTCAAACTTTGGAACTCTGGAACCCTTTTTAATTCGTCTGGTCTTTGGGGTATTTATAGTTTCTGTCTGAGGGTAGGATGCGGCGCATCTAGTAAGTAGATGCGGCGCATTGACTTAACTTCGCGTGGGGTCCAAGATTAATATATTCAGGAATATTCATACACCGCCAGAAGATGCGGCGTAACTCCATAAATAGATGCGGCGCATGTCCTCTTGTATCTTGGATCATATCTTGTGAAATCTGGATAGTGATGCGCCGTATGTAATAAGCAAGATGCGGCGCATCTGGAGCAGAATAGTCTTGATCATGTACATTTCGGTAGACTCTTAACTTCTTGCTTGTTTTGCTCCATAATTAGCCCAAAATCGCCAAGTTTCACCAAACGCTTGTTTTTACCTGAGAATTACAAAAGTAAACGATTAAGTATCAATCCTCATACATAACATAATAAAACAAGTCAAATTAATAGGATAAATGATAGTAATAAAATGTACTTATTTGAGTTCATCAAATATCCCCCCACTTGAACTTTACTTGTCCCCAAGTAAACCTTAGAATTAATCTTACGAAAATGTATCCTAAAAGATGTTAGGATTTATTTTTATATTTAAGCATGTATTCATTTTTGTCATAATCACACAACCAAACACTTAACGAATTAGGAGTAAAATAAAATAATTTGATAAAAGCAAATCTAATCGTTTAACTGTCCAGTCGTGACAAATATTCTATCATAAGCTTGGCAAGTATACACATCTCCCCTACTAAAGCCAAGGAATAACAAGTCTAAAGCGGTAAAAAGGGTTTTGAGGTTTAAGGGTTAATAATTCTCCTTAATCTCTATCGATCTCAAATTCCAGAAAAGGCGACAAAATCACAAATACATGATCGAATCCACGAACACGATACTTGCAATTGCTCAAATCCTTAACTCGAATAGGCTAAAGATAGGTCCAAACTTCACCAATAATAATATATCAAAAAGGGCGACAAAATCATAAATACATAGCCGAATCCACGACTACGATACTTAAGATTGCTCAAATCCCTAATCTCAATAAATCAAAGGTTTGGTTGGATAAAGAAGAATACAGGGTATGGATAATATTTGGGATATAAATTGGTGTAAAATGAAAAATAAACAAAACAGATAAATTAAAATCCTAAGTGTGGTTAATCACTATCCCAACCATCCCATGAATAAGACTCATATCATAGAATAACTCACGCTTTAACACTTTAAACACACGCTTTAGGTAGACACGAATTATACTCAACAAGATCTTAATCAAAGAATAAACCTTAGTTGGTGTTCCCATAACTGCCAACTCCCATTCAATCCATAGATATAATATACAACAACTAGTGGTGATATCGACCACTTAATACAAAACTTTACATAAGTTGGTTAAAACAAACATCCAACTTTTCTTTTTTCTTTTTCTTTTCTTTTTTCGATTTTTTTTTTTTTTTTTTTTTTTTTTTTTTAATAACATATAACATAAACATAGATGTGTAAAATTTCACCACATCACTATAATGATAATTCTGGATAATTTTTCCATGTTTTTCATGACTTCAGAAATAACGGTAATAGTGAAAGTAGTAAATACACGAAAAATAAACTCAAAGATATACAATATTTACTTTCACTCCAATTGCATTGTGCAATTTCCCGACCTAACCATAGATAATGAATTACGCACGCGAACACAGGTAATGTAAGGAAACACACTTTGCCTAAAGCAATTAACCAACCACAGATTCTAATCTACAGGGTAGGCTAAGGTGTAAGGGTGTAACGAAACATTTTAACAAAGGTGTAAGAAACGAAAGGAATGGCTCTGAGTGTTTTTCTAGGGGTATCTTACTCTAAAAATGAGAGTAACAAAAGGGTTTATACGGGGGTTAACTAACCAGTGTAGTTGGTTAATAACACATAACATATAATAGGCTTTTTGGGTGTAATCCTAGAAATTTACCAATTTAGACAAGTCATTCCAATTATATAAATAATACTTATTATGGTGGTCTCGAATAGTATACACGCCAAGTTCTAAAGTTTACAAGTCACCGGCACACTCATAGATTTGTGAATTTTGAAAAATCACAATTTTTGAAAATAACGTCATGTGTGCAGCAATGCAACTTAGACTTTAAACAAAAACATGCTAAAAATTTTAAGTTTTGATATATTAAGCACATTTTAAGCATATTTTGAAAAGTTTAGGACAAGTAAGTGTTAAGTGTTCTAATTCTCCAATCCCCCCACTTAAGTTAAACAACGTCCTCGTTGTTTGTATAAAAGGTTAAAAACTGGAAAATAAAAGAATTAGAACAGAAAAACTCCCCTGAGATTTGCTCGGTATGATCCTCCATTTGTATAAGAGCAAAAATCATCTTTCTTGTGGATTAGAACGTTTAATCTTCATAATTGATGTATCCACAGGAAATGCAGGAATCTATAATACCACCAAGGCTTTAAAACACACCTAAGTTAAGAAAGGTTCAAACTTGCATAATACATTAGTAGTTAGGAAAAATAAAACATAAAAATAAAAATGAAAATCATCAGGTCAGTCGATGCGCCGTATCTTATGGAAGAAGATACGCCGTATCGAGCCTGGAATAAATACGGATCAGAATAGAAGATGCGTCGCATCCTTAACCAGGGATACGCCGCATTAAAATAAACTGATAAAAAGTTTTTAAATTCGAAAATTAAAAATGCAGAAAAATAAAATAAGATATGACCATTGCAGGAGATGCGTCGCATCTCAGAATTGAGATGCGCCGTATCCTCTGCGGATCTGACTGACTCGACACAAAAACAGAATAATAAAAATTTCTCCGGGTTGTCTCCCGGTCAGCACTTGTCTTTATTCCAGAGTCTTCAAGTTAGACTCACGTTCAGCTCATTATTTGGTCCTTGTCACGGTCCATCCTTCTTCCTTCATTCGAAAGATGCTCCCATATAGCTTTGCGACGTTTTCTTCCGTTCGACTTAGTCTAGTATAGCTCTTGGTCTTCGTCGCCACATATTCCTCATCTGGTCCCAAAGAGTATTTGATGATTATAAATTTGTCAGAAATAATCATGGGTGGCTCATTATAAGGGATCCCAAGTAGTTGACACTTTCTTTTGGTGAATTCTTCCTCGTCTTTATCAACAAACTTAAAATAAGGATCCTTAATCAAATAGTCATCAAGTTCATCAATTAATGACTTATTGTAATCATCATCTTGAATTGCCTCCCACTCTCTTTCCAATTCCCATTGCAACCGTCGACTAAGCTTCGTGTAATCATCAAATTGTTCATGCACCCATTACCAGAAAGTAGTATTCGATGTTCCTTTAAGTCCTTTCAAGTATTCAATTCTACCATTTTCTTGCAAAGCCTCCGCTTTTTGTGGGCAGTCTTCAACATTATCGTACCACTCATAATCTTCAAAGGTTACATCGTTTCCAACCCTTTTCATCCCAATTACACTTCCCCCATTACAGGTTCCGTCACCCTTATAATCACAGGTCGGCCAAACACTACTCCCATCCTTGAAAACGAAAGGTGTACAGGTGTGATTAATGTGCTCAAATTCCCATGGTTTATCCCAAACCCATGGTATTTGTTCATTCCATTCGTAGTACCAGGTGTTTTTGAAATCATCGTAAGTCTTAAATCCTGGTAGATCTCCAGTTAGCACATCATCGTCGACTTGAAGAAGGTAGTTAAATTCCTTGAATTGCTTGCACAAGGGTGTCTCATAATCGAACACGTCAATGTCTATTCTGAATAATTCTTCAATGCCCTCATTGATCGTTGAATCATGAATTGACGACCCATAGTCGCTTTCTACTTCTTCGTCTTCACCTCTTATCAAATATACCCATAACGCATCTTTAGTAGCCCGATCCAAACTCTTATGGTTATTGAACATACTAGCCAACCATTCTGAAAAATCAACATTGTTAGGATCATGGTCAACGTCAAAGCAAGCTTTTCCCATCATTTTCCTCCTTATCTCCATGAACTCGTTAAATTGCTCCCTATGTAACGCCCCAACCCGACAAGGGTAAAGGTGTCACATCACGGTGACAAATCAGAGCATCCATACACATCACACAGCGGAAGTCTTAAACATAAATCAATAAAGAAGTCAAGTCAACACAACTTGAAACCAAATACATAAGTTCCAAAAGATGAGGAAATAATCCAAAGGAAATAAATAGAAGAAATGAAATCCAAATTAAACAAATGTCAATAATAAAGGTGGTCATCTAAGGTAACAGCTCCAATGAAACTCTAACTCTCATCCCAAAGCAAAAGCCCCAGCTCCTAGCTTAGATACCTACCGCACACGAAAAGAAAAACGTGCGGCTGAGCTTAAAAAGCTCAGTGAACAGATACATATACAAAGCAAAGATAACGAAGTACGAATCATGGCAAGGTACAGTCAATAAAAGGGAAAGAATAATATAGGATAGTAATCCACCACGAGCCCAGAAACATATCAGATCATATCATATACAGTAACCATAGAGGAGCGACCTCTCAGAAATGTGAAGGGCATGTATTGCACACAGTACCAATCACCAGACAAATCATATCATATCATATACAGTTAAATCCACTAAACAGAACAGATCTAGGATGCATCCATACGCCCCTACCCAATCACATGCAGACCAAAACAAAGGGACGGTGTAACCAAATCACTAGGGCTACACACTAGTCATGCCAGTGGTGCATCACAGACACGGCCATGTTACCTTCATGGCTAGGGTCACAAATTTTGGCTCGGGTATCAAACTAAGAGTCAGATATCATATCAAATCAAAGTATCATAATCAAAGGTTCATAACAGATGGTCCATAACAGATGGTTCATAAAAGATATATCAGATGAAATGCCAAAGATCCCAATCAGAGTTTAACAGATCAAAGTATACAAAGCAAAGGATCATATCAAGGGTTCACAACAAAGGGAAACATAGCAATGGCTTTGGGAAAACTTAACGAATCAGAATCAGAATCATATCAATGAGATAGGACACCCTTACTGAAAAAGGGCAGAGTATCTGTACCTTATTCAAATGCAAGCACAAAAGAACAAAAGCAGAAAGCACTGAGACAGATCAGGACCTCTCCCTCTTCACACCTAAAGGAGTAGAAGACAAAATTACTAAGGGGTTCAAGTTCAGATTACCATCTTTAATTATCTTTTCATTTTAAGAACTTTCCAGATTTAGTAACTTTCTATTTTTAACAGGTTTCCCGAATTAGCAAGTTCCCATATTTCTCAATATTCAAGTGATACGAACTAAGTTAAGTCTTTTGTTAACTTATTATGGAAGGAACGTTCATTTTAACTCATTATACAAATTTAGGATCAAATATGATAATCTTTCATAGTTTAGGGTTATTAATGCAAATTTACCAAGGTTAAAGGTCCACATTTGAAATCTTATCATTTTACCATTCAAACACTTATACTTTCCAGAATTACATATTTAGCCTTCAAGTTTCATAATTTACAAGTTACACCCCTTTACTTTATTAATTTACAAATTAATCTTATACTTACATAATTACAATTTAACCTTTACAATATTCATGTTACACCTCAAGTCCCTTTTATTTCTTCAATTTACAGAAATTTTCCTTCAATATAATTAAGTTACAAACAGCCCTCAACTTTGGTAATTTACACATTTGGTCCTTTTACTTATTTAAAATTCAATTCGATTTACATAATTTGCCATAATTACATATTAAGCCCATAAATACTCAAATTCACACATTTCACCCTTCATACTATTATTTACTTCGAGACCCATCCATTTTCCAGAAATTACACATTTAGTCCCTCACTTTAATTATTTTCAAAACCGAATTATATTTTATTCAATTAAACATTTTAATCCTTTTAAATATAAAAATTACACATGACACCCCCAACTTATATTTTATTCGAATAATACACAGCCCAAATTAAGTTCTAAAAATAACCCTTGAGTTTTAAAAGTTACAAAACACACCCAAAACATTTTAAGACAAATCGTTAACCACTTTTAAGATACAAACTCTAACCCTATCATTACCAATCATTACCCAATAATTATCTTATCATTATATCATCATTTATCCATCATTTATCAACCATGAACAGCCCTAAAATCCAAAACCCTAGATCGCAATATTTTATTTCTTTTTCTCCTTTATTTCTTTTTAATCCGCATAAATAAATAAATCAAAAATAAATATTTTAGGCCTTGATAATTCGAAGTTACATTTTTCTCAGGTTATTATGATCATATAGAGTCTAAATAAAATAAACATGAAGCCTCAAAAATTCGGATATAGTTATTTAGGTTTTATACACGATTTTAAGATTTAATTCACAAATAATTCGTAGATCATGCATGGTATGTTCTTATCATTTTATTTGATGTTCATAGATCATAAGAGACTCAGGAAAAATAGCAAACTGAATTTAGAACGTGTCGAATGGCTGTAACGAATTTCCTCTTCTTGGATCTATACGCGACACACAATAATTCACCACGGCCTCACGAACGATCTAGAAATCTTGTAATCATTTTTCATAGGACATATACGATGTGAGGAACTCAGGAAAAATGAGAAACGAATTTTAAAAGGGTCGGATTAATAATAAACGAATTTACCTTAGTTTTGTTCACGCCACAAGGAAAACTCGACCACGATCGAACCAGGCCACAAACAATTCGAAACTTATTTTTCTTAGCTCCTTTAGATGATGTAGAACATAGGAAAAATAACCAAGATGGTCCAGAAATTCGTATGGAAGAGAAATGTATTTTTATGTGTGTTAAGCTTTAGTCGGCAATGAGGAAACTAGGGTTTAGTGAGATTGGTTCAAATAGAGGAGTAATGGCCGAGATTTTGGGAGTAATTGGCACAAGAATTTCGACTAAATGGTTTACCAAATCAATCCCATAAATTTTGAATTGTTTCCTATTTTACTTTGTAATTTAAATACATTTAAATAATTTTTAAACAAAGTAAATGTACACTTAATTATTTTCGGCTAACTTGGACTTGTTTATGTGTTATAATAATTTTGATAGCTTGCATAATTATTTTATGATGCTCCATAATTATTTCATGTCATTTGTGATATATTTACATAGCTTTTGAAATTAAATTGTAAGTTATATAAGCTTTTATTTAATTTTCAAAGTTGTAGGGGCATTTTGGTCTTTTTGCACATTTTAGATTTTAGGGTATTACAACTTCTTCCCCCCTAAAAAAAAATTTCGTCCGCGAAATTTGTGCAGAACCGGAAACGAAACAGAACGGAAAACAAAACAAAGGCATACCAGATCAGAACACGAAACGTGGACAACTAAAATAGCTTCGGTTATGATTTCATAAACGCAGAGATAAGGATACGATTAGTTAATGATGTTGGTTTCAGATTAAGCTTCTTGGCAAACGGATTAGATATGATGCAAAGACAAACGATCACAATGAAAAGAAAGCCGGTAATGGTACCTGATGAGTCCTCCGCATGATCACGAGTGTAAGCATAAACTCGTCCCAAAGTGGGTGCTGGCCTAGCCGAGTCCGTCGGTACAGTATGGTTCTTCCTGGGACAGTCCTTCACCCGATGTTGAGTAGAGCCGCATGAGAAACAACCGCCGGTAATCTTGAAGCAAGTACCCGGATGAGCCTTCCCGCAAGTAGCACATAGGGGTGGAGGAGGTAAAGCCTCGGTAGTCCTCCTCTGCTCATGACGATCACCATCCCGCCTAGAAGCTGACCTCGAATCCCGACCTCGCTGATCACGACCATGGTCCGCCCGATCTCGATCCTCATAACTCCTATATTCTCGACTCTGGCCCTGACGGCCCTGCTCCCTGGAGTTTACCCGATTACCGTCCCTATCCCGCTTATTAGAACCCCCGTCCGCATGCAACAACTCAATGTTGCGGGCAGCATCCGCAACAGCAGCCACATCCTCATGCTCAAAGTTCACGATACGGTCTAATACCCAAGTCTTTAATGCCCACTTAAAATGACGAGCCTGACGATGAGCATCCCCAGTAACCTCCGGCCCAACAAAGCTGGCCAAGCGCAAGAATCGCTGCATAAACTCACCCGAAGACTCCCGATCCCCTTGACGAATCGTCGCATACTCTCTCTCGTATCTCTGCTGCTCCGATAATGGAATATACTGCTTATAGAACGCCTCAATGAAGTTCGCCCAAGAACAGGTCTCAGCATAGTCATCTCCCTTTGCCTGAACAAGAGCAGTCCACCAATTAAGAGCGTCACCCTCCAGCTTGAATGTAGCCAAACGAGTTTTAAACTCGTCAGCACATCCGAGAACCCTGAACAACTTCTCGACATGGGTAATCCAGTCCTCTGCCTCATGGGGAGTAGCAGCGGACCTGAAAGAGAGAGGCTTGAGCTTATTAAACCTCTCGATCCAAACGTGGATACCAACTGGTAGAGCAGCTGGAGGAGCAGTGGGTGGAGCATCGCCACCGCCACCACTAGAAGAACTTGCCCCGTTCCTGATGTTATTGGTGACCTGAGTCACCACTTGAGGAATAGCAGCAGCTACAGCAGCGGCTATCATAGCCTGAAAATCAGGGGTCTCTCCATTATAGTCCTGATGTCGTGTAGTCACCATCTGAATGATTTCGAAAACGATTAGCAACAATAGGGAAAAATAAGTACGAAAGGAAAGACGAAACCGAAACCTATGTCTACCCAAATCCTCACCAGTCAAGACTCAAATCTTAAGGGTCAAATCCTAGGGTCCATAAGACTCACAGGCCATGACATATGTACGACAGGTCGCAGCCTGGGCTCTGATACCATAATTGTAACGCCCCAACCCGACAAGGGTAAAGGTGTCACATCACGGTGACAAATCAGAGCATACATACACATCACACAGCGGAAGTCTTAAACATAAATCAATAAAGAAGTCAAGTCAACACGACTTGAAACCAAATACATAAGTTCCAAAAGATGAGGAAATAATCCAAAGGAAATAAATAGAAGAAATGAAATCCAAATTAAACAAATGTCAATAATAAAGGTGGTCATCTAAGGTAACAGCTCCAATGAAACTCTAACTCTCATCCCAAAGCAAAAGCCCAGCTCCTAGCTTAGATACCTGCTGCACACGAAAAGAAAAACGTGCGGCTGAGCTTAAAAAGCTCAGTGAACAGATACATAAAACAAGCAGAGATAACGAAGTACGAATCATGGCAAGGTTAAATGATAACGAATCAGATATAATATATGGTGCAATAGGAAATATCATAAGGTACAGTCAATAAAAGGGAAAGAATAATATAGGATAGTAATCCAACCACGAGCCCAGAAACATTCAGATCATATCGTATACAGTAACCATAGAGGAGCGACCTCTCAGAAATGTGAAGGGCATGTATAGCACACAGTACCAATCACCAGACAAATCATATCATATCATATACAGTAAAATCCACTAAACAGAACAGATCTAGGATGCATCCATACGCCCCTACCCAATCACATGCAGACCAAAACAAAGGGACGGTGTAACCAAATCACTAGGGCTACACACTAGTCATGCCAGTGGTGCATCACAGACACGGCCATGTTACCTTCATGGCTAGGGTCACAAATTTTGGCTCGGGTATCAAACTAAGAGTCAGATATCATATCAAATCAAAGTATCATAATCAAAGGTTCATAACAGATGGTCCATAACAGATGGTTCATAACAGATATATCAGATGAAATGCCAAAGATCCCAATCAGAGTTTAACAGATCAAAGTATACAAAGCAAAGGATCATATCAAGGGTTCACAACAAAGGGAAACATAGCAATGGCTTTGGGAAAACTTAACGAATCAGAATCAGAATCATATCAATGAGATAGGACACCCTTACTGAAAAAGGACAGAGTATCTGTACCTTATTCAAATGCAAGCACAAAAGAACAAAAGCAGAAAGCACTGAGACAGATCAGGACCTCTCCCTCTTCACACCTAAAGGAGTAGAAGACAAAATTACTAAGGGGTTCAAGTTCAGATTACCATCTTTAATTATCTTTTCATTTTAAGAACTTTCCAGATTTAGTAACTTTCTATTTTTAGCAGGTTTCCCGAATTAGCAAGTTCCCATATTTCTCAATATTCAAGTGATACGAACTAAGTTAAGTCTTTTGTTAACTTATTATGGAAGGAACGTTCATTTTAACTCATTATACAAATTTAGGATCAAATATGATAATCTTTCATAGTTTAGGGTTATTAATGCAAATTTACCAAGGTTAAAGGTCCACATTTGAAATCTTATCATTTTACCATTCAAACACTTATACTTTCCTGAATTACATATTTAGCCTTCAAGTTTCATAATTTACAAGTTACACCCCTTTACTTTATTAATTTACAAATTAATCTTATACTTACATAATTACAATTTAACCTTTACAATATTCATGTTACACCTCAAGTCCCTTTTATTTCTTCAATTTACAGAAATTTACCTTCAATATAATTAAGTTACAAACAGCCCTCAACTTTCGGTAATTTACACATTTGGTCCTTTTACTTATTTAAAATTCAATTCGATTTACATAATTTGCCATAATTACATATTAAGCCCATAAATACTCAAATTCACACATTTCACCCTTCATACTATTATTTACTTCGAGACCCATCCATTTTCCAGAAATTACACATTTAGTCCCTCACTTTAATTATTTTCAAAACCGAATTATATTTTATTCAATTAAACATTTTAATCCTTTTAAATATAAAAATTACACATGACACCCCCAACTTATATTTTATTCGAATAATACACAGCCCAAATTAAGTTCTAAAAATAACCCTTGAGTTTTAAAAGTTACAAAACACACCCAAAACATTTTAAGACAAATCGTTAACCACTTTTAAGATACAAACCCTAACCCTATCATTACCAATCATTACCCAATAATTATCTTATCATTATATCATCATTTATCCATCATTTATCAACCATGAACAGCCCTAAAATCCAAAACCCTAGATCGCAATATTTTATTTCTTTTTCTCCTTTATTTCTTTTTAATCCGCATAAATAAATAAATCAAAAATAAATATTTTAGGCCTTGATAATTCGAAGTTACATTTTTCTTAGGTTATTATGATCATATAGAGTCTAAATAAAATAAACATGAAGCCTCAAAAATTCGGATATAGTTATTTAGGTTTTATACACGATTTTAAGATTTAATTCACAAATAATTCGTAGATCATGCATGGTATGTTCTTATCATTTTATTTGATGTTCATAGATCATAAGAGACTCAGGAAAAATAGCAAACTGAATTTAGAACGTGTCGAATGGCTGTAACGAATTTCCTCTTCTTGGATCTATACGCGACACACAATAATTCACCACGGCCTCACAAACGATCTAGAAATCTTGTAATCATTTTTCATAGGACATATACGATGTGAGGAACTCAGGAAAAATGAGAAACGAATTTTAAAAGGGTCGGATTAATAATAAACGAATTTACCTTAGTTTTGTTCACGCCACAAGGAAAACTCGACCACGATCGAACCAGGCCACATACAATTCGAAACTTATTTTTCTTAGCTCCTTTAGATGATGTAGAACACAGGAAAAATAACCAAGATGGTCCAGAAATTCGTATGGAAGAGAAATGTATTTTTGTGTGTGTTAAGCTTTAGTCGGCAATGAGGAAACTAGGGTTTAGTGAGATTGGTTCAAATAGAGGAGTAATGGCCGAGATTTTGGGAGTAATTGGCACAAGAATTTCGACTAAATGGTTTACCAAATCAATCCCATAAATTTTGAATTGTTTCCTATTTTACTTTGTAATTTAAATACATTTAAATAATTTTTAAACAAAGTAAATGTACACTTAATTATTTTCGGCTAACTTGGACTTGTTTATGTGTTATAATAATTTTGATAGCTTGCATAATTATTTTATGATGCTCCATAATTATTTCATGTCATTTGTGATATATTTACATAGCTTTTGAAATTAAATTGTAAGTTATATAAGCTTTTATTTAATTTTCAAAGTTGTAGGGGCATTTTGGTCTTTTTGCACATTTTAGATTTTAGGGTATTACACCCTAAAACTCCGTGTCAACCATGAAGTCATAATCCGCTTGACTTCATTCGCAGGGGCAAATTTCGGACTACCATATTTAAGTTCAAGCCAATCATTGAGGGAGAGGTCCATCAATCTTACCAACCTGCCATGAAATAGTAACTCCGCCACAGCATAAATTCTTTCATCGTCCAGATAGTTCTCATTTAATCCCCAGTACTGTTCGGAATAAGGCATGTAAGAGATTTGGGTATTGCCTCCACCACAGCTTTTGTTGCTTGAGTCCATGTATGCAAGATAGAATTTCCCATCATCTTCTTCGATAGTAGTCCAAGTCAATCCTTTGGATTCAATGATAGGCCATAAGAGCAACAATTCATCTCCAGTGTACTTCACAAATACATCATAAGAGAATACCCCTTTGTCAATGTTGCATAAACGCATGAATTCCTTAAAAGCAGCTTCAAGAGGGGTCTCCCAAGAGAATAAATCCATATCAATCTCGAGTACATTGAAGCTGCCATTATCATAAACTTCCATGGATGAGTTCGAAAGCAAGAGTTCCATAGCAAGATATCCGTTCTTCGATATATCTTCCATAGCAAAATCTGTCATCACAAGTAAAATCATCAGTAGGATTTGTTCGCTAGAAGAAAAATTAATGAATATAGAAACGGATATAAGAATAAAAATAGCTGATATCTGCAGACGATGCGCCGTATCCAAAAAGTTGGATACGCCGTATCTTATAGTCGTTAAAATTAAATCAGACTTTATTCAGAAAATAGATACGCCGCTTAGAAATTAGAATGCGCCGTATCAGTATTAATAATCAAAAATCGATATTTATTAAAAATTAAATGCGTCGTATTAACAAAAGTTAATGCGCCGTATTTTCGTTACATTTCAAAATATAAGATTTTTGATTCAGAAGATACGCCGTATCGATAGAGGTCGATACGTCGTATTTGTTTAATAATTCGAAAACTGTTTTTAATTAAAATAATAGATACGCTGTATCTGCTAAAGCAGATGCGTCGTATGGCGTTAACGTTTAGAATTTTTTTTTTATTAAAAACAGATACGCCGTATCTTGGGGAAAAGATGCGTCGTATCGAATTAAGTAAACGCGTTGTATTTTATATAAAAAAAAATTAAACGCAATACGCCGTATCTGAGATATCAGATGCGCCGTATCGTTTGATTTAGCTCAGTACAACGATAGCAGAATACAAAAAATACGAAAAATAAAAACAAATAAAAATAAAAATGAAAACAAACAAAAATTAAACACAAATAAAAGCAAACAAATAACACACAAAAACAGAAAATATGCAAAATAATACAATGAATGCAAATTAACCTAATACACAACAGAATTAGCGGTTAGATTAAAAATTAAAAACCTAATTAAAATACTAATCAAATTAACAGATAATAACAATTCACTCCCCGGCAATGGCGCCAAAAACTTGATGCGTGCGATGTGTCGTTGCGGTTTAGCAGTATTAATGCCTACTCAAGTTTTAAATTTATATTTAGCCGACTTATCAATAACACACACACTTAACGAGCAGTGTACCCGGTCAGTATGAATATAATGGTAAGTAGAGTGTCGATCACTAAGAGTGGAACGTATTATCTCGTTATTCTAATCAGTATTTTAATATATTAAGTTAGCTATACAACCTAATCTAACGCAAGGGGGTTCAGCCTGAGAGACTGGCATGATTTGGTTGCAATTAAATAATAAACTAAACCAATAGGCACGAATCAGCGAATAGCACACACGTACACAGATAAATACTTGAGACAATAAGAAGAACTGTCCTGATAGATAAGTAGTTTGTCACTTGTTTTATTGCTAGTTTTATATGAAGTGTATAGTTCGATGCAACGCACCGAGATTAAATCCTTTCTCGTTGGTTCTAATCTTATCGGCGAGTAAACCCTTAATGATTACTTATGACTATCCTATTTATCTTTCTTCCTACTTTTCTACAGATGATAGAATGCATAGGCGATCTAATAAATAGGCGAGGGCAGAGGCATGGCGACCCGATCAACGCTCAGCTAGACACAGAGGTTATCAATGCACTAATAAAAGTCACCAAAGACATCAACATATAAACTTTAATTAATGAGAAAGCAGTTTTAAGGGAGTGCAATCTTTCCGTTGTCACATTACACAAGCCACCAATCTTGATGAATTAAAGTTTACTAACACAATAAAACAAAACTACTTAATGAATTAAACACATGCAGCACCTTCTTACAGCTCTTGTATCTTCGTTTGGGTGTGTCCTGTGCTGCCTATTCGTTTGAATTCGTCATAGGGTTTCTGTACTTCGGTCTTCTGTCGAACTTTGGAACTCTGGAACCCTTTTTAATTCGTCTGGTCTTTGGGGTATTTATAGTTTCTGTCTGAGGGTAGGATGCGGCGCATCTAGTAAGTAGATGCGGCGCATTGACTTAACTTCGCGTGGGGTCCAAGATTAATATATTCAGGAATATTCATACACCGCCAGAAGATGCGGCGTAACTCCATAAATAGATGCGGCGCATGTCCTCTTGTATCTTGGATCGTATCTTGTGAAATCTGGATAGTGATGCGCCGTATGTAATAAGCAAGATGCGGCGCATCTGGAGCAGAATAGTCTTGATCATGTACATTTCGGTAGACTCTTAACTTCTTGCTTGTTTTGCTCCATAATTAGCCCAAAATTGCCAAGTTTCACCAAACGCTTGTTTTTACCTGAGAATTACAAAAGTAAACGATTAAGTATCAATCCTCATACATAACATAATAAAACAAGTCAAATTAATAGGATAAATGATAGTAATAAAATGTACTTATTTGAGTTCATTATGGATCATTGTTGTAACCATCATTGTATCATTTAGATCAGTAGAGTGAGGTTAGTATTTTAGTCCTTAAAATACAAAGAGTGTTGGGAGTGGTTGTACCCTTGTAAAGAACTCGACATCTAGCTTAGTGTCGGAAATTGTATAAGCGACGATGGGAGTGGTTGTACCCTTGTAAAGAACCCGGTGTTTAGCTTAGTACCGGAAAAGGAAGTAAGCGACGTGTAAAGGTTTTCTCCACCTAAGAAAGGGAGCTTGTTGATCTAGTGAAGTAACTCTCGAGTTGGGTACTCGGGGAGTGGAGTAGGGCGGAGAGGAGCTCCGTGACCGAACCACTATAAATCATCGTGTTCGGTTTGCGCTTTCTTTTACTTATCTCTTTACTTTTATATTTGCATTATGTGATTGCTTGTGTTGTGATTATGTGATAATACTTGTGTGACAACTTGGTAGACATAAACTACAACAGACAGTGTTCATATTAGAACTAGCCGAATTGGAAATTTGATACAACAAGTTTTAAGTTTTAAAACGGTAAACGTATTCACCCCCCCCCCTCTACGTTTTCACAATAACCTTTGTCGAACGTGTAAACTTTTGACTTTGTCTTAACTATACTCTAATCAAATTTTATAACTTTATTTAAATTTGTTTCGTTTATATAAACTGCAACTTCAAACGATCACCAACAACAAAACAAGACAATCACAACACAAACTAAACTTAACCTTCAACAACCTCAACTGCTATTTTGTTGCAACGATCCTGAATCAACTTTATCGCACACCACAAGTAAATGGAATCAAGTTCTCAAGAGGGACAAATGTCTCCAGTTATGCAAAACTTTATTCATTTGAAGGAACGATGTCTCATACACCTTAAGGGAGTCAAGAGTCTATGTGCGAGACTCACAGAGGCAAGGGTACCAATGGTGGATCCATATGCATTTTATCGAATGTTTGCTAGACTCCTCGAACCTGAAATGGATTGTCGGACCTACAAAGAGAAACTTTTGCACAACATATTTCGAATAGAGAACCAAATTGAATGAGGATTTGAGTGCACTGAAGCATATCAAGCACTCAAGACGCACTTTAAATGGTTTTTCGACTTAGATTTCAGAGTGGTCGAAAGATATACAGGTTATGATTCAAATATACAAACATGGAGTGAATGCGTCACAAGAGACCTGGAACCTGAACCGTTTAGAGATCTGTTGCTTTTTAGAATAAGCACGCTGGAATTGCAGGTTACTAACAGATCACTTAATCTGATAGAGATGCGGCAAGAGATGAAAGTGATAGAACGGGAAAGAATTGAAATGGAGAAGCAGAAACGGGAAAAAGAGCAGATTGAAAAAGAAGTGTTGTTAGCTTTAATTTTATAGTTAAAGTGATGGTCATTCACTTAGTTAAGAACTTTGTGTAAAGTGGGCTTTGTTAGAGTTAGTATTGATTGTAAAAGCCTTATCCAAGTACAAAAGCCCACAAACCCTCACAAAGCCCATAAAGCAAAAACCATGTAATACTTAAAGTCTTTTCTCCTCATTTGTGAGGTAGTGGTTCACAGTGTGTACGTGTGTGTTTAATATATGAAGCTTTAACTTCCATCCATCTCTCTAAACTATATACGATCCATATACACTTGTCCCATCTCATCTCTTGTGTTTAACGCCAAATATATGTGTGATAAAGAGTGATTTCTAGTCACAACAAGTGGTATCAGAGCCGGTCAACGAGGTAGGCAGATTTTGTGTTCGATTTGTGCTTAATAGAAACCAACTGCTGTGATTTTTGTCTTCTTAAAAAACCACAACGAGGGTGGTTTTTTGGTTCTCTAGGAATCGATATAGCAAGAATCTTGTGTGAAGGTTGTGTTTGTTCCTGGTTTGGCGACATTGTGATTATTCTTCACTTACATATTGGGTAAAAATCTGCATTCACATTGGTGTTCTTAGTGTTTTTGATCGAAAAATATTAAGAACAAAATCTTTGGATGTGTTTTTTGGAAAGTTGTGAATATTTTAAGTGAATAATCATTGTTTTAGTTGATATTATTGGTCCAAGTTGTTGAAAGTTGTCAGGGATAATATCTTCCAAGATAAGGTCACGTGGAAAAGCCACAATAGTCCAAAGAGTTGGTAAAAGTTGGTGCAAGTTGCGTTTTATCGCATTTCTGGAAAAAACTGCGAATTATCGCAATTCGCGTTTTTTATCGCAATTGCAACTGAACTGTTCTATCGCAATTCAAAGCCTGAAGTTTTATCTTAATTAAGCATTATCGCAATTGGAGCCTGATAAGCATTATCGCAGTTGACCTATCGCATTTGACCTATCGCAATTGCACCCTGGTCAGACTTATCGCAGTTCACCATCAGACTTCGCAACTCTGTGTTGTCCGATATCTTCTGCCAATTGCGATATCGGACAAAGAAGGGAATTGAGATATCGGACAAAGAAGGATTTTCAGCACTTTTCAGTATTGTCATTTTTAGTCCCTGTACTTTTCAGCAGCCTTAGGGAACTTCCAGAATTGGCAGTTTTGGCCCTCGTACTTGTGTGAATTGAGTTCAAAGTTAAATAACTTTTAAGGATTTGATTCGAACGTAATTTCGTCATCTCGAAAGTGAACTCGGTATTTTAACTCTTGTATAAGAGTGAAATACTTCGACAAACGGATATCTACCCTCTTGTATAAGAGTGTTAGAATTTTATATAAATTACCAATTTATATAAATTGGATATATTTCTATCTAAATTGATATTTTGCCATAATTTCTATAAATTTTGGTCAAAATAGAAATTTCTATAGAAATTGTCATTTTATCTAAATTGTAATTTACATAACTTTTGTCGAATTTGTAATCTTTTGACTTTGTCTTAATTATACTCTAATCAAATTTTGTAACTTTATTTAAATTTGTTTCGTTTATATAAACTGCAACTTCAACCATCATCAACATCACAACAAGACTTCACAACAACAATCTTAACCTTCAACAACAACATCTCCTATTTCGTTGCAAAGATCCTGAATCAACTTTATCACACCGCAAGCAAATGGAATCAAGTTCTCAAGCGGGACAGATGTCTCCAGTTGTGCTAAACGTCACGAAGGAAACGTTGTCTAATGCACTTTCAAGGAGTTAAGAGTCAATGTGTGACAATCTCTAAAGCAACGTCACCAATGTTGAGTCCATATTTATTCCATCGAATATCTGGAAGACTCTTCGGATCTGAAATGAATTTTGAAAAATTCAGAGAGAAACTCCTGCACAACATATCTCAATTAGAGAACCAAATAAAACAAGGAAGTGACTGCATTGAAGCCTTTCAAGCGCTCCAGATGCAGCTTAAATGGTTTCTCGACTTTCATATCAGAGGAATAAAAAATTCTCCAGATTATGAATCAACAAGAAAAATATGGAGTAAATGCGTCAGCAAATACGTGGACGTGGAAACGTTTAGAAATCAGTTGTTTAGTCGAATGCGAACACTGAATTGGTGCTTACTAAAAGATCACTTCATCTAATAGAGATGTGGAAAGAAATGAAAGTGAAAGAACAGGAAAGAATTGAAATGGAGAAGCTGAAGCAGGAAAGAGAGCAGATTGAAAAAGAAGTACTATTAAAGGAAACAGAGGTGAATGAGAAAGAGGCAAACAAAGAAGAAGAAAAGGTCGATGAGGGTACAACATCTGATGCTAGCTTGGTGTTCATGGAAACAGACACATCTTCAGAACAGCATGTTGAAAGCAGCACTCCAAGATACGATTCGGATGCTGATGGTACACACAGGAATGAAGCTGTGTGGGATACTGAAGCTGACAATATCAGATCTTCATCTGACATAGCAATATTGGCTACGGTACAACATTCACATGATAATGATAATGTTGATTTGTTCGATAATATGTTTGTTCATGACAAGACACATCCTGAGCATCCTGAGTCCATCAGTGACACATATGTGGAGCAACGGTTTGATAGTAATATCACTCCCACAACCCCAGATATGGATCCTAATGGAGGTGAGCCTGCCCAGGATGGATCGTCTCATGATCAAGATCATGCCATATTTGCTTCTTTAATCGATAATTTCAAACATGAACTTGAAAAATGCAAAGAGGACAATCGTAAAGCTAAGCAAACGAATGCCTCACTGTCCAAAGAGCTTGAGGGATTTAAAGAAATGAAAAAAGATTTTGAGAAAATAACACATTACAATGACGTTCAAATCTTAGAACTTAAATCTCAAGCTCAGAAATTAAATGAAGATGTTCTCAAACGAAATAAAGAACTTGAAATTGAGTGTCGCCAGGCCCTTTCACGTGAAAAACTTTCCATTAAAAATCTGAATGCAAATATGGGCCCCGCCAACAGAAAGATCGAAGCTCTTTTAAAAGAGAATGTTGAATTAAAAATGAGGTTCTCAATGTTTCAGGAAACCACTTCAAATTTTAAGATTGTTAATACAAAACTTGAAAATGAAAATCAAGAGGTTTTAAAACGTGCAAACAATCTTGAAGAAAAACTTCGAAAAATAGACCAAAGTGCTCAAACTCTTCAAATGATGATTCCTAAAGCTGAGAAAGTCCATAAGGGAAAATCAGGAATTGGTTTTGAAAATACAGATCAGGTTGAACATAAATTTTTGCCGACTGATGCTCTGTTCATGTCAGAAGAAGATGAAAAATTGGCAGAGGAAAAATGCTTAAATGTCAAAAAAACAAAAAGCCCACTCTCGTACCAAGGCTTTGTGTATGGTTGTAGATAATTGTCAGAAATACCAAAACCACCTTTGAAAAGAAAAGACATAAATGTGAAAAGATTTTTTAAAGAAGTTCAACTTGCTACTTATGATGCTAATTTATGGCAAAATAAAGCAAGGAAACAGTTTTGTAATCTTAAAAATCACATTGAACACACGTTAAAGGTCATTTGGTCGAAACAACAATACACCGATCGTGACTACAGTCGTCTCATGTTATCAGACTCTTGGCTAAAAAGTGAAGTCTGTAAGTTACTAAAAGATGAGATTGAACCTCTTGTGAAAAATATCAATTTCAGTTTTGAACACTTTGAAAAATTTCTTGTCACTGAAATGAGAGAAGATTTAAAGTACGTTTATTCTCTTGAAGATGAATTTGATGAAAAATGCTTAAAACTTGATATTCAAAAAGAATTTTTCACAAATCAAATTGAGTCATTCAAATCGGTGTCTGTCAGCCTTGCGTATGAGAATGTGGATTTTGAACAAACATCTTCTTTGAAATCTGAAAATCTTTGTCTCAAAAGGAAAATCACTGAACTTTCAAATGAAGTAGCTGAAGTCAAAAAGGAATTGTCAAAAAGAATTGCTTCTTCTAAAAAGGAAAAGATTTTTGAAGAAAATTGTGATGATGCCAATATCAAGTTTGATTTGGATGAACTTGATACAAAAAACATTGAATTGGAACATGCTGTGGCATCATTACAAAAAGAAAATGAGCATTTGAAACAGACTTACAAAAACCTGTTTGATTCAATCAAACGTTCACGAGTTCAGACTCAAAAATCAATCATTAAACAAAAAGAGATTGAAGTTTTGAAGTCTCAAATGTCTGAATCCGCTGATGAAAAGTTTGCACAGGTTTTGCAAAAGGATGAGTCTCAAATCAAAAATGTTTCCTATCCAAATCCCCTGTTTGATTCTAATTCTTCAGATTTTGAAATGGAAAACGCAAACCATGTAATTCAAACAAAATTCCTTGAGCTTGAAACTCTTTTAGCTCAACGTACAAACGATCTTGAGGATGCCAAAACTGATCTTTTCAACAAAACAAACAAATTCGAAACATATTTTGAAAGACTTGAAAAAGAAAATATTGTTTTCGAACGGAAATTGGCACGTAAAACGGATGATTCAAAAGCTGAAAAGGATCAATTTTTGAAACAAATTGCTTCTTTGGAATCTAAATTGGCATCTCAAGATCTTCTTCAAAAAGAATACAATGATTTGCGAATGTCATACAATGCCTTAAAAGCAAAGTTTGATGTTCTCCATCGGTCAAAAGACAAATCTCCTGTTTCAAATCTTTCAACACCAAGAGTGAGTGTTCCAAAGAAGGTTTACACGGGTGAATCTTCAAAACCGTTTGCGAAAAAGGTTTCCCAGTTTACAACCCATTCTTTGCAAAAAGGAAGGAAGTTTTCGAAGAAACCAAGTTTTTCTGAAACACTCACTCCTCAAACGCTTTCAAGGTCAAATCATTCTCATGAAGAGAATACTGGTTTTCAAACTCCACACTCTCGATTTACACGGGTAAAGCAGGTGTGGAGACCAAAGCAAAGTCATTCAAATTCTTTGAAATATTAAAACTCTGATATGCTTCCGCTGCAACACAAGAATGACTATGCTTCAAGTTTTAAAACTCCAAGAGAGACATCGGATTTCTCAAACAAGTTTCAAAAGAAAAAGAGTTTTAAATCGCCGTTGATTCCAGGAGTTCTATTTCAAAATGAAACACCGGTTTTTAGTCCTCGTTGGAATTCAACCTCTTTGAACTAGATTGACACAACTTACAAATGGATTGCAAAACATGCTAAACCCATTGGTGCAGTGCTCAAATGGGTTCCAAAAGTTGTTGTCTAATCTGGTTAAAATGGCTTTTGTGCACCTCAGTACGAAACCCGCGCTTAACTTAATGGCTTCTGAACACATCAGTTCAGGACCCGATCTTCAAAGAAAGGAAAGTGCTTCATCAAAAAATTTCGAGCGCTTATCCTAAAAAACAATGGCTTGAAAGCATTTCAGTTTACAACCCGGGCTTCAACGTTTTGGCTTATGCGCACATAACAGTGCATAAACCGTTTTTCAAAGAAAGGACCCTGTTGTACGCTTTATTGCAACAATCCTAAAAAGAAAAAGAAGTTTTCATGCAAAGTTTATCAAACCAAAATTCTTAATCTTAAGCAAAATTTTATTCAAATATTCTTCAAAAGGTTTTTCAAATCTTTTCAAAAATTTTGCTTAATATTTTTCAAATTGTTACTCCCCGCTTGCTTCAAAGTTTACAAAAATGTCACAACCAATGCAAGTTCTGAGGGGGAGTATTTCAGAAACAATTTTGTTCCAAAAAGTTCATGCATATCAGTTTCTCCCTATTAGCTTTCAAAAAACAATGATTTTAATCAAACGGTATCAAAAATACCATCGAAATGCTATTTTTGAGGGGGAGAAATGGGATTAAAATGTGATCATGGTTCGAATCTCAAAGGAGCTCATCAGAAAGACTCAGTTTAACCCTCGAATTGACGAAACTAAATATCCGTTATCGAAAAGACTTGTCCGGGACGTGTAATAATTTCAAGCTGGTTTACCAGTGATGTAAGCGTGTCTCGCAAAGGACTTGTCTGAGTAGAATGTACCAATTCGAGAGATGATCGTTGAATATGACCGGGACGGGTAATAACTTCAAGCTAGTCTAACTAGTGATGTAAGCGTGTCTCGCGAAGGTCATGTTCATTGAAATTCAATCATTTCAAAATGTGCGAACTCTACCCAACATGTGCAACTTATTTCAAAAATGCATGAGCACATGTGATGGGGGAGTGTTTCATAAATGTAAAACTCTCGATGTGTTAACAAAATGTGTTTTTCTCATAAACACGTTGGGAGATTTTCACAATGTTTAATGGCATGTGACAAATAATCTAGGATAATCATGGAGTAATAAGGTGATTATGGTTAGGTTATGTCCAATGATCCGCCAGAATCGGAGGGATCTACCCAAGGACAATTCCAATAGCTTAGCATTAGCAGTCCTTAGGAAAGATTGAAAAAATGAGCAAATGAGAAAGGAGAAAGAAGGGGTTGAAGAATGAAAAAGAAAATTTTAATGAAAGGGTGAAAAGAAATAGCCCTCCATGAAAACTTAGGAAAGAAACCGGGTCAATACATATGCTATTGGTACTCACTAAGGTGATACTGATATTGAAGACAAGACGTCATGGACCCAGTGACGCGGTGCACAAAGCCCTCCTAGCCACTCAGATATCTCTCAAAAGATATTTGTTTCATTTCTCACGGAGATCAATGCATAATCTATCGACCTTTCATTCCGAGATGTGTTGATGTTGAAAAGGTGGCACTCTGCTCCACGCCTCCGATGTCTAAAACCAAAACGCACATAATTGAGTCTAGAGCCATGAGATTCATCAAAGATCTCTTAGGAACACTTCCAATAAAATACACTTGTGTTCACCAAAAAGGACATAAGTTGTAAGTGTCATAATGAGATCTGAACCTGGAAGAGCTGGATGATTTATTGCTAACTGTTTTATGCAGGTACTGAAGAAAGTTCATCGATCATTGTATGTCTCAACATCTACATTGGAAGAATAGACGCTGTGAATACATGAAGATGTTGATCAAGGCAAAGAACAATCCAAAAGACGATACGATGAAGATCACAATGCATGAAGGAACAAAGAATCACAAAGTTCAAGACCCAGAAGTCTAAAGATCTAATCACGTAGTGCATCTTTTGAATGACCATCCCTTAGGGGGAGATTGTTAGCTTTAATTTTATAGTTAAAGTGATGGTCATTCACATAGTTAAGAACTTTGTGTAAAGTGGGCTTTGTTAGAGTTAGTATTTATTGTAAAAGCCTTATCCAAGTGTAAAAGCCCACAAACCCTCACAAAGCCCATAAGGAAAAAACCATGTAATACTTAAAGTCTTATCTCCTCATTTGTGAGGTAGTGGTTCACAGTGTGTATGTGTGTGTTTAATATATGAAGCTTTAACTTCCATCCATCTCTCTAAACTATATACGATCCATATACACTTGTCCCATCTCATCTCTTGTGTTTAACGCCAAATATATGTGTGATAAAGAGTGATTTCTAGTCACAACAAGTGCTATTAAAGGAACCAGTGGTGAATGAGAAAGAGACAAACAAGGATGAAGAAAAAGTCGATGAGGGTACAACATCTGATGATAGCTTGGTTTTAACGGGAAGTGACACATCGTCAGAACAACAGGTTGACAACAGTAGTCCAAGGTACGATTCGGATGCTGATGGTACACACAAGAATGAAGCTGTTTGGGATACTGACGCAGACCATATCAGACCTTCATCTGACACGGCAATATGGGCAACGCTACAACATTCACACGATCATGATAATGTTGTTTTATTCGATAATGTGTTTGCTTATGACAAGACACATCCTGCACATCCTGAGTCCATCAGTGACACATATGTGGTGAAACGGTTTGATAGTAATATCACTCCTACAACTCCAGATATGGATCCTAATGGAGGTGAGCCTGCCCAGGATGGATCTTCTCATGATCAAGATCATGTCTTATTTGCTTCTTTAATCGATAATTTCAAACATGAACTTGAAAAGTGCGAAGAGGACAATCACAAAGCTAAGCAAACCAACGTCATATTGTCCAAAGAGCTTGAGGGATTTAAAGTAATGGAAAAAGATTTTGAAAAAATAACAAAAAGCAAAGACATTGAAATCTCAAACCTTAAATCTCAAGCTCGGAAATTAAATGAAGATGTTCTCACACCAATCTTAAAACGAAATAAAGAACTTGAAGTTGAGTGTAACGAAGCTCTTTCACGTGAAAAACGTTCCATTCAAAAACTGGATGCAAATATGGGCCCCGCCAACAGAAAGGTCGAAGCACTTTTAAACGAGAACATTGAATTAAAAGTTAAATACTCAGCGCTTCAGGAAACCACTTCAAATTTTAAGATTGTTAACTCAAAACTTGAGAATGAGAATAAACAGCTTTTGAAACAAGCAAACAATCTTGAAGTAAAACTTCGAACAACAGAACAAAGCGCTCAAACTCTTCAAATGATGCTTCCAAAAGATAAGAACGCTCATCAAAGAAAATCCGGACTTGGTTTTGAAAATAACTTGCAAAATGAACAACCATGTTTTCTAAACAAAATGTATGCTCTGTCCATGTCAGAAGTTGAAGATAAAACTAAAAAAGAAAAATGCTTAAAAGTCAAACCAACAAAAAGCCCATTATCGTACCAAGGCTTTGTGTATGGTTGTACACAATTGACTGATATACCAAAAGAAAAGTTGAAAAGAAAAGACACAAATGTGAAAAGATTTTTCAAAGAAGCTCAGCTTGCTACTTATGATGCTAATTTATGGCAAAATAAAGCAAGAAAACAGTTTTGTAATCTTAAAAAGCACATTGAGCTTACGTTAAGAGGTCATTCGGTTAAAACTACAAAACACCCATAGTGATCGAAACAATCTTCTTGCATCAGACATATACTTTAGAAGGGAAGTTCAAAAGATTTTCAAAGAAGAAATTGAACCTCATGTGAAAAATATCAACTTAAGTTTTAAATATTTTGAAAGTTATCTTGTCAAAGAAATGAGGGAAGATTTAAGGTACATACATTCTCTTGAAGATGAATTTGATGAAAAATGCCTAACACTGGATATTCAAAAAGCCTTTTTCACAAATCAAATTGAGTCACTCAAGTCGGTGTCTGTCAGCCATGAGTATGAGAATGTGGATTCTGAACAAACATCTTCTTTGAAATCTGAAAATCTTTGTCTCAAAAAGAAAATCACTGAACTTTCAAAAGAAGTAACTGAAGTCAAAGAAGAATTGTCAAAAAGAATTGCTTCTTCTGAAAACCCTTTGACAACAGTGCTCAAAGAAAAGGAAAAGATTTTTGAAGAAAATTGTGATAATGCCAAAATCAAGTTTGATTTGGACGAACTTGATACAAAAAATATTGAATTGGAACATGCTGTGGCATCTTTACAAAAGGAAAATGAGCATTTGAAACAGACTTACAAAAACCTGTTTGATTCAATCAAACGTTCACGAGTTCAGAATCAAAAATCAAACATGAAACAAAAGGAGTCTGAAGTATTGAAGCCTCAAATCAGAAAAGTTTCCTTTCTAAATCCCTTGTTTGATTCTAATCCTTCAGATTTTGAAACGGAAAATGCAAATCATGTGCTTCAAACAAAAGTACTTGAGCTTGAAACACTTTTAGCTCAACGCACAAACGATCTTGAGGATGCCAAAACTGATCATTTCAACAAAACAAACAAATTCGAAACATATTTTGAAAGACTTGAAAAAGAAAATATTGTTTTCGAACGGAAATTGGCACGTAAAATGGATGATTCAAAAGCCGAAAAAGATCAATTTTTGAAACAAATTGCCTCTTTGGAATCTAAATTGACATCTCAAGATCATCTTCTAAAAGAATACTGTGATTTGCGAACTTCATACAATGCTTTAAGAGTGAAGTTTGAGTCTCTTAACCAATCAACAGGAAAAGCTCCTATTTGAAATCTTTCAACACCAAAAGTAAGTGTTCCAAAGAAGGTTTACACGGGTGAATCTTCAAAACCATTTTCGAAAAAGGTTTCCCTGTTTACAACCTATTCTTTGCAAAAAGGAAGGAAGTTTTCAAAGAAATAAAAATTTTCTGAAACACTTACTCCTCAAAAGCGTTCAAGGTCAAACATGTCTCATGAAGAGACTCCAAGATTTCAAACTCCACACTCTCGCTTTACACGGGTAAAGAAAGTGTGAAACCAAAGAAAAGTCCTCCAAACTCTGAAATTGTAACACCCCAACCCGACAAGGGTAAATATGTCACACTAATGGTTTCATATCAGATCAAAACAAAGCATACATTACAGTAATACAAGGAATCTCAAAGGTTACAAATGAAATACTGAAATTACAAGGTTACAAATGCGAATACAAATTCTACAATATAATAACTTCTAATCATCTCTAGGCCAAAATAACTATCAAGTCTTCTAAGTCCAAAAGTCTTTTCACTCATACCCATCTTCCAACTAAAACCTACCGCAGGAAAAGAAATGCGGCTGAGCCTTAAAAGCCCAGTGAACAGATATATAATGAATGAAAAAGAAAGCAAAAGCGAACGAACAAATATGGTATAGCAATGGAATAATATAAGGCATAGACAAAGGTACAAAGTAGGAAAGGGAAAAATGGAAGGTCAGTAATCCACCACGAGCCCGAACAAATCAAATATAGTAACCATATCCTCAAAATCATATAGAGGGGAGACCTCTCAGATAATCAGATAATATGAGGGGTGTCCTCATTCTTCAAATTGGAGTAGCTAGCTCCCACATTTTGTGAAAGACGTGGATTGCACCCATCATCAGTCACCACATATATCACATATCACATCACAAATACGTACCTAGGATGCATCCATGCGCCCCCCACACAAATCACATTGGCCATAATAATATAAAGCGCGCATATCACAATCACAATGGGGACGGTGTGGCAAATCACTCGACCACACGCGAGTCATGCCATTGGTGCATCAAAGACATGGCCATGTTACCTTCATGGCTAGGAAACACATTTGGCTCGGGTATCAAACCGAAGGGTCAAAGGTCAAAAGTTCAAATCAAAGCAAAGGTTCAAATAGTCTAAGTTTTCGAATCATAGTCAAAGTTCAAATATCAAAGGTTCATAGCAAAGGGTTCATATCAAAGGTTTAGATGCCAAAGGTTCATATCAAAGGTTCAAATGCCAAGGGTCATATCCCATATCCATGTCAAATGAGTCCAAACGAACTGATAAAAGATTCATAATCAAATGGTTCATTTAAAGAAATCTTTATCAAAATGGTTTTCATAAAAGTGATCTTATTAACTGTTTTCACAAAAGTAGTCTTTAAAAGTAATTTTCATAAAAGTTTAGTAAGATTCCAAATAAATGTGGTATTGCATATTTCATAAACATCATTTTAAAAATAGTTTTCCTCAAAACATTTCCATGTTATAATTAAAAAGGTTTTCACATCTAGTTACCAAAATCAAATAAACCCTCGAAGTATCAAGTGTTTCGAATACTAATATCACAAGGTGCGAACGAATATCGAATGGATCATCATAGAGGCTCAAAGCAAAATGGTCATATTGAACGTCAAAGTCAAAATGAGTCAAACAAACGAACTAAAGTGTAGGGAAACATAGCAGTGGCTTAGGGAATCTTAAAACGAATCAAGATCAATGAATCATGAGAAAGAAGACACCCTTACTGAAAAAGGGTAGAATATATGTACCTTAACCGCCAACGAAACATAACATAAGGATAAGAAATCACTCCTCCTTCGGCGAATCTACACGAATTAATGATCGGCTTATTATTAATAACTTATTCAAATCAGATTTCTCATTTTAGTCGGCTTTCCATTTTTAGTAACTTTCCATTTATAGCAGGTTTCCAAAATTAGCAAGTTTCTATTTTTAGAAAGTTTCCTTATTTAGTAAGTTTCCAAAGTTTAAGGTTATATATAATCAGTTTCCATATCTTAGGGTTTTAATTTGTAAATATTCCAAAGTCGAAGGTCTAATATGAAAATATCTTAATTTACTCATTTAAATACATATTTTATTCAGAATCACACTTTAGTCCTTTAAGGTTTCAATATTTACATTTTACACCCTTTAATTATCAAAATTACAAATTAACCCTTATAGTTACATAATTCACAAATTAACCCATATTATATCCTTAATTACACAACTACCCTTTACATTTACTAATTTACAGAGTATACACTCCATTTTATGTGTGGTACGAATTCAAACCCTAAGTTTCACATAATTACATTTTTAGTCCCTTTAGTTTATAAAACTTACAATTTATACCCTTATTTAATTATAATTGCAAATTAAACCCATAAACATCCAAATTTACATATTACCTCCCTAATAATATTATTTACCCGGAATAACCACAAGTTTCATTAATTACAAAACACCCCCTTACATTTTTATTTCCAAATCGTACCACATTTTAAAATACAAATCCTAACCCTAATCTTTCCCAATCATTAGGCCATCATTACTACATCATAATTACACATTTTATTAACCAAATCCAGATCCAAAACCCTAATCTCCATTCGTTACTTAGGGTTTCAAAATTTTTCTTTCGAATTTACCAAAACCTGATTGAAACAAAAATTAACCATGACTATTCTAGGCTTCAACAAATCATTCCAACATTTTTCCCAGATTATATATATTATATAGAGTCTAAATAAAATAAGTTTTAACCCTATAAAAT
The DNA here is from genome assembly GCA_021014915.2 of Artemisia tridentata subsp. tridentata. Taxonomy (NCBI): domain Eukaryota; kingdom Viridiplantae; phylum Streptophyta; class Magnoliopsida; order Asterales; family Asteraceae; genus Artemisia; species Artemisia tridentata. Next base: position 298,400,882 of record CP139507.1, on the reverse strand, counting down.
TCGTATAGCATAAATTAGAATTTATGTATATTTTAACCCTTTAAATTCAAAACGATCAATACAAGCTTCAACAATTCGAAAAACTATTCTTCCAGACCTATATAATGATCAAGGAACCCATAAAAATTAATAACATAGCCCAAAAAATTCGTATGGTATATTTTAGATATTATGCCCGTTTTAAACGTTTATAATTCAGACAACCCATTTAACGTTGCATGATTTGAATCCAACATTTTATATGAGTCATATATAATATAAGGATCATAAGAAAAATACCAAATGATGATTTGAACATGTAGATGAGTCGTGAGATTTTTGTGTCTCTCGGATGCAATATCGACCAAGGAAAAAGCCTAGCGATCAAACGAACCACTTAAAAACCCCAAGGCTATTTTTCCTAGCCTCCTTGGACCTTGATGATTACCAGAAAAATACTAGCACACCTCAGAAAAATCGCATTGAAGAATGGAGGATTTTAGTTTGTGAATGATTTCTTTCGGCTAGGGTTTGTAGAAATAAAAAGGAAGGTTAGCTAAAATAGGTAAATTGGCCGAGAATAGGGGAGGGCATGGCTGGAAATCTAGCTCTTAATCACTTCCAAATTTGAATTGTTCTTATTTTGAATTTTCTATATTTTTATTTTGAATTTATATTATTAATAATACACAAATTATAAAACCGGCCTAAATAAATAAAATTATATAATTATATAATTTTTTTATACTTGCAAAATATTAAAATGAAGTTACAAAATTATTTGGTTCCATATCTTATTCATTCCCGACGGTTGGGATTTATTTTGGTGATTTATAAGCTTTTAAATAAATTTTTAAAATTACAAGGGCATTTTGGTCATTTTTTCCTGTTTCAGATTTTAGGGTTTTACAACTCTTCCCCTCTAACAGAAAAATTTCGTCATCGAAATTTGAAGTCGTAAGGTGAACGAAGTCGTAGCAAATCGCAACAGATCATCGTAATATTCTCATGCCCGAGGAGTTTCTTCCAAAAGCTCTTTAGACCAAACGTTTCTCATGACTCATATCAAAACGTGGAGGGTTCAAATTTCTCAAAGGAGACAAACTAAATTGATTCTAATCAAAATACCACGCAACAAAATGGAGAATAGGCGAATCTTCAGAAAGCTCATATGAACTACGAACAAACTTCAAATAACTTGGCTGTATCAAAAGTAGAGAGTTCTAAAAGAATTTCAAGATTATAACTGTAGTCAACGGAATGCAAAATGAGAGTCCAAACTCATCCAGATATCTAATGAACGAAAACAGAGTATAGAATGAACCAAACACGGATAATCCTACGGAGATTCAGATTCTAAACTTCTTAGGTACTCCCCAAGATATCCTATGGCCACAATGAGTGCACTTTATATGGTGTAAGTATTATCACGTTGATCAGGCGTCATAATACTAGCACCACATAATTATGCCTTCATGATGATCATACTTTATCTCAAGTTGTAATCAAAACCACCTATCTTAATCCACCTAGTACTTCTATATTCATCAAAGGTCAACCAAAATCGAATGCCAAAGTCAAGAGGGAAAACAAAACTATTCGCATGAGTATCAAAATCCCAGATAACCAAATTGAAGTGAGGTACGCCGTCACCAGCATCATATCTTCCAAAATTCGTCAAAATCCCTCAAAACAAAGCCATCACCGAACATACAAAAAATAAACACGAACTGAAATGCTTCTAGGGAACTCAAATCATTAGAGGGTCTTATTACTTCATCACGATACTTAAGAGATTCAACGGAAATAAAATTTAATCGTCAAGAAACTTCGGCCTTCATAAAATCTAATCTTCCAAACATGAAGGGGCTGTTTCAAAATTCCGCTCATTCAACACCTCCAATCTCTTCAAGTCTGGTTAATCTGTCTTCGTCTGTCCATCAATCGGGAAGTGAAACCAAAATTAGGAACTTGTGTCTGGTTCATCGAGCCTCCTGCAGTTCTTCTTGGAATGTGATGGAGTGTTGTGGCCTTCTGGCACGATCTTTAAATCTCTTCATCATCCAGTCTGCTTCCGCTCTCAATTAATCTTAGTACAACCAATATGAATAGGGAAGTGAGACTGTACGTCTTCATCAGCTCCAGCGTCGCCATCTTGACTAGATCTTCTGCACCGCCCACCCTTCTGCATTGAAAGGAATGTCTTCACTCTTCAGGGTAGCCTCCGTTGTTGTTAACTCCAGGTCAGGCAAAGAACACCGTTGTCTCAACAAATATCCATCTCACAGAATGCACAAATGATCGTCAAATTTCTAGCAAGGTACAAAAATGATTTTCATGCTCTTCCTCGTCTCCGAATGTACCATTAAGTCATACAATGACCATTTGCCCAAGTACTTACGAGAAAACATCATTTATCAAATTTACGAAACAGTCAGAGCTTTAGCTAATACCATTAGCGTCACTAACCGTCATAGTAGTCGTTTACGAATATGGGGGTCGATTCCAAGAATAGACTCAATTCATCAGAAGGAAACTTCGCGCTCTGAATTTAAACAACCACATAGTCGTTTCAGGGTGGAGGAATATTGGTTCCTAATAGTATTACGATTCAGCTTCCTGTAATCGATACATATCTCCAGTCATCATCCTTCATAATCGCGAACGAAACTAAAACACACCCAGAAAATACACTTAAGTAAACTCACTTCCTGGTCTTCGGTTGCTGCTCTTCCCGGTTGCTCCAATCAATTGGTATGATCCGAAAGGCATCTTCGTTTAGTGACTAGAAATCTCTCGGTATCATGTCAAATCCTACTTCACGCTCCGATGGAAAAAAATTTGGTGGTTCTACCAGAAATCATATTCAGAAAATGCAGGGTGCCAAATAACGTTCAAAACAATGTTCATGCTCAGACGACTCAAAGTGCCAAATAGCTTCCAAGATAAGGTTCATTCATTGGTGTACGAAATGGTTTCTAAGAAAACTTTATAACCGCGAAAGTAACACACGAGTCTCCAGAGTAATAGCGAACGTTTAACAATCGGTAATCATGGTAGGGAGTTCAAAAATTGTTGCAAACGTTAAAGGTGAGATCTAGAAGGGTAGTTGTCAATATTCGACTGATCACTCAACAATTTCCTTGTCAGAATAAAATTGAAGTTAACTATCCAAAGAAAGACGGTTCGCAAATCAAAGCTTTATCATTCAAAAGTGAGGGGGAAAACATTCTTATACTCGTGGTTACACACCACAAGGCTTCTTATAAGGACAGAGATGGGCGAAACGAAATTGAATAGTGTCGGAAGATTCATAGATACTTATCAAGAGCAAAAGACAATCAAAACATATCCAGTACGTTATCGCCATGGAGGTTCTCAGAGTGCCCGAAGAGGCGTCAAAATGATTAACGAGAGGATCAGAGTGCAACGTGGGTCTTTATCAAAATGATTAACAAAAGAAATCTGAAGATAAGGATCAAATAGTGTCAGGCAATTATTATGAAATTTCTCAATGCCTTCCAAATTTAATCAGCTTCAAATCTTAGGTGGTGCAAAGCATAAGCTTTCGATTTCCAAAGGTGGTATCAACAGGATCTAACCAAAAACAAAGCACGAATCAGAGTGATGCGGAAGCAATGATACTTAAACAAAAGCCTTATAGTCTACCCATTCCTCACTGGTCAGAACTTAAGTTCCTATAAGGAAATCCTAAAGCAAATTCTTATAGGTTATCTTATGAGCGCCTGCAGTGGAAATCTAGTGGTCCTAACCTCACAGGTCAAGGGTAAATGTATTACGAGTCGCAGCCTGTCTCTCTGATACCATAATTGTAACACCCCAACCCGACAAGGGTAAAGATGTCACACTAATGGTTTCATATCAGATCAAAACAAATCATACATTACAGTAATACAAGGAATCTCAAAGGTTACAAATGAAATACTGAAATTACAAGGTTACAAATGCGAATACAAATTCTACAATATAATAACTTCTAATCATCTCTAGGCCAAAATAACTATCAAGTCTTCTAAGTCCAAAAGTCTCTTCACTCATACCCATCTTCCAACTAAAACTTGCCGCAGGAAAAGAAATGCGGCTGAGCTTAAAAAGCCCAGTAAACAGATATATAATGAACGAAAACGAAAGCAAAAGCAAACGAACAAATATGGTATAGCAATGGAATAATATAAGGCATAGACAAAGGTACAAAGTAGGAAAGGGAAAAATGGAAGGTCAGTAATCCACCACGAGCCCGAACAAATCAAATATAGTAACCATATCCTCAAAATCATATAGAGGGGAGACCTCTCAGATAATCAGATAATAAGAGGGGTGTCCTCATTCTTCAAATTGGAGTAGCTAGCTCCCACATTTTGTGAAAGACATGGATTGCACCCATCATCAGTCACCACATATATCACATATCACATCACAAATACGTACCTAGGATGCATCCATGCGCCCCCCACACAAATCACATTGGCCATAATAATATAAAGCGCGCATATCACAATCACAATGGGGACGGTGTGGCAAATCACTCGACCACACGCGAGTCATGCCATTGGTGCATCAAAGACATGGCCATGTTACCTTCATGGCTAGGAAACACATTTGGCTCGGGTATCAAACTGAAGGGTCAAAGGTCAAAAGTTCAAATCAAAGCAAAGGTTCAAATAGTCTAAGTCTTCGAATCATAGTCAAAGTTCAAATATCAAAGGTTCATAGCAAAGGGTTCATATCAAAGGTTTAGATGCCAAAGGTTCATATCAAAGGTTCAAATGTCAAGGGTCATATCCCATATCTATGTCAAATGAGTCCAAACGAATTGATAAAAGATTCACAATCAAATGGTTCATTTAAAGAAATCTTTATCAAATGGTTTTCATAAAAGTGATCTTATTAACTGTTTTCACAAAAGTAGTCTTTAAAAGTAATTTTCATAAAAGTTTAGTAAGATTCCAAATAAATGTGGTATTGCATATTTCATAAACATCATTTTAAAAATAGTTTTCCTCAAAACATTTCCATGTTATAATTAAAAAGGTTTTCACATCTAGTTACCAAAATCAAATGAACCCTCGAAGTATCAAGTGTTTCGAATACTAATATCACAAGGTGCGAACGAATATCGAATGGATCATCATAGAGGCTCAAAGCAAAATGGTCATATTGAACGTCAAAGTCAAAATGAGTCAAACAAACGAACTAAAGTGTAGGGAAACATAGCAGTGGCTTAGGGAATCTTAAAACGAATCAAGATCAATGAATCATGAGAAAGAAGACACCCTTACTGAAAAAGGGTAGAATATCTGTACCTTAACCGCCAACGAAACATAACATAAGGATAAGAAATCACTCCTCCTTCGGCGAATCTACACGAATTAATGATCGGCTTATTATTAATAACTTATTCAAATCAGATTTCTCATTTTAGTCGGCTTTCCATTTTTAGTAACTTTCCATTTATAGCAGGTTTCCAAAATTAGCAAGTTTTCATTTTTAGAAAGTTTCCTTATTTAGTAAGTTTCCAAAGTTTAAGGTTATATATAACAAGTTTCCATATCTTAGGGTTTTAATTTGTAAATATTCCAAAGTCAAAGGTCTAATATGAAAATATCTCAATTTACTCATTTAAATACATATTTTATTCAGAATCACACTTTAGTCCTTTAAGGTTTCAATATTTACATTTTACACCCTTTAATTATCAAAATTACAAATTAACCCTTATAGTTACATAATTCACAAATTAACCCATATTATATCCTTAATTACACAACTACCCTTTACATTTACTAATTTACAGAGTATACACTCCATTTTATGTGTGGTACGAATTCAAACCCTAAGTTTCACATAATTACATTTTTAGTCCCTTTAGTTTATAAAACTTACAATTTACATCCTTATTTAATTATAATTGCAAATTAAACCCATAAACATCCAAATTTACATATTACCTCCCTAATAATATTATTTACCCAGAATAACCACAAGTTTCATTAATTACAAAACACCCCCTTACATTTTTATTTCCAAACCGTACCACATTTTAAAATACAAATCCTAACCCTAATCTTTCCCAATCATTAGGCCATCATTACTACATCATAATTACACATTTTATTAACCAAATCCAGATCCAAAACCCTAATCTCCATTCGTTACTTAGGGTTTCAAAATTTTTCTTTCGAATTTACCAAAACCCGATTGAAACAAAAATTAACCATGACCATTCTAGGCTTCAACAAATCATTCCAACATTTTTCCCAGATTATATATATTATATAGAGTCTAAATAAAATAAGTTTCAACCCTAGAAAATTCGTATAGCATAAATTAGAATTTATGTATATTTTAACCCTTTAAATTCAAAACGATCAATACAAGCTTCAAAAATTCGAAACACTATTCTTCCAGACCTATATAATGATCAAGGAACCCATAAAAATTAATAACATAGCCCAGAAAATTCGTATGGTATATTTTAGATATTATGCCCGTTTTAAACGTTTATAATTCATACAACCCATTTAACCTTGCATGATTCGAATCCAACATTTTATATGAGTCATATATAATATAAGGATCATAAGAAAAATACCAAATGATGATTTGAACGTGTAGGTGAGTCGTGAGATTTTTTTTGTCTCTCGGATGCAATATCGACCAAGGAAAAAGCCTAGAGATCAAACGAACCACTTAAAAACCCCAAGGAAAAAGCCTAAAGTATGGAAGCTTGTCATATTTTGGTGATTTGTAAGCTTTTAAATAAATTTTTAAAATTGCAAGGGCATTTTGGTCATTTTTTCCTGTTTCAGATTTTAGGGTTTTACAGAAATGCTTCCGCTACAACACAAAAATGACTCTGCTTTGAAAAAGGATTTTAAATCACCGTTGATTCCGCGAGTGTTATTTCCAGATGAAAAACCAGTTTTCAGTCCTCGTTGGTATTCAAATTCTCTGAATCAGATTGACACAACTTACAAATGGATTGCAAAACATGCTAAACCCGTTGGTGCAATGCTCAAATGGGTTCCAAAGGTTGTTGTCTAATCTGGTCTCAATGGCTTCGGAACAACTCAGTTTCGGACCCGAGCTTCAAAGAAAGGAAAGTGCTTCATCAAAAATTTTGAGCACTTATCCTAAAAATCTTAATGGTTTGTAAGTATTTCAGCTTACAACCCGGGCCTCAACGTTTTCGCTTATGTACACATAACAGTGCATAACCCGTTTTTCAAAGAAAGAACCCTGTTGTACACTTTATTGCAACAATCCTAAAAAGAAAAAGAAGTTTTCATGCAAAGTTTTTCAATCCAAACTTCTTAATCTTAAGCAAAATTTTACTCAAAATTTCTCAAAAGGTTTTTCAAAACTTTTCAAAAATTTTTGCTTAAGATTTTTCAAATCTTTACTCCCCATTCGCTCCAACGTTTAAACAGTATCAAAACCAATGCAAGATTTGAGGGGTATTAATTAAAAAAAAAAAAAAACATCTTTGTTCCAAAAAGTTCATGCAAAACCGTTTCTCCCTATTAGCTTTCTAATAACAATGATTTTAATCAAACGGTATCAAAAGTACCATTGAAATGCTATTTTTGAGGGGGAGAAATGTGATTAAAATGTGATCATGGTTTGAATCTCACAAAGAGCTCTCCAAAAAGACTCAGTATGAACCAACGAATTGATGAAACTCAAATGTCAAATCGAAAAGACTAGTCCAGGATGGGTAATAATTTCAAGCTAGTCTAACTAGTGATGTAAGCGTGTCTCACGAAGGTCATGTTCATCGAAAATCGATCATTTCAAAATGTGCGAACTCTACCCAACATGCGCAATTTATTTCAAAAATGCATGAGCACGTGTGAAGGGGGAGTATTTCAAAAGGGCAAAACTCTCAATGTGTTAACAAAATGTGTTTTCTCATAAACACGTTGAGAGATTTTCACAAAATGGTTTTGTGGCATGCGATCAACAAATCTAGGATAATCATGGAGTAATAAGGTGATTATGGTTAGGTAATGTCCAATGATCCGCCAGAACCGGAGGGATCTACCCAAGGACAATTCCAATAGATTAGAATTAGAAGTCCTTAGGTATGATTGAAAAAAGGAGTAAATGAGAAAGGAGAAAGAATGGGTTGAAGAATGAAAAAGAAAAGTTTAATGAAAGGGTGAAAAGAAATAGCCCTCCACGAAAACTTAGGTCAGAAACCGGGTCAATACATCTGCTATCGGGTATCACAAAGATGATACTGATATTGAAGACAATACGTCATGGACCCAGTGACGCGTTGCACAACCCCTCCAAGCCACTCAGATATCTCTTAAAAGATATTTGTTTCATTTCTCACGGACATCAATGCATAATCTATCGGCCTCTCACTCCGAGATGAGTTGATATTGAAAAGGTGGCTCTCTGCTCCACGCCTCAGACAACAAAAAACCAAAACGCACATAATTGAGTCTAGAGCCATGAGATTCATCAAAGATCTCTTAGGAACACTTCCTATGCAATACACTTGTGTTCATCAAAAATGATACAAGTTGTATGAGTCTTAATGAGATCTGAACTTGGAAGCGTTGGACGATTTATTGCTAACTGTTTTATGCAAGTACTGAAGAAATTTCATCGATCATCATTTGTCTCAACATCTACATTGGAGGAAATGACGCTGTGAAATCATGAAGATGTTGATCAAGGCAAAGAACAATCAAAAGATGATACTTTGAAGATCACAATGCATGAAGGAACAAAGAATCACAAAGTTCAAGACCCTGAAGTCTAAAGACCTAATCACGTGGTACATCTTTTGAATGACCATCCCTTAGGGGGAGATTGTTAGCTTTAATTTTATAGTTTAAAGTGATGGTCATTCACTTTCGTTAGAACTTTGTGTATTGTGGGCTTATGTTAGATTTAGTGTTAAATATAAATGTCCAATCCATTGGTCAAAGCCCACAAGCCCATCAAAAGCCTTTAGAGCAAAAAACTTGTAATATTTAAAGCACCACAATGCCTCATTTGTAAGGTGGTTCATGTATGTGTAAAAGAGTGTGCTCTAATAAGAAGATAACTTGAACATCACTTTCATTCTATCTTAATATATACGATCGAATACAGACCCATTATCCCATCATCCTCTTGTGCATAACGAGCAACTTAAGTGTGTGATAAAGAGTGATATCGAGCCACAACAGTTTCACTATCTGTTGTGCTAGTGTTTGACTCAAAAATTCTGCACGTCGGTTTCCACACAAGACCAACAGTGCTAAAGATTTTACCCATAGGTTGCTACCTAAGTTTTGTTCTAGATTGAGTTTTCTTTTTATGTACAGCGGATGTTTCTGGAGAGCTAAACTTATTTTCCGTGGAAGACCTTGTAGGAGAGTGAGTGATTTGTCTCTGTCTCCTATGGGGTTTTCTTTGTTTTGTTGTCTTCTTGGGTGTGTTTCTAGCACTTGAATACTATGAATTGAAAAATGCATAGGTCATGATTAGCTTTTAAGGCACGCATTTTACATGCTGGACAATCAAAGTTAACCTCATTGTCAGGGTAGACTCTTTTTACAACATGTGTACTCTTAGGATCTGAAATTCTTCTATTTGTAGGTTTTTCTATTCCTGAATTTGTTATTCTTATGTTTCTCTATAGGCTTTTTCTGATGGAAGTGATTACCATAAGGTGTGCTTGGTTTAACACAGATGTGTTTTGACTTTTGGAAACATTTGAAAATTTGACATTTTTGTTTATCAAATCATTTTGACCAGATTTTGGAACAACATGTGGAGTGACTAGTTTTGTGTTAACCTTGTTCACATTGGCTGACGGTGAAAATCTTGTCTTTTGAAAATTCGTGTTTGAGACATTATTTGACCTTTGATATTCCACCGTTGTCAATGGTTTTGCAATATTACTATCCACACATTTTCCTTTCAAAGTTGCTAACTGAGCATTCAAGTCGTTATTTATCTTTTCCAAATCTTTGTAAGCACGCTCGTAAGATGAATTGTCACACTTGCTATAACGACCCAAATTCGAATTAATTTTTGATATACGATACAAATTTGACCGCGTCTAAATTAAACCTACAAATTAAAACCTATCACTTATGTTATGAGATATCACACGTTTACAGTTAGTAGGGGACCAAATGCATTTTTAAAATAGGTACACAACATCATAGTTTAAAAATATGGTATTCACAATTTATGTCACACGTTTACACAAGTTTTTTTTAAGGACCAAACTATATTTAAAATTTTACACAATATCGGTATTGAAAGTGGGCTAGATGCATTGAATATTAAGTCTCCATGCCCCCCAATACTAGGCAGTATTTCCAGCATTTTAACTCCTCATTTGTTGCTTACTTTTTCAACCATATACACAATTCAAATTCACCCACCAAACCCTAAAACTAAAAATAAACAGCAGCCCGTATTCTCTTAAGAATACAAGAGGTACGAAGGGTATGTAAGATGGTGACCGGGTTCTTTTGGTGTCCGTGGTTGGTGATCGTAAGTTATGGGTGTGATCGTGTGTTTCGAGTCGAGAAGGTCCTTGTTTAGCTGAACTTAATCCTCTTTGATTCGTCTACAGGTATCACAAGAATCAACCTTATTACATTTTATCCGAATAACAAATCTAATACGAGTTATATAACATTAATACCTGATCTATTTGTGTTAGCATTTATTTTATAAATGCAAAAGTGATGGTCATTAGTTTTTATGTCTTAAGTGTGTCATGTAATATGTAGTTAAAGTAGTGGGCTTGTAGCATTAGTTTATTAGTGTTACAAATGTATAAGTGTAATGTTTTAATCAAGCCCACTACAAGGTCCAATAGAAAGCCCACCAAAGCCTTTTGGTTGGCTGTGAACACAACAAAACCACGCACACACACACTCTTATCAGGGTGTCTCATTTTGTATGAAAGAGAGTGTGTGTGTGTAACCTTGTCATTGTTTATTTCCTTTTCACTAAAGCTAATAAACCTTTGACTGAAATTAGCCTATGATCCATACTACTCTTTCTTGTTCTTAATATGTATATGTGAGTCATCATTGTGTTCTAGTGTGTTGTGTGATAAAGAGGAAAGCTCTCGGTTCATCTTCTCCAAGTGAAGTCGAGTGTTACAAGTGGTATCAAAGCCAAGCTTTAAGGTAGGAGCTTCTTCATTTTTATGCTTGATCCTATAGTTTAAAACACCCATTGTTATTGTTTCTTTAACTAGAAAAATAACACTTTGTGTTTTTACTCCATTCGATCCACATAAAAATCAAGAAACTTGTGTTTGTTTTGTGGTTATACGATTTTTTTCTTGTGAAATTTATCAGTTTTCACTCGAGTACAAGTTGTGAAAGTTTGGATTTGGTTTGTTCTTCATCTTCTAGATCGACAAGAATCAAATAACAATTCTTGTATAAGAATTGTTTTGATTATTTTAAGTGATAAAAGGTGAATTATTGAAGTTAGTAGAAGTTAGTAAAAGTGGCAGAAAGTTTACTGAGAAGCATGGAGAAGTGCATGGGCTAGTAGCTAAAAAACAAAAAGTGGGTGAGATTTGTTGAAAAGTTGCGTTTTATCGCAATTGAAGAAGTTCAGACGGGTTATCGCAATTCGTTGTAATTATCGCACTTCTTGTATTAGAATTGCGATAGGTATCACAATTTGCCTTATCGCATTTGGCCATTATCGCAGTTGTCCATCGCATTTGGCTTATCGCATTTGGCTATCGCATTTGGGTCTATCGCAATTGTCGCTAATCAGACCTATCGCAGTTGACCTCAGACATAGTTATCGCAGTTGAGCTTTTGTTAGTGTCATCCGATATCTGACCCAACTGCGATATCGGACAAAACACCAATTGTGATATCGGACAAAACTAACTTTTCAGTGATGTCAACTTCAGTCCCTGTACTTTCTAGCAGCCTTTGGGAACTTCCAGAATTGGCAGTTTTGGCCCTCGTACTTCTGTGAAACTTCAAAAGGTCATAACTTTTGAACCGTAACTCCGTTTTCAGCGAAACACCTGTCAAAACGACCGTGAGAACGAGGAGAATGACACGTTGAATAAATTTATTCATCAACCCAAGTTCGAGGCCTAAAAACGCTCCAGAAGGAAGTTATTGAGTTTCTAAGTTTTCAGACCAAAATTCCACCGTAACAAAGCTTCACAACAACAACAACCAAGTTCAACCGTCAACAACAACGTCTCCTACTTTGTTGCAAAGATCCTAAATCCACTTTATCATACATTATATTTTAAAGATGACTACACAACAAGACATTCATGCCGCAGGTTCAGAAAACCGACCTCCAATGTTAGAAAAAGGTGGTTACCTTCCATGGACGAGTCTGGTAAGATTGAAGAAACAACTGGAAACCCTACTGCAGAACCTCCCGTTGATCCAACGTACAGAACCAAAGAGGAATCGGATTACACTGAAGCAGATTGGAAGCAAATTGAAGCTGATCACCTAGCAATGCATCTAATCCAACTCGGTTTACCACAAGAAATATTCTGTGCTGTAGATAGCTGTCAAACTGCCAAAGAAATGTGGGATCGAGTTAGACGTCTTTGTCATGGTACAGAAATTGGCATTCAAGACATGGAAAACAAGCTTCTGACTGAATGGGAGAAGTTCACAGCAACACCAGCTGAACAGATTGAATCTTACTACACACGGTTTTGTACTCTCATGAATGAGTTGATCAGAAACAATTTGTCGCCTAAACAAATTGTTCAAAACATCAAGTTCATCAACAACCTTCCAGAAGAATGGGGACGATATGTTACTATTGTCAACCAAACACAAGACCTTCACAAGGTGAACTATGATCAGCTTTATGATTTTCTCAAACAAAACCAAGCAGAGGCAAATGAAGTCAGAAAAGAGAAGCAAGCGAAACAACAAGATCCTCTTGCACTCATAGTCCAATCACCTACACCCGCAACAGTCAGTGCACAACCATCATCATCATCATCCACTCAGCAATTCATGCAACAACAGTATATTCCACAATCACCATTCTACCCACAACAACAACAGGTAATCCCACAACAACAATACTCGCAACACCCAGATCAACATGATCAGGATGAGTCAACTGATGCCTTGTCTCAAGCTTTTGCTTACCTATCAAAAGCATTCCAAGGACGTTACTCCATACCCACCAACAACAATCAACGAATCTCATCGAATACTCGCAACAAGCAGATTGCACAGCCGAGTTTCAACATGGGACAGCAAGGACAAATGGTTGGAGGATATGGGAATCAACAGGGATATGCTCCAAGATTTCAGATGGGTAATCAGAATGCAGGGCAGTATGTTGGTAATCAGATGGGTCAGTTTGCAGGGAATCAGATGGGTAATGCTGTTGGTAATCAAAGGGTACAGAATGCTGGGAATCAGTTTGGGAATGTTGCTCAGGGAGCTGGGAATAGGAATCAGGGTAATATGATGAAGTGCTTCAACTGTCAGGGTATTGGTCACATGGCTAGGAACTGTCCAGACAAGCCGAATAAGAGGGATCCAGCTTACTTGCAGAAAGAATTAATGTTGGAAAACAAAGAAACGGCTGGACTTCAGTTGAGTGCAGAAGAGAATGACTTCATGGCTATTATGGATGCTTCAGAAGATCAAGAGGACATCGAAGCAAACTGCATTTTTATGGCAAATCTCCAGGATGCAAAGTACGACACAGACTCAGAAGCACCTCCTGCTTTTGACACTAATGCGGTTTCTGAGGTACAACCATATGCTACATGTCACAATAATGAAATATTTGATGTTTCACCTCAAAATGAACAGTATCCTAAGACTCCTAATCTCATTTACGATACATATATGGACGAACCAAGTTGTAGCAATACTAATTTGGTAACTCTAGATATGGATCCTAATGAAGAATTCGATCACAACATACTGATAATGATGAGGAAACACGTGCTATGTTTGAATCATTATTGCAAAATTGTAGTGTTGAAATAGAAAAGGTCAAAAAGGTCAATCGCGATGTTAAGGCCGCGAATGAAAAATTGACCACTGAGCTTGAGAGGTATAAGGTGAATGCAAGAGCTTATGATTTTCATAACAAAAAACAGTCGGAACTTGAGGTTAGCTTAAAAGAGTCTGAGTTAAGAGAAAAACGTTTACAAATCAAATTTAACACTCTAGATGTTAATTTGAATAACCAAATCAAATCTCTAAACAAGGAAATTTCTGAACTAACCAACCAGCTTTCAAAACAAAAATCAACTTATTCCAATCTTGAAAAAGAAAAGAAGGAGTTGAATGACAGGTTTTCAAAACGTGAAAAGGATCTTCTTAAAGAGATCAATGACAAAAAGGAAACCATTGGAAAGTTGGAAGATTTACTTGTAAAAACGGGTCATTCTGCACAAACGATTAATTTGTTAATAAATGATAAAAACCCGATTTTACATACGCTAAAGAAAACGGCTATCGGTTGTGAAAACCCTTATTATCTCAAGAAAGCTCAGAGTGAACAGAATGTGTTATATAATGGTAGTGTGCTAAATGATAAACATGATCCGATTGAAATTTATGATTCGGATGAAACGATTGAGCGTACTGAAAAGAGACGAGTCAAAATGAGACAAATGAACAGAGAAATTAAACCAATTGATTATAACAAGCTTAATAAAGATTCTGGTGTTCATCTTATTAAAAAAGAGTCACAATTGTTTTTTCAAAGACCAGTGGTCTTCACAAAACAAAAAGCTGTTTCAAAACATCTGCCTAACATCGAACAAATGGCATCTAAAAACACTTATGATTCAAGTGCAGCTAGACTATATTTGGTCGATTTAAACAGAGAATTGAGAAACTTCAACGTATTGTGGCTTCCAAAATTAACAATAACAAGTTTGAATGGTTTCCGGGTGTTCAGGATGAACTGAAAAAGATTTTTGAAGAGGAAATTAATCCACATGTTGCTGCAATCTATGCGGTTGTTCAAAATGTGGAAAATAATCTTTTGAAAGAGTCAGCAGAATTTGTTAAGGACCATAAATCCTTAGTGAAGGAAGCAAATGAATACTTGGAACACATAAAAGTTTTGGAACATCAAAATGACTCTCTCTCTTTCGAAGCTCTATCGACCGATATCATGTCTATTATTTTCCAAACATATTCTGTTGAGGATGATGAAACACTTCGAGCTGAGACTTCTCAAATTGTTGAAAAATATGAAAAGGCGCTTTTGAAACTTGAAAAACAAAATTGCACATATTTTAAACAACTTGATACAAAAAAGGAAGAATGCAAGTATGACAAATTGTCGTATGAGCGCTCTTACAAAAATATGCAAGATCAAATCAATCTTTTGAAGTCTCAGCTTGCAAGTCAAAAAAGGCAGGGTGAGGAAACTACGGGTATTGCACCATTAACCCCTTTGCCTAATGAGAAACAAAAAGAGAAAGTTGTTGTCAAGAACACTAATGTAATAGCACCTGGCCTTTATAGGATTAGTCCCACTACTGCGTCTACCTCTAAACCTAAAACATCTAGGGCATTAGACAAAAGTAAGAACGATAATCCAAATGAATCTAGGAATGCTACAACATCTCAGGACAACATCATAAATTCTAATGAGTGTGCCTTACCTTCTACAGGATTAGAAAGCACCACTAGGAGCAAGCGAAAGTCTAGGAGCACTATCAAGAAATCTAGAGTATCGCTTGTCTCTGATAGTGAATGCAAGGAAGTAGAAGAACACCCTAGGAATTTAAAGCTTTCAAATAAGGAACAAATATCATCTGGATGTAATGTAAAGACCAGTGTTTTGAATGCATGTAATGAATCTGTTTGTTTAATGCAAGAAAAATCTTTGTCTGAAAATGCTTGTGATGATATTGTTTCTGATAATGAGAATGATAAGCCTGAACAGAAAGATGTTCCTACTCGAATTAGTGCTAAGACTAGATACCTTAACAGTCTCATCGCTGTATCTAGGACCATATCTAGTACTCTATTGCCCAGGGACTATCTTAAGCTGTGTGCATGGAAACCAACTGGTAGAAAGTTTACAGGTAAGAATGGCAAACAAAAAGTTGTTCCCTTAGAACAAAATTAAACCATCTTTGTGTATGTGGTTCATGTGTTACCCCTAACCCATGGAACCAAATGAAATACGGTTTCCAAATGCAATTGTTTTCTGTTCATGGCAGGTTATCGAAATATGTCTTTGGATCGTAGACTCGGGTTGCTCCAAGCACATGACCGGGAATCTGAAGCTGCTGATCAACTTTGTATGGCAGTTCATGGGGACTGTACGGTTTGGGAATGATCACGTTGCAGCTATTCTAGGTTATGGTGATCTTCAGTTTGGAAATTATCTGATCACTCGGGTTTACTATGTCGAAGGGTTGGGACACAATCTGTTCTCTGTCGGACAGTTTTGTGATGCAGATTTAGAGGTTGCTTTTAGGAGAAACACTTGTTTTGTCAGGAATTTGGTGGGGAATGATATCTTAATTGGGAATCGTGGCACCAATCTCTATGCAATTGACATAAACCAAATGGCCTCTTCATCTCCGATTTGTCTCATGACCAGGGCAGGTGAAACAAAATCCTGGTTATGGCATAGACGTTTGTCCCATCTGAACTTTGACACGATCAACAAGCTTGCCAAAGACAACATCGTCTCCGGTCTTCCTAAATTCAAATACACCAAAGAACACCTATGTCCATCATGTGAGCAGGGAAAGAGCAAAAGAGCAACATTTAAACCTAAACCCGTACCTAGTTCGGTTGATAGGTTGCATTTGTTGCATATGGACTTATGTGGCCCGATGAGAGTTCAAAGCATAAATGGGAAGAAGTATATTCTTGTAATTGTTGACGACTATTCAAGATATACATGGGTAAAGTTTTTGAGATCTAACTTTCTGAAGCGGATTCAAGTTCTACTTCAAGCTCCAGTTAGGATAGTAAGAACGGATAATGGCACGGAATTTGTCAATCAGGAGTTAAGAACATTCTTTGAAGAAACTGGTATTACTCACCAGACATCAGCTGTTAGAACTCCACAGCAGAATGGGGTAGTTGAAAGAAGGAATAGAACCCTTGTAGAAGCTGCTCGCACTATGCTGATTTATTCCAGTGCTCCGTTATTCTTATGGGCTGATGCTGTTTCTACTGCTTGTTTTACTCAAAACCGATCCCTAATCCATCCAAGATTCAATAAAACCCCATATGAACTTGTCAACAACTGAAAACCGGATATTTCTTATCTTCATGTATTTGGCGCTTTATGCTATCCAACAAATGACAGGGAAGATCTGGGAAAGTTGAAGGCTAAGGGTGATATTGGAATCTTTATTGGGTATTCTGAAAACTCCAGGGCATTCAGGGTGTATAACAGGAGAACGAAAAAGATAATGGAGACGATGAATGTGAAGTTTGATGAAATTTCACAAATGGCTTCTGAGAGACTCACTCTAGAACCCGCGCTTAACCCGATGACTTCCGGACATATCAGTTCGGGACTCGCACCTCCACGAACTCAATCAATTCATGTCGAACAACCCACAACTCAAGAATTGGATAATTTCTTCGAGTTCATGTATGATGAATACTATGGTGGCGCTTCGAAAAATGCATCTAACCAACATTCCGCTGCAACCACTCCACATCAACAACCACCACCACCTCCACCAAATCCAGATGCATCCACAACATTCGAAGCTGACGCACCAACTCCCTCTGCATCAACATCATCTACATCTACTCCAGCAACTCCATTCATTGAAATTGTTCTACCAAGAATTGATGAGCAAGAACCAAATAATGTTGTGTTAGACGAAGAAGTCTTTGAAAACCCGTTTGGAACGGAATCTGGTGAATCATCTTCCAGATTACATGAACCGACTAACACGCAGTTATACAGTCCAAGGTACCCTTCAACTCTATAGTGGACAAAAGACCATCCGATTGAACAGGTTATTGGTGAACCCTCAAGACCAATTCAGACGAGAAAACAACTTCATACCGATTGCGACATGTGCATCTATGTCTGCTTAGTCAGTCTCATAGAACCTAAGAACATTCGGGAAGCAATGGCAGAAAATGCCTGGATTGAAGCGATGCAGGAAGAACTTCTTCAATTTCAAATCCATGACACCTGGGATTTAGTTCCAAGACCAATTGGCAAACTAGTCATTGATCTTAAGTGGTTATGGAAAAACAAAAAGGATGAAGAAATGACTGTGATTCGCAACAAGGCTCGTCTGGTGGCAAAGGGATTCAGACAAGAAGAAGGAATAGATTTTGAAGAGTCATTCGCACCGGTTGCAAGGCTTGAAGCAGTCAGGATTTTCTTAGCTTATGCCGCTCACAAGAACATCACGGTTTATCAGATGGACATCAAGACGGCGTTCTTGAATGGAACTCTGAAAGAAGAAGTGTATGTGAGTAAACCAGACGGTTTCGTTGACAAAGATCATCTGGAATACGTCTACAAGCTTAAGAAGGCAATCTATGGTTTGAAACAAGCCCCACGGGCGTGGTATGACGAGTTATCATCTTTCTTATTGTCAAATAATTTCACCAAAGGAACAATTGATCCGACCTTGTTTACAAGAAAATACAAAAATGATATTTTGATTGTTCAGATTTATGTGGACGACATAATATTTGGGTCCACTAATCCGCAACATTCAAAACATTTTGAAAATCTCATGAAAAGCAAATTCGAAATGTCCATGATGGGTGAATTAAAATTCTTTTTAGGTTTACAAATTCATCAATCCCCACGTGGAATTTTTCTTAATCAGGCTAAATACACAATTGAGATTTTGAAAAAACATGGTATGGAAAATTGTGACTCTGTTGGTACTCCTATGGTCACTTCACCAAAAATTGGCGCTGACCTATATGGGAAACCCATGGATCCGAAGAAATATCAGAGCATGATTGGTTCTCTCATGTACCTAACTGCAAGCCGACCAGATATACATTTTGCTGTGTGTTTATTAGCACGGTTTCAGGCAAGGCCTACCGAACTTCACCTCCAAGAGGTTAAACGGATCTTTCGATACCTTAGAAGAACCATTAACATGGGACTTTGGTATCCGAAGGATTCGGAGTTTACACTAATTGCCTTTTCAGATGCCGATCATGCTGGATGCCAAGTAACAGCGAAAAGTACATCAGGCGGAGCGCAATTTCTGGGAGAAAAGCTAGTAGGCTGGTCGTCAAGAAAACAAGATTGCACTGCTTTATCAACTGCAGAGGCCGAGTATGTGTCTCTATCTGCGTGTTGTGCTCAAGTTCTTTGGATGAGAACACAACTCACAGATTATGGTTTCTCTTTCAACCGCATTCCTTTGTATTGTGATTCAAAAAGTGCCATAGCCATCTCGTGCAACCCAGTGCAACACTCGAAGACCAAGCATATTAGAGTCCGCTATCACTTCATAAAAGAGCACGTTGAAGAGGGTACTGTTGAATTGTTTTTCGTGAAGACAGAATACCAGCTCGCCGATCTATTTACTAAGGCCCTCCCAAAAGAGCGGTTTGAAAACTTAGTTCGTCGAATTGGAATGCGAAGCCTAACTCCCGTAGAGTTAGAAAGTCTTCTCGAATCTCAATGATTTACTTCATAAAGCTTCGCATGTAAATACTTCTGTAAATATTTTGGTAAACAATTTTTGTAAATATTTATGTATATATTTTTGGTAAATATATACATACCTTTTAAAAAAAAAAAAAAAAAAAAAATCAAAATATAAAAATAGAAAATTTGAAAAAGCCATAAAAAATATAAAACATCAAAAACCAAAAATATTCTTCTCACGACATGTCTCTCGTCTAATCGATATTCTGTACGTACTTAGAAATGTCATTCAATAATGATACGGGTATTTACAGATGCTTGAGCGAGAGTTATTTTTTATGTTTTTCTAAAACATGTCGTTTCTCAAATTTCCTTCATTATGGCTTTCGTGCATTTCAGTACGGAACCCGTTCTTAAACGTGAGATCTTTTAATTGTAGCACGGGTATGCCGGAAAAGATTTCAAATAAACGCTAAATTGAATGACTTCTGATTATTTCCGATCAGGACTCGCAATGTTAATGGCGAAAAGCAAAAACCTTGAGCACTTAATTAAAATGATTTCAAGAATATTTTTTTTCAAAGTCTTTAAATGAATTTTGTGCTCAAGATGACTCCCTCTAACACCCTTAACTGCTTTTAAACTCAATTGTTTAAATAAAATGCTTTGATTAAGGGGGAGTATAAAAAGAAAAAATGTTCCATTTTTTATGCTAAAATCAGTCCGTCTCTCCACAAAAAGTTTCATTTTAATCAACTGTTTTCAAAAATACCACTTCATGCTATTTTTGAGGGGGAGATTAAGTGTTTAAATATATGGGGGAGAGGATGTGATTAAAATGTGATCTAAAAGAAGTTTCGTCGTTTGAATCTCAAAACGAGTTCTTCAAAAAGACTCAGCATGAACCCTCGAATTGACGAAACTAACTGTCCGTTATCGAAAAGACTAGTCCTAGACGGGTAATAATTTCAAGCTGGTTTTACCAGTGATGCAAGCGTGTCTCGCAAAGGACTTTTCTGAGTAGAATGTACCAATTCGAGAGATGATCTTTGAATATGACCAGGACGGGTAATAATTTCAAACTAGTCTAACTAGTGATGTAAGCGTGTCTCGCGAAGGTCATATTCATTGAAAGTCGATCATTTCAAATGTGCGAACTCTACCCAACACGTGCAGTTTATTTCAAAAATGCATGAGCACATGTGAAGGGGGAGTGTTTCAAAAATGTAAAACTCTCGATGTGTTAACAAAATGTGTTTTTATCATAAACACGTTGAGAGATTTTCACAAGGTTTAATGGCATGTGACAAATAATCTAGGATAATCATGGAGTAATAAGGTGATTATTGTTAGGTTATGTCCAATGATCCGCCAGAACCGGAGGGATCTACCCAAGGACTATTCCAATAGTTTAGCATTAGAAGTCCTTAGGAAAGATTGAAAAAAAAAGGAGTATAATGAGAAAGGAGAAAGAAGGGGTTGAAGAATGAAAAAGAAAAGTTTTTGTAAGGGTGAAAAGAAATAGCCCTCCATGAAAACTTAGGTCAGAAACTGGGTCAATACATCTGCTATCGGTATTCACTAAGGTGATACTGGTATTGAAGACAAGACGTCATGGACCCAGTGACGCATTTGCACCACCCCTCCTATCCACTCTGATATCTCTTAAAAGATATTTGTTTCATTTCTCACGGAGAACACTACATAATCTATCGACCTCTCACTCCGAGATGTGTTGATATTGAAAAGGTGGCACTCTGCTCCATGCCTCCGACGACTAAAACCAAAACGCACATAATTGAGTCTAGAGACATGAGATTCATCAAAAGATCTCTTAGGAACACTTCCTATGAAATACTCTTGTGTTCACTCAAAAGGATACAATTTGTATAGTCTTAATGAGATCCAAAGATCTTGCCTCAAGACATGATGGCCGAAGGATGATTTATTGCTAACTGTCTTATGCAGGTACTGACGGAAGTCCATCCACCATCATCATCTACTAATGACGAAGCATCTGGAATGAAGGAGTAGATCAAGGTAAGAACGACAAAGAGACGATTCTTTGAAGATTACAGCACATGAAGGAACATTGAATGAAGACTATTTTGCATTGACACACAAAGTTCAAGTCATTGAAGACAAAAGAACAATCACGGGATCATCATTTGAATGACCATCCCTTAGGGGGAGATTGTTAGCATTTATTTTATAAATGCAAAAGTGATGGTCATTAGTTTTTATGTCTTAAGTGTGTCATGTAATATGTAGTTAAAGTAGTGGGCTTGTAGCATTAGTTTATTAGTGTTACAAATGTATAAGTGTAATGTTTTAATCAAGCCCACTACAAGGTCCAATAGAAAGCCCACCAAAGCCTTTTGGTTGGCTGTGAACACAACAAAACCACGTACACACACACTCTTATCAGGGTGTCTCATTTTGTATGAAAGAGAGTGTGTGTGTGTAACCTTGTCATTGTTTATTTCCTTCTCACTAAAGCTAATAAACCTTTGACTGAAATTAGCCTATGATCCATACTACTCTTTCTTGTTCTTAATATGTATATGTGAGTCATCATTGTGTTCTAGTGTGTTGTGTGATAAAGAGGAAAGCTCTCGGTTCATCTTCTCCAAGTGAAGTCGAGTGTTACAATTTGTTTCATACAAACAAATTATACATGTCACATAAAATCATAAGCTACGAAAACAGGCGTGAATTGTATCTAAATTGCTCGGGCTAAATTGATTCGTTTGAAACCCATTTGATATACGTTAATGTGATATGAAGATATGGAAACATAATCTAATAGGCTTGTTAATATAGTCATACGAAGGGAGATATATATATAATATATATATATATATATATATATGAAGGGAGATATATATATATGCATGACCAGTTTTTTTTAAAACTCGTAATATGAAAGTGATTATTATGTTATTGTGTTGGGCATATGTGTCGACTTTATTTTGGTTGTGGAGCATTTTAATCAGTGGTCATGTAAGCTGTGATCTGGTCATTAAGATCATATATTAACGTCTAAAAACATGATCTAAAAACCTGAAGTAAACTGAAGAAATAAAAGAGGATAGCACATAATTATTAACGTGGGTAAAGGCTTGATTATGTGTGAATTCATGTAACTTCTTGACTGGTCAAATGGTGTAGTGTATGCATGGCATGTGTGGTCTGGTGTGTGTTATATTAAATCTGCATGGAGTGTACATGTTTTTTTGACGTGAATAAGGGCTAGATTTTGTGTGATTTTATGTGAAGTCTTGGGCTCGTTAATTGACTTGTATGTGTGTCATGAGTAAGTGTGGTCTAATAGGCTGTCTTAAACATGTGAAATCTATGATCTTAAGTGAGTATTTTGATAAGGTTTGGCTCGTTAAACCTGGTTATATGAGGACTGAAATTGTGTGTCGATGTGTGTGTGTGTTAAACATGTTGCTTAAGTCGTGACTAAATGAAGTTTGGTTCGCGATTTGTTGCTGCTCATTTGGAACCCTTCACACCTGTCTATATTGGCTCGTTAAGTCTTGGTCTAGCCCTAGTTGCCTCGTAGCGTTTGCTTGATTTGTGGTGTCTCAAAATAATGATATCGAGAGTGTGTTGGTTTGTTTTGGTCTCGCGAGGGTTCGTCGTTTAAATCTAGTCTCGCGAGGGTTTGTGTGAGTTCATGTGCGCCTTCATGTGCAAATTGAGATTAAGGAGATTGGTTGTTATGAGCATGCATGGAATTTGTATACATATCAAATCATGACTAATACGCCTATATATAACCTGAATTGTGGACTGTTATGGTCGAATATGGTTTTGGATTTGTGTTTTTATGTGTGTGGCATGCATATTAATGAGAGTCAAATGGATTAAAATGGGGCGTAGGGTTTTGGATTGTGTTTCATACGATTGTGATTTGCATGCATGGGTTGGTCATGGTTGTGTTTGTGTGTGTTTGTGCTGTCCATCATGTGTGCGGAACGTGGGTATGAAATGCATTAATCATAAATATATGGACATGGATATATGATAATATATTAGATACAAAGTTGTCATGATCAAGTATTTATAGAAATTGTTGTTTATGTGCATACACGTAAATTTTTGGTTTAAAAGTTTGGGTGTGGTTTAAAACTAATAAATAGAATGTGTAATCAGGTCTAGATATGGTCAAGGGTGGATTATGATTGGTCTCGTTATTGCATGTGCATGGTTGAGTTTGGTTACTGTCGAAATGGTGTGTTTGTGTGAGATTGGTGGGTCATACAAAGTCTGTTAACAGGTGTGTAAATTGATTTGAAAAGAGTAGAGGGTCAGGTTGTTATTTCATGGGTTGTCTCATTTAGTTGTGGTCGAATGGTGTGTGTAATTTGAGTGGTCGAAGAGAGTATAAAACTTGGTAACTTGGTCTTTTTAAAAATATATGTCGAGGCGGGTATTGTGTGGGCTTGTTTCTAGACAGGGTTTGGTAATACAAGTGGTATACGTATGTGATGAGTGTGAGTTATAAGTTGGCAATGTTGGTTTTGGTGTCTAATGAATATTAAACTTTGACGATTTACACGTTAAACCCTGAACTTTGCTAAATGACATATTAAACTCTAAACTATGATATTGGTAACATTTAACATTTAACTTACTTAATTATCAATGGTAACCCTAATTTATGAAACTTACTAATTCGGGAAACTTACTTAATTCGGAAAGTAGCTAATTAGGGAAACTTACTAAATATGGAAAGTTGCTAAAAATGGAAAGTTTCTAAAAATAGAAAGAAACCTAAAATACGTAATCTGATTAAAATGAGCTTATAAATAATAAGACGATCATTAATTCGTGTAGATTTGCTAAAGAAGGAGTAACTCCTGATACTTGTGTTTCCAGATGTGGTTTCATTCGCGGTTTAAGGTACAAATATTCTACCCTTTCTCAGTAAGGGTTCTGATCTCATGACTTTTCGATCCTTGACTTTGATTCGTTTGCTTGCTATGATTCCGTTGATATGAGCCTTTGCTATGATTCCCTTGATATGATATGATTATGGATATGCTTTGATATGATATGCTATGTTCAGTGCCCGAGCTAACTAGCCATGGAGGTACCATGGCCATGTCATTGAGGCACCAATGGCATGACACTTTCTGTGGAGGTATGATTGATCCACAGCGTCCCCTTTTGATATGTACGATTATTTGCGCACTTTGGCCATTATGTATACATATGTACAGTCTAGTACTAGCATGTGTATTTTGTTTTGTAGGGGGCGTATGGATGCATAATAGGTATTTGTGATATGTTTATGATATGGCTTTGTAGTGATTGGTTTGTGCATGCCATGCACCCCATTTCACTTTTGAGAGGTCGCTCCTCTATGGTTACTTATGATTTGACAGATATATGATATGATATGATTATGTGGTCTATTCGAGTGTCTCATTAAACAGGCTCGTGGCTATCCTATGTGATTCTTTGGTCTATTCGAGTGTCTCATTTAGATGTGATCGTTGCCTTTCTTGTTTGTATTATTTGATTCATTATGATTATCTGATTCGTATTATCTTATTTATCCATTTCATTTGACTTATGATATATACGCCTTTGATTCGTATGATTCCATTTCGTTAACCGACATCAATAACATTGATGTAAATCATAATAATAATCTCAAAATTTCCCTCAAGTAGGTAGTTTACCAAATACCTAGGTAAATCGAATATAGCACACACGTGTTGCCGATCTGGTCAACAAGCTTCGCAACTGATTAATGGTGCATGATAAAGGGACTTGTTTGTGGCAATAGTGGTACTTAGCGTGAATAAAGTTTTCAGTTCAAAATACAGTTTTCAAGCAATTGTGATCATAGAAAAAGTAGCATGTATCTCACCCCGAGTAGTTTACAAAGTAGTTAAAATGAGTAAGAGTGGTGCTATGAACTCACCTCAGTATTTAGCAATGTAAGTAACACAAGTGGCACCAAGTATCAAGCACAACAGTATCACTAAGTAGTAGAGCACAACGGTACCGAATTTGAACAACCTAATAGGTAACATGTTTCAGATGGAAATCCTCAAAACCATTTAATTAACATAGGTTTATAATGGTAGCTTTCGTGGAATACTTGTAACACCCCAACCCGAGAAGGGCAAAGATGTCACAATGCTATGGTTTCACATCAGAACAAGTAATAATAAAACAGCGGAAGTCTTAACATTAAACCAAAAGATAATAAGCCAACAAGACTTACATCAAGTTCAACAAGACAAATGAAAAGAAATAAATGAAGTACTAAATAACCAAGAACCAATCAAGGCATAACAAGTCTAAAATTTCAATGGTAGAACTAAGATACTAAGGTCCATGCTTCACTCAAAGTTGCACTCATCCCAAAGCAAAACCCAGCTTCCTGGCTTAAATACCTGCCGCAGGAAAAGAAAATGCGGCTGAGCTTAAAAAGCCCAGTGAACAGATATACGATAACAAGCAGTAATAAAGGGTAACGAAATGTAAATGTAGTAAAGGTTATCAAGAGTAAAGGCATAGGAATAAGGAAATGGATAAATGTAAACTAAAATGTAAAAGGTAAAGGTAAAACAGCAATCCTCTACGAGCCCAAAACAAATCATATCAAGTAAACAAGTATACATGTATACGGAGGGGTGACCTCGGTATGCCAAGTACAATATGAGGGGATACCTCCAAGGGTTGGAGTAGCGGGCTCCCAAGAGTGAATGACGTGTATCGCACACACCCATCATATCACTAAGTAATACAAATAAACAAGTTAAGTCAAGTACAAATCTAGGATGCATCCATACGCCCCTGTAGGCTGCCACAATGTCTTCATCTACGTGTACAAGTCAAATATCAAGTCATGGCAGGGACGGGATAGGTCATTCACTTTCCTACCCAAAAGTCAAGTCACCGGTGCATCAATGACAAGGACATGAAACCCTCATGCCTAGTATGGCTCGTAGTCTCAAACTGTGGGTCAAGGTCAAGGTCAAGTGTACAAGTCAAGTTCAAGTTTCAAGTTCATGTTTACATCTCAATGGGTTCAATTCAAGCTTTAGTTCAAGTAGGTCATATCCATATTTAAGTCAAGGTTCAAAGGCAAGGTTCATATCAGGGTTCATGACAAAGGTTCAAGGCAAAAAGGTTCAAGACAAGGGTTCAAGTGGAAAGGTTCAATACTAAGGTTCACGAAACAAGGGGAACATAGCAATGGCTTTGGGGAATCCTAAACGAATCAAAATCAGAAATCAAGAGAAACGAAGGCACCTTACTGAGAAGGGCAGAATATCTGTACCTTATTTGCAAGCAAGAACAAAGATAAAGGCTGACAGAGATCAAGTTACTCCTTCCTCGAACCTAAAGGAGTAGAAGACAGAATGACAAGGGGTTTTTAGTTATCTTTCCATTTTAAGTAAGTTCCATTTTTAGAAAGTTTCCTTATTTAGTAAGTTTCCATAATTAGCAGGTTTCCATAATTAGAAAGATTTTAATATCATAAATTTAGGTTAAGTCATTACTTTTAATATTATTTTGGAAGTAGGGTTTCTTTTATCATCTTATACTATTCTAGGGTTAATTATGACAAGCTTCCATACTTTAGGGTTTTAAATGTAAATACATATAAGAATAAGGTTTAAAGTGAAAATATTTTAAATTACTCTTCTATCCCATAAGTTATCCATAATTACGACTCTAGTCCTTTAATGTTAACAATTTACAAATTAGACCCTTAATATAATTTAATTTGCAATTTAAACCCTATAGTTTATTAAAATACAATTTAACCCTTACAATGTTTATAATTACACATTAAGCCCTTAATTACCTAAAGTTACACTTTAGACCCCTCACATAAAAGTTTATACGAATAGACCCTCTATTTATATAATTTACAAAACAAGTCCCCATAATTATTTTAATTTCCAAATTAAACCCCTAAATTTACAAATTCGATTCTCAATTATTAATAATTACACACTAGGCCTTTAAATATCCAAATTTACACATCACACCCTTCATATATTTATTTATACGAAACAACCCTGAATTTCCAAAATTTACACCTTTAGTCCCTCTAATTAATTAAATTCCAATTCGTATCCTAAATTAACAATTAAATCATTATCTTGCAAATTTTACGCATAAGGACCTCATTTTATAATTTTTACACATTTGTACAGACCTAACTAACATTATAAAAATACCCTTTAAGTTTTAGGAATGACAAAACATACCCTTTATATTTTAATTCCCAATCGTTAAACACAAAATAACTGCAAACCCTAACCCTAACTTTCCTAATCATTACCAAATCATTAATATGCATTAATTACTCAATTAAATCACACAAATCCAAACCCTAATACCCACGACCCATCCAATGTTTTTCCTTTTTATTTTTTTTATCCGGTTTTGAAAACAATTTGACAAACCATGCCACAAGCTTCTATAAATTCAAACTATATTTTTTTAGTATTGTTAGGTTCATATAAGACCAGGGAAAAAATACTCTTAGTGCCAAGAAAAATCTACAAGTCATTCTAAGAATTATTATGCGATTAGGGTTCTTTTGGTTCGTATAATTCCTAGCAATCAATCTAGCTTGCATGGGGTGTTATAGTTATTTTATACAGATCATATATGACCTAAGTAAGTGTATAAAAATACCATAATTAATTAAAAACAATCGGATGAGCTGTAGTTAAATTATACCTCTCTGTTTAGGTTTATCGAGCGAGAAAATCAAAAGCACACGAACCAAGCTTTCTAGACTCGAACCTCTATCTTTCTAAGATTCTTTGGACTTAGGAGAACACAAGAAAATTATGGTTTCTGCTCCAGAAAGGTTTATTCGATCGAAGGGATTTTTAGGGATCTTTTTGTGGTTTGTCTTGTGTCGACAAAGGGATTTTAATGGGAAAAATATATATGGCCGGATTTCTTAGAGGAGGGGGAAAATATTAGACCGGTTCTAGACTCATGATAACAATAAAAATCCATTCCTTAATGATCTTGTATAATTTTTGGTACTTATCTTATATTTAGTAAATTTTTAATTAGGAAAATAGTATTTAATTAATTATAATAGGCCAAAATAAATAAATAAATATTTCAATTATTTTTGTGACTTACAAATGTTAAAATGTTCAAGTACAATTAATCTTACTTTGTATGGTATTCGTTTCCAAGCGTTTGAGACTTATTTGGTATTTTAAATAATTAATAAGAAAATTTTAATTCCAAGGGTAATTTGGTCTTTTTGCATGTTTTAGAATTTCAGGTATTACAATACTCGAGTTGTTGATTGAAAAGATTTAGTTTTAATGACGATGAAAATAAATACTTTTTTGTAATCTCGTCTGGTTTTTGGAAAATATAGTTTAAAAATTAAATCACGTTAAGACGATAAAGGTCGGTGTAACACAATCAAACAAATAGAAAGGAAGAAAGAAAAGTAAGAATAAATAAAGAAATACGGAAGACAAACGTCAATAAGTTGTTCCGGTGTTTACCCCGTAGACCCAAATAGTTGGTAAAACGTTATGATTAGGAAAGAAAATGTCTATTTAGAATAAGTTACGATGTTGGTAAATCAATATCTAGAAAAGCTTATAACGTTTATGAATTATAATTGTTTAAGTTGTAAAGATGATTTTTATAAACTTTGGACATGATATGTTCGTTTATATAACATTTCCAAGTCGTCTGTGACTTTTGAGTAAGTAATTTTATTAATTACATTTTACAAGTTTTTACAAGAATTAATTGTTTTATTTGTAGTTATCATTCGCGTAAATATTAGTGTCGGGTTTATCGACCTGATTTGTTAAAAACAATTTATAGATCAAGGGAGAATTGCACCGGAAATATGCAAAGCCCAGGTTCGTTGTCCCGACGAAGATCGAATGGAATTTGTGTTCCCGGGACGTGATTCGTGTAGTGAATAGATATGAGAGTGAGAGATTTTTGGATTACACTACTAATATCAACATAACAAACAAGATAAACTATTTAAACTAAGCTAATAAAACAAGTAAACTAAGCATTAATCCTAAAAACGAAAATTTGAATTTAAAAACTTTACGCGACGAAATTTAAAACGTAAATAAAAATGAAAAGCTAAATTTTAAAACCTAAAATTTTGAAAATAATTTTCCTATATTAAAACTGATAAAAGAAAATTTTTGGAAAAAGAAAAATATATTTTTTTTTTAACTTTTTAATAATTAATTATGAATTAAAAACTAATTAAAAGAAAATAAATGATTAAAAATACTAAACGTCAAAAGAAAAATCTGAAAATTTTTGAGTAAATGCTTTAAGGTAAAAAGAAACTAGGAAAAATAATAAAAGTAAAACAGCTCATTGGAATAAGCTGTTCACAAGCTAAACAGCTTAATGAGCTTAAAATAGAACAATGGTTAAATAAAAATGATTGCAAAGGTTTAAAATAAAAAAAAGCTAGGGCAGATGGATAGTTATTTTTGGACAGATCAAAGACTACAAGTATGCAAAAAGTGACGGTCTAGCATGCAAGTTAAAGCTTAAAATTAAACTACTAAATGATTAAGCTAATGGCTAAAAGTCTAAAACAGATTGAAATAAGCTAGAAGACAATACAAAACATCAATTTTTATAAAATAAAAAAACAGCTCTTGCTATACTGATCAGATGAACAAGGCAAAACAAAACAAAGAAAAACAAACAAAGCTGAACAATCTACTTATATTACCCAAAAATTATAAAGGCAGTTGTGAATCTAAGGTTGCACTATCTTAACAAAAACCTCAAGAAGCTTCAAATAATCTAAATACCTACTGAAAACCACTAACCTAAGATGAATCAAGCAAGGCTAACTTAAACCTAAGGGCACTAGAACAGGGAAAATAAGCCCAATGACTGAAAACCACTAACCTAAGATGAAAACCACTAACCTAAGGGCACTAAAACTACTTATCCTAACAACTCACAACTTATAAGATAATAAAGATCAAACTTAAGAAACTTGCAAAGGAACAGTGAAAACACCCAATGACCCGTTTGACTGGGTTAACCCAAACATCTATAAGCAGACTTTAAGAACTTTTAAAGTTAAGCAAACCAACATTCTAAGCTTAGTTCTAAAAGACAGATGAATATTTAATTATCCAGAATCTTACAAAACAATAAGCAAATCCAAATAAATACCCAGAATACGCAATAAGAATTTGTTGACTAAACACGAAAACTAAAAAAATTCATTACACATCGAACTGGAAATAAAATTTCAACTTAAATTAAACATTACACTACAAAACAACAATTAAAAGGTCTAACACTTTTCTAAAACATGAAAAGTGGGACAAGAAAAAAAAAAATGACAATCGGCTACATCTATATATATCTTCTTTCTTGTGTTTTTCTTGTGAGAGAGTTCTTGTGCTTCTTTTTGACCCTTGGATTAATCTTGTTGCCCACAACTTGTATTCTTGGTCGTTGGATCAAAGTGGTTGGTGCGGATCGATGAGGTGGAGGTGAGGGGACCATGGACAACACCATGTGGGTGCCTTGGACTGTTGTGGTGAGGTGGATAGGTTGATGATTAAGGTTTAATGGGCGGTAATTGAGGGAAGAAGATGATAAATAGTGAATTAGGGTTAGGGAGGGTTCGGATTAAGTTTTTGATTGGGATATTGACCGAGTTTGGGGATTTGACCATATAACCGGATTTTGTTAGCTTAAATTGGGATGGGTCGGGTTTAAAGGGGTGTGTGGGCCGGTGGGATAAGGTATAGTTTAAAGTGTTGGGTTTGGGCTTTAGTTAGTTTAATTTAAGGTGGGCTTTGGTTTTTTAGTTTTGGCTTGCGAAGGGTGTGGATTGTTTATTTCTTTTTCTTGGATCCGGTTGGTATTGAATAGGTTTAACTAGATTTCACTTTAGGGATCATCATGTAATTTAGGAAATTGAAGGGACCAACCTTGCCAATTTTGTAAAGTTCATCCGAGGACCAATATTGCCAACTAAAAATAATCCAAGGGCTCTTCGGGGCTTTTGCACAATAACTCGACCAAACTCGTAAATTTCTTCCCGGGTCCCGTCTTTTGAGCTCTTTTCCATTTCCCGTGCTCGTCTTTGTCTTTTTCTTGATTTTTTATCCATTTTTCTAGATACCCGTACCTGCATATTCACAAACACAAAAACCACATATATTTGGCATATTCGGTCAGTTTTTGGTCTATTTGGTCTGTTTAAATAGGTAAAAGGTATGTGTAATTTAACACATACCAAAATTCCCCCAGACTAAGATATTGCTGTGTCCTCACGCAATGTTATAAAAACACGTTTTCAAAACCAAAAATTTCCAATCTCTTTTTACTAACTTTGAGAAGTAGCAAAATTTTCAAAAGAGATTAAGAAATCTTAAGTTCTAAAAACTCCCCGATTTTCCTTTTATTCTATTTTTGTATTTTTTCTCATAATCAAGTGACGGCTTTGTCGACAATCATTATCTCACGATAACTTTTAGGGTCATCGGGTAGGAAACACGACTCATAAAGAAGTGACCATATGGATAAAATTCGTCGTTCCTGATTTTTCACGAGTCCCCAAACTAAGCGTAAAAACGAAATCATTGTCATTTACAAGTTAGATTGCCGACACTACTCATAAAAGCTAATTGTGGACTCTTTGTTCCCAAATTCCTATTTTCCTCTATTTATTTTATTTTTGGTGAGAAATGAATTTCTTCAAATTCTCGTTTCGATAAGTTTTAAGCCGATAAAGATACCTTAGTTTAGACGCTAAGTAGTTTCCAAACCTTCCCTCGAAAACCGTTGCATACAAAAATGAGGTCCACATCAAGGTCTCTGATTTAACACGATTTTGAGGATATCCCTTTTATTTGCGACCGAAACAACTCATCTACGAGTCCAGAGACAGAAGCTTTTATTAGGATACCCCCGGAGTCGAAGTTTGGCATTTTTAACATTATAAAGCACATTAACGTATTTAGTCCTTGGCCCTTTATAACAATCACAACATCGGCTGCGAACCGGCAAGATGCGATAGTCTATTATGACCTTGGAATTTTTCCTCTGCCTTTATTAGAAGTCTACAACATCGGCTGCGAACCGGCAAGATGTAGAAAACTTTTTATGGCTTTGGATTATTATTATACATTTTCATATTAATTAATTGCCAAACCCCAAGTCCTACGGCTTTTATAACAATCCCAACATCGGTTGCGAGCCGGCAAGATGGAATAGTCTATTACACCGTAACACTGGCAGTACCTTGATGTGTACCCAACTTTCATAAGCAAGAATTCTCTAAGGAAGAAATAAAAACTAATTATCGTCAAAACCAAAATACCTTTAATTATTCATAGATTTCTATTTTTGAGTGAAACAAGCTTATGGGAACAAAAAGCCACAAATAACTTCGATGAGCTCTAAAGAGATCCAACTACTCCACGTTTAGCAATCTAACTTATAAACAACTCTATCATTTCTCGTTCTTCGCAAATTTAAAATCTTAAATAATAAGATCCGCGAATGCTTAGCCTTATAATCAAGCCATGCATATATAAAGTCAAATACGGGAACTTGCAAACTCTTAAAAAGAATTCGCATTTTATAGCTCCTTGTGTAAAAAACTAGCACGAGCTTATAGATTATAAACGGTTAAGAGGACAAGCTAGGGCTCAACACGCCCGGTCAAGTCAGAATTTTATTCCTACTCTCACCAGCGGAAAGTCAACAAAAATGTCAAAATTTATTATATTTTTGCAAAAAATTTTTAAATTTTTCTCATTTTTTTGAATTTTTTCAAATTTTGAGGAAAAACGGGGTTGCGAGAGAAAACGGCAAAAATGCAAGGCAAAAATCAAATCGAAAGATTACCCCCCCAGACTAAAACGAGACATTGTCCTCAATGTCATAAAGGTAAGGGTTCTCCTATATAAATCTAAGGCCGTTTATGAATTATGCCAAAGATAAACGTAAAACGATAAGATTAAGGATATCGGATGAGCAACGAATGATGAAACTCGAGTGGAGAGAAGCAGACCACGAGCACGAGAGTCTTCATCAATCGGGCTAACCTGGACATACACAAACAACCACGAAACACAACAAATGGAAGAGGAAACCCCCCTCACAACACTTATTAGAGAGAAAATAGAAAGAAGATAGATGGATAAGCATGGGGTGCCTCCCACGAAGCGCTTGTTTAGTATCGAGTCGGAAAGCTTAGACTCGCCCCGAATTCATTTGTCCTTGGGGGAGCAGGTGGAAGAGAAAATCTCCATCGGACTTTCATTCAAGATGTTTGGATAAACATTGAAGTTCTTGAAAGTTCCACTCCGACGAGATATACCCGGCTTAAAAGAATGAGAGATGCCGGGGTCAAAGATTTTGTCCTCACTCCCGAGCGAGTGAATGGAAGGACAATCTACCTTGTAGGAGAAGAAAGGTAGAAAAACTCGAACGACATATGCGAAGTCAATATAAGGGCGATCCCCAAAAGGCACTGTCACATATGTCGGAGAAAGAATATTCTTTTGATTCTCGGGATTAACAATTGAGGTCATATTATCAGAAACATTAGAGTCTTTGACCTCATCGTTCTCTAACACTTCAATAAACAGCGGATTAACGTTGCTAGAAAAGCAATCGTCATCAAATTCAAAAAGAGGGTTAGAGAAAATCCCGGAAGTAACCTCAGAGATGTCAAGAGATTCTCCAAAAATTGGAGAATCACAATCTCTGTCAAATATCTCCTCAGACTCACTTGGGGTTGGGACAAGGTTCTCAGCACTAGACTTTATGAATTCGTCCGATTCCTTTTCAGGGACAGTGCTAAGATGCTCATCCCCCATAATTAGAGAGTCCTCGGGTGTAGACTGAGAGGGTTGAGAAATGTTATCATTTAAAGGAATAGCACTCTCATCTTCGTCGTCATCTTCGTCATCGAGCATGCAAGCCTTATTAAACAAGAAACGGTTATGTGCTGCACGTTCAATGGCGAGTAAATCTTCCATAGATTCACCATGACGATCCTCTTGTGTCTGTTTAGCAGCCCAAGCATTAAATGCATTCCTCACATCATGAAATTTTTGGAATACATTTTCGAAAGCAGAATCCAGAAGATCATTCCTAATATTATGAATTTCTTGGAATGATTCTTGAGGAAATGGTTGAGGCTGCGTTTGAATCGTTTGATACTGTGGAGGTTGGTCATGATAAGAGTAGTCATAATTGTCACAAGGGCCGTGCTCATAGACAAGCGGGCTCCTTGTTTGACAATCAGAGCTATAGTGAGGACCTCCACAGTACTCACAACAATAAGTTTGTTGTGACTGATTCAGTGAATCATATGGATAATGGTCATACCCGAAGCTTTGATCACATGGAACTTGTTCATAGACAAACGTGTTCCCTGTTTGACAATCAAAACCCGGGTGAGGACTACCTCCACAATATTCACAGGAATATGTCTCCATCTGGTGTTGTGGGGGCTGGTCGAAAAAGTCGGTTGTTTCATGGTAGGAATAAGGATTTTGGTCATAGACAAACCCGTTTCCCGATTCCACCATGCTACAACCGGGACAATTTCCGCCATTATGAGGACCTCCACAACACTCACAACAGTATGATTGTTGTGACAAACTTGATGTATAAATCATACAAAGTTGACAAAGTAAACCAGCTTTTAATGGATCTCCACAATTTAAGCAATTAAGCTGGTCATTGAAAGAACTTGGATTCGAATCATAAGCGAATGCAGTTTCAGCTTTAGAGTATCGGATACAAAGTTCGCAAAGTAAACCAGCTTTTAACGGATCTCCACAATTTAAGCAATTTTGCTGATTGAATGAAGATGGCTGGGGTTGTGGAGGGTGTTCGGAAAATCCTTGAGAATTATCGATGGAATTAAGCTCTCTTTTGAGGGCTACTTCACACCAATAACAAGATCCTCTTGGGTTGTGATTTCCACACCGCTCACACGCACACTTTGAACAACGAAGACTGTCAATCAACGGGCTTTTACAATCAAAACAAGTATAGCCCAATGACGACATGAGAATTAAACATTAATGAGGGTTAAGAAGATAGAATTAAACGGTTAAGAGGATAAGAAGATACGAATTAAACGGTATGAGAGGGTAAAGAGATAAGAATCAAACGGATAAGAGGATTAAGAAGAATATTTTTGGGTTTTTTTAAAATTTTGAAACATTTAAAAGAAAAAGAAAAATAATTTTTTGAAAAGAAAATCTTTTTGGGTTTTTCAAAGTTTTTCAATTTTTTTGGATTTTTGGATAAAAATATTCACAAGATATTTACGAAACTTCACGAGGAAGGTTCTTCAAAACACGAATCGAAAAAACGGAATCACGCACTCACTTCAACCTTCCCCGGCAGCGGCGCCAAAAATTGATTTGTTAAAAACAATTTATAGATCAAGGGAGAATTGCACCGGAAATATGCAAAGCCCAGGTTCGTTGTCCCGACGAAGATCGAATGGAATTTGTGTTCCCGGGACGTGATTCGTGTAGTGAATAGATATGAGAGTGAGAGATTTTTGGATTACACTACTAATATCAACATAACAAACAAGATAAACTATTTAAACTAAGCTAATAAAACAAGTAAACTAAGCATTAATCCTAAAAACGAAAATTTGAATTTAAAAACTTTACGCGACGAAATTTAAAACGTAAATAAAAATGAAAAGCTAAATTTTAAAACCTAAAATTTTGAAAATAATTTTCCTATATTAAAACTGATAAAAGAAAATTTTTGGAAAAAGAAAAATATTTTTTTTTTTTTAACTTTTTAATAATTAATTATGAATTAAAAACTAATTAAAAGAAAATAAATGATTAAAAATACTAAACGTCAAAAGAAAAATCTGAAAATTTTTGAGTAAATGCTTTAAGGTAAAAAGAAACTAGGAAAAATAATAAAAGTAAAACAGCTCATTGGAATAAGCTGTTCACAAGCTAAACAGCTTAATGAGCTTAAAATAGAACAATGGTTAAATAAAAATGATTGCAAAGGTTTAAAATAAAAAAAAGCTAGGGCAGATGGATAGTTATTTTTGGACAGATCAAAGACTACAAGTATGCAAAAAGTGACGGTCTAGCATGCAAGTTAAAGCTTAAAATTAAACTACTAAATGATTAAGCTAATGGCTAAAAGTCTAAAACAGATTGAAATAAGCTAGAAGACAATACAAAACATCAATTTTTATAAAATAAAAAAACAGCTCTTGCTATACTGATCAGATGAACAAGGCAAAACAAAACAAAGAAAAACAAACAAAGCTGAACAATCTACTTATATTACCCAAAAATTATAAAGGCAGTTGTGAATCTAAGGTTGCACTATCTTAACAAAAACCTCAAGAAGCTTCAAATAATCTAAATACCTACTGAAAACCACTAACCTAAGATGAATCAAGCAAGGCTAACTTAAACCTAAGGGCACTAGAACAGGGAAAATAAGCCCAATGACTGAAAACCACTAACCTAAGATGAAAACCACTAACCTAAGGGCACTAAAACTACTTATCCTAACAACTCACAACTTATAAGATAATAAAGATCAAACTTAAGAAACTTGCAAAGGAACAGTGAAAACACCCAATGACCCGTTTGACTGGGTTAACCCAAACATCTATAAGCAGACTTTAAGAACTTTTAAAGTTAAGCAAACCAACATTCTAAGCTTAGTTCTAAAAGACAGATGAATATTTAATTATCCAGAATCTTACAAAACAATAAGCAAATCCAAATAAATACCCAGAATACGCAATAAGAATTTGTTGACTAAACACGAAAACTAAAAAAATTCATTACACATCGAACTGGAAATAAAATTTCAACTTAAATTAAACATTACACTACAAAACAACAATTAAAAGGTCTAACACTTTTCTAAAACATGAAAAGTGGGACAAGAAAAAAAAAAATGACAATCGGCTACATCTATATATATCTTCTTTCTTGTGTTTTTCTTGTGAGAGAGTTCTTGTGCTTCTTTTTGACCCTTGGATTAATCTTGTTGCCCACAACTTGTATTCTTGGTCGTTGGATCAAAGTGGTTGGTGCGGATCGATGAGGTGGAGGTGAGGGGACCATGGACAACACCATGTGGGTGCCTTGGACTGTTGTGGTGAGGTGGATAGGTTGATGATTAAGGTTTAATGGGCGGTAATTGAGGGAAGAAGATGATAAATAGTGAATTAGGGTTAGGGAGGGTTCGGATTAAGTTTTTGATTGGGATATTGACCGAGTTTGGGGATTTGACCATATAACCGGATTTTGTTAGCTTAAATTGGGATGGGTCGGGTTTAAAGGGGTGTGTGGGCCGGTGGGATAAGGTATAGTTTAAAGTGTTGGGTTTGGGCTTTAGTTAGTTTAATTTAAGGTGGGCTTTGGTTTTTTAGTTTTGGCTTGCGAAGGGTGTGGATTGTTTATTTCTTTTTCTTGGATCCGGTTGGTATTGAATAGGTTTAACTAGATTTCACTTTAGGGATCATCATGTAATTTAGGAAATTGAAGGGACCAACCTTGCCAATTTTGTAAAGTTCATCCGAGGACCAATATTGCCAACTAAAAATAATCCAAGGGCTCTTCGGGGCTTTTGCACAATAACTCGACCAAACTCGTAAATTTCTTCCCGGGTCCCGTCTTTTGAGCTCTTTTCCATTTCCCGTGCTCGTCTTTGTCTTTTTCTTGATTTTTTATCCATTTTTCTAGATACCCGTACCTGCATATTCACAAACACAAAAACCACATATATTTGGCATATTCGGTCAGTTTTTGGTCTATTTGGTCTGTTTAAATAGGTAAAAGGTATGTGTAATTTAACACATACCAGTGTCGGGTTTATCGACCTTTTTGTGTCCGTAGTACAAAATCGTCCATAAGTCCATCGGCTAATACCTTAAATCCATTACCGATCAATCCAAGCATAGTTTTTTTTTTTACAAATGTCCAAATTTCCAACTCCATATCAATCTCGAGTATTCATCCCCAATAAGCATTTCGAAACATCATTGACCACAAATGATAAATAAGTTAGTACGTGTAATAAAAATGTAGAACAAATAAAACTTATTAACTAAAACTCAAACATACCAAAATAATACACTGGGCTTCGGCCCAATGCTACAAACATAGACACATGCTCACCTTGGGCTTAAAGGCCCAAAGTTTACCCAACACAATCCCACATGGGCTCATTAGCCCAAATGGCTAATCCAAATCCAACATAATATAAACACAAACGCAGACACAAACGCACCCTCACGCACGCAAGTAAACCCAACTCAAAATCAGTTTTTCCAAAACTGTTTTAGTAACCACTTTAACGATACCAAGTTTAAAAACAAAATACTCACCCCTTGGTGGTGTTTCTCGACGGCAAAACGCACCCTACATGGATTTGTTTTGCCATTACCACAAGTCACCACGAGCTCACCCTACATGGGTTCTTCGTTAGTCCCAACCACACAAACAACAACTAACATTAGCAACATAACCCTTTTAAGACCAACGTAGATCAAACGCCCCTTGGCGTTGTCGTTAACCCAATACCAAATCCCCCACGGTATTATTTATACTGTGAGTACACAAACGAGCACCACTCCTTATGGTATGTCGCGTTCAAATCAACAAATCACAACCAAACCTATACGACCCTAGTGGTCGTATAGCCTAAATGTCACCACAAGCCACCTCTCCCGAGGCGTATCTCATAGCCAAAACTCACCTAGACCAACTGAAAACATAAACCACAAGAATAACACGACACAAGCATCACCAAATAAACTCCATACAACCAAACACATCAAACCGTGACTCGTACGAGTCACAACTCGCCACACTTGGGTCAATATTCAATCAGTTATACACAACAACAAATAAACAAGGTGCTAACTATCAAAATAAAAATACATAATCACTCAAATAAACAAGATAATCAATAAACAACACCGAGTTAATCCCAACTCAGTGAGTTGACTCGGGCGAGTTGACTCAACTCACTGAGTTGAGTCGACTCGGTAGTGAGTCGAACTATTTTTGGTTTAAAAATTTAGATCCACACTAGTTTTATAAATAAAAACGTTTGTTTGTTAATTCTTACCACAAACTCGATTGAGTTTTATAGATCCGATTGGTTTAAGTGAAAAGAATTGAATAAAATAGAGAGGGCGGTGGTGGTGAGCTTACCAACGAATGGAAAAGAGAAATGACGCGGTGGTGTACGGTGGTGGTCACAGCGACGTGATGACAAAAACCTAGCAAACGCACTCCTCTCGGGATCGAACTAACCCAAAAACTCTCCCTGCGTCTTGATCTACTCGTAAGGAAATAAAGAGGCTCGCTGGAATTTTTGGCCGGAAATGGTGACGGCGCCGGAAAAGTGGATTCCGGTGAGATATGTGTAAGAGTGAGACTGAAACCCTAATTCTCTTCCTCTTATACCCCATGAGGGGCTAAACTTGCCAACGAGTGAAAATAGGGGGCGGGCGATGTAATTTGGTGTGAGGGGGTGTTTGTGAACTTTTGTAAACTTTATAAATAAGGAGTGTAGGCCCCGTTTAAGATAACAGGCGATCATTTTAAATTACAGGATTTTTGCCATTGCGTTTAGAACATTTTTTCTGATAAAAATAAGTATTCACACGCATAGTTTCTCGAAATTTAATTTAATTAATGATCAAATT
This sequence comes from Artemisia tridentata subsp. tridentata, assembly GCA_021014915.2. Taxonomy (NCBI): domain Eukaryota; kingdom Viridiplantae; phylum Streptophyta; class Magnoliopsida; order Asterales; family Asteraceae; genus Artemisia; species Artemisia tridentata. Next base: position 298,360,564 of record CP139507.1, on the reverse strand, counting down.
GTTTATTGGGCTACGGTTGTGCTGGTACGCGTTGAGTTTCGGTTTTCATGTTTCGGGAGATAACTTCTCGTTTTTGATTCAAATAATTTTGGAAATGTTCAAAAGTGAAACTTATGAAATAATAAATACAATTTATTATGAAAAATTTGTCTGGAAATTTCTGGTATGTTACATCAGGTACCCCTTAAAAAGATTCGCGTCCTCGCGATTCAGTTCAAGTTATCTGTCAAAACGGTGTCGGCGAAGAGGTGATGGTACTTATAACAGAATCGGGTCTCACTAGGTTGTTTTAAGGGTTTTCTCTGCTTGTGGGAGGGTATCTAGGTTTTCTGCTATAAGTTGTCTCCTTTTAGTGATTTAGTAAGGTACCATGGTTCCTGGAGTGAGTTTAATAGGGGGAAACATTTTAAGTCTTAACTACGCGATGTTTCACAATTTTTGTTAGTGTGGGCTCCTATAAATTCTCTCAGTCTTAATCCAATATATGCTCTATATCCTAGTGACACTAAATTTCAACCTGATACATGTAAGGTGGTAAAAACAATGGCATGATGACTGGTCTTCAAGATTTGTTTCAAAATTGTGTGTTTTCCTCCTCAGAGGAATGGATAAGATTTTGTTTAAAATTTTTATTTGCGTAAGTGTTTAAACGAGTTTGGCCAAAATAACTTTCCAAGTATTACAAATTTCTTTGTTGGAAATTTACAGTTACATAAGGTGACACAGTTTCAAAATATTTTAGAATTTTGTAGAACGTGTTTTCAATCATGGTATCGATAAGAAAATGCTCACAAAAATTGACGTTGATATACTTTAACCAAAGTTTCATAAAGTTTGACCAGAAGAATTTAACCCATAAAATATAGGTATTTTAGAAAAATATCATTACGAGTTTTACGATTGATATCAACTCATTTAAAGAAAGGTTTTTAAAAATGAGGACATCAAAGAAGGAAGGGTAGTTGGGCATGTACGTCTACCTATGTATTAAATATCTAAAGACAAGGTCTAATTGTCAAGCTCGAGTGGGGTTCAATGCTCAATATTAGGCAAAGGTCATAGATGTAAGTATCCAGCTTGTTTAAACAATACTAGAAGGTATCCTGACCGAAATAATTGTACTGGCGGTCTGAAAGGGATAACTCAGTGCTAAGAGGTATCATGACTTAAACGGTTGCACCTTCGACCTGAAAGGTCTGAATCAGCTCGACACTATGTTGAGAAAAGTCCTTCTTGTTTACAAGGTGAAAACGGGTATCAGTAGTCGCTAGGTAGGCTAAGATCTCTTGGCATCCTGGTGCAGAAGTCAGGTCACATAAAAGAAATGGGTTTTGAGGCCTGTGTTGTCAAGAACTCCTAGAGGGTTTTTTTTTTTCTTTTTTATTTTTTTTTTTATTTTATTTTATAAGAGCGATGGTATATTGATAACCTAGTTCAACGCATGTACTATCAATAAGGGAATTTAATTGCATGGAACTAATGAGGTCTCTTATTCAGTGATGAACCAGTATCAAGGCTTGGTAGACTGTTATCTATGGTCTCAGGCAAAGGTGTGGGATCCACTCCTAAGGTTTGGTTTATTTTCAAAGTGAAATATTGGTTATTCTGTTTATGAATTAATAGTATAAAAATACTTTTCATGGAAGTAAATGGTTCACATGGTCATTGAAAAATACTTTATAAAATATTTTGTAGAATAGTTTATAGAGTGATAGAGAACAATTTATTATTTATAAAATAATAACAAAACCATGGTTAAATTTGTGATATATCAATAACATAGCAAATCAGTTTATACAATATCTTGTGAGATGCTTTGTAAAACAATTCATAGGGTAATAAGAAAATCATTTGTTATTTGTAAAATATTAGCAAAGTTGTATCTTAATTAGTGATTTAGTAGCAAAACGGTTCATCGGGTGACAGTAAAATAGTTTTGGAAAATAATGGCGAAATAATTTGTAAGATAATAGTAACACAGTTTTATTGTTTTTAAATCAAACAGTGGCTAAATCAGCTCACAGGAGAGTAAAATGGTTAATAAGGCTGTAGTAAAACTTGTAGGACAATTGTAACATAGTTTACAAAATTTTGTGAAACTGCTCATTGGTTTATGAAAGAGTAGTAAAATAGCGAATCGGTTTATTACTTAATAATAGGATAGCTTGTACAATGAGCTATAAAACAATTTATACGGCAGTAGGAAAACAATTTATTATTTATAAAATAGTAACAAAACCACTGTTTGTGATATATTAGTAAGAAAGTAAATTGGTTTATAAAATAATTGGTGGAACGATATTAAGAAATCAATTCATTGTTTATATAATAGTGGTAAGGTCAGTTTGTTTTTATGATATAGTGGTAAAACATTTTATAGGATAACCGTAAAATGGTCGGTAAATTAATTGAAAACAGTTTGAGTGTTAGATAGCGACACAGTTCTCTATGGACTTGATATGTGACTACGAGATAAGAACACCGTGCAATCGGATTGTCTCGGTGATCATTATGTGTTTATGTGAATGTGTGTGTAGTGATAATAATAAGAGAATGTGAAATGATGTAGTAAGTGGTATTAGAGATGGGCCATTAATGAGTTAAATTGTATGATACATAAGTGCGAATGTGTAATGATGATAAGTATCTGATAGTATGTAGTAATGGCAGAGTTGCATTTGACACTTTGATTATTAAATGTTTAATAATAGTGAAAATATTGGACGTAAATGAAGTATGATGATACGTAAAAGATGAAATAGAACGATATCGCCTAAGTGCGTAAATAACTAAAGTGAGATGAGTTATGATATGAGAGTAAGAATGAGATAAGTCAAGAATGTAAGTGAGAATGAGATGAGTATGTATGAAGTTAAGGTAGTGATATGAAACTATTTATATTATGGCTAATGTGCCCCACTAGCGGTGGCTATTAAAACGAAAGTGCTGAAAAATAAAACATGTTCAAGATGTGTAAAAAGGATAAACGAATGCTAATGAGTGTTATAGTTGACGACTTGTGTAAAGCTTAAATATGGAAAGAGTTGAGTAGACAAAAAGGGGGTAACAGTAAAAGTGTTGAAAATGGTTAACGAGGATTAACGAATGCAAATTATAGTGAAAGTCTAATCATCTAGAAAATGTGTAAATATAATAGGTAGGTTTCATATACCCTATAACGCTTGCTTTAACTAAATAAGAGTGGATGTAATAGAGTGGGGGTTAAAAGGTAAATAGCCTTGGATCCATGGTTAAAGTGTAAAGGTGTGAAATGGTTAATGATCCTTCGGGATAAATGGTTAATGATCCATGGTTTATACAAAATCCTGACCAACAGAATTCGAATTATCTAAATCAGTACCATTTTCGGAACACGAACACCAGAGCGAACCTCGTTATCTTGGTCAATACAAGCAACACTACTTACAAGCTTAAGGTTACTGATTTCTTATGAGTACCAGTATCCCACTTACAGTCTCCAAAGTCCAATTCATACGACTAAACCATTTGTTGGGTTTATTAATTTGATGAGACAAAACAACCAAGAATGAAACAAGAGGGACTTAATATGACAAAGGAAGAAACTTGTAGAGAAAGAAAAGATTCGTAGTAATCTTTTATTATGTTAGTTTATTTCTTTGTAAACCCTATCTCTCTAGTATATAAAGAGAGGTAAGGTACGTATAATAATAGGTCTTCAATGTAGACGTCTAGCTAAAGGGGTGTGTGTGTGTTTAGGCGTGATCTTATAAACGCCTAAACAAGTTTGTTCGTAGCCTCAAAGATCTCTTGATCCCTGTTACTGTTGAGTAACTGTGTTATATTGAGGCTGATTGTGATAATGAAGAAAAACTTTGTGTCAATAACAATTGTTTTATTTTAATCCGCTGCATAATTGTTAATTGTTATTGTTGAACCCTAAGGCTCAAAACGATCCAAGAACTTAATTGGTGATGGCGTTCATAAGTTCTAACAGGTGGTATCAGAGCTTGGGGAGCTCGTTACCTAGGGATTCACAAAGTTTTATTGGTGTCGACTTAAGCAGATTCGCAAAAAGAAGCAGATTTGATGAAGGTACGGACTGGTGTTTATAAGGTATTAATGAATTTTGATTTGTCGTATAATTATTGATTGTGGGGCAATGCATTCTATTCATTAATTGAATAAATCTCGTACTGATCGAATCCACTTCATTAATTAAATGGGTCGATTATATCTTCACAAAGTGCTGCTATTAATTGATAAGTGGGGTCGGTGCTATCAGAATTTGGTGAATAATTGATCTGCTCATGGAAGATTTATAGCTGATTGTGATTGGTCAAATTGCTTATGGGTAGATCAGTATTTGTCGCTTATGAATTTATGGATACTGTGATCATCGTTATATTTTTTGGTATCGATAACATCAGATCTGCACATGAATTTGTTAAAATCTCATACGAATTAACCTCGTACTATCATTCATTGATCAATTGAATAATGAATTGGGTTGGCATATATTTGTGCAAGTGGATGAGTGCCGATTAAATTCAGCTGTCACTTGTAACTGATTTATTATTTTATTCTGATTAGTGTTGACGTTTTGGGGATGATTTGTTTGTCGAGGTTTATTTATTGGTCAAGCACATGGGTAAAAGTTAATTGTTCTGACTATTTTGATAAGCGCACGTTATGGTGTACTGACTTTTGGTTTGATGCTATCGATTGGAAGAAAAAGGTCGATCATAGTCAACGCTACTGCTGTTGAATGTTAATTGGTGGTCAAAAAGTTGAGCGTACAGTAGGGTTGATTGGATATTCATTGAATTGTGTGACAAGTTTAGTAGTTGTACTTGATGATGATTTGCACGTGGGTACAATATTATACTCTGCTGCTAAGTTATTTTACTCTGCTGTCGGTGATTATATAACTCTGCTGCTACGTCTGATACACTCTGCTGCTTGTTATATAATTCTGCTGCTCGATGTGAATTTACTCTGCTGCTACGCATATTGATTCTGCTGCTGGACTTACTCTTTGCTGCTATGTTATTGTTTCTACACGATTGATACTTGCATGATTTACGAGCAGTGAGGGGAAGTAAGTATGGTTATTGGTTTACACACACACAGGGGAAGTTTACACACAAGGAGTTTGTTTATTTGTTCTTAAAAGATTTAAAAGGCTCGTATTTGGTTTAATGGATTAATTGATTACGAAGACGATTGATCATGACTTAATTGATATTGTAGTTGAGTTTCACAGTGCGCGTTCTTATCATATCTCAAAGTGGGTGTTACACTTTTGAGATAACTTGTTTGTTTTATACGGTGGTGACAACAACTTGATGAATCTAGCAGTGTGTGATTTTTCTTATGATGCTCTATGTACACATTCGCTATCACTTGAAGGAGTTACATTGTAGTGCTCAGTGTCTCATTAATGATGAGGATTTTTTCAAGGGATTGCGGTCTACTTATATGGTGTTAGTATAAGTTTGGAGTCACGTGGATAGTGCAAGACATAAGACGCAAGTTTGGGAAATTCAACTTCTTCATCAAATTTGTTATTCTCAGTTTTCTTCATCAGTGATCATTACAAGGAGCTTACTGATTTGAAGAATCATTTTATGTACATGCATCACTTGAGGGGAAGTTTCTACTGTTTATTCATTCTCTATTTGTTGATAACAAAAAGGGGAAGAAATATTGTGATGGCATGGCATGGCTTAAGGGGAAGACAAGATTTGTTTCATTCGTGGGTGAGATTTAATTATCTCAACTTCTGCTACTTCGTCTAGGGAAGTTCGTACAAGACGGTGTTTGTTTTGTCATCATCAAATAGGGGAAGATTGTTGGGTTTATTAATTTGATGAGACAAAACAACCAAGAATGAAACAAGAAGGACTTAATATGACAAAGGAAGAAACTTGTAGAGAAAGAAAAGATTCGTAGTAATCTTTTACTATGTTAGTTTATTTCTTTGTAAACCCTATCTCTCTAGTATATAAAGAGAGGTAAGGTACGTATAATAATAGGTCTTCAATGTAGACGTCTAGCTAAAGGTGTGTGTGTGTGTTTAGGCGTGATCTTATAAACGCCTAAACAAGTTTGTTCGTAGCCTCAAGGATCTCTTGATCCCTGTTACTGTTGAGTAACTGTGTTATATTGAGGCTGATTGTGACAATGAAGAAAAACTTTGTGTCAATAACAATTGTTTTGTTTTATTCCGCTGCATATTTATTCATTGTTATTGTTGAACCCTAAGGCTTAAAACGATCCAAGAACTTAATTGATGATGGCGTACATAAGTTCTATCACCATTAATGTGTCCATTTTGGCTAACGGGTTGCCTCCTAAGGTAGCTAATGATGTCGTCCAACTCATAGGCATATAATGCGGTGTATTCAAGCTTTCTCACAAATTAAGGGGTCGGGGGAAATGAGGCATGTGGCATAATGCCATAGGGCAATAACAGAGTAATCCTGTTTTCAAAATAGGTTTAGGATAGTATCCTAAAATAGTGTTTCCAAAATAATATTTCCAAAATAGTGTATCTCAAAATAGTGTGTCCAAAATAGTGTGTCCAAAATAGTGTATCCAAAACGGTTCTCAAAATAGTTTAGCAATATAATACGTCTTCAAAATAGCGAAACCAATGTTGACCGCCCAAAATAGTATTCAAAATAGTATGTCTACACATATATATATATATATATATATATATATATATATATATATATATATATATATATATATATATATATATCGTAAATAACGTATCGCAGTTCATTGTTTTATAAGAGGGTAGTAATATAGACTCCTGGTATTCCCGAGGGATAAGTAAGGGATTAGGTATTTATTCCCAAAAATATTGGCTCGAGTTACATCGTAAGGTCCTAAGGCTCCTATTGAGTTACAAGTCAACTTATTGTATGTTTTCTAGACCTTACCAAAAGTTCATTGATCCTTTCGTTGTTTACTTCCATCAAGAGATCCTTCTTATAGGTACTATGGGGGGTGAGAATGTCGTTCCTAGAACATCTATTGTTCTAACTCGGTTCATCAATTGAGTGTAAGGTTTGGGGTAGCGGTGACTGTAACATAACCAGAAACAAAACAAAGCTAAAGAAACAAATTCAAATCCACAACGAGGCCTAAAATCACGAAATCAAGCAATCCAAATTCAAACCAAAGCCAAAACTAAATCCAAACACTCCAATAAACTCAAATGTGTTTATTACATTACCGAACGAGATAAAATAAACAGCTCGAATTCAAAACGGTAATCGATCGGGTCTAACCCGACTCGATGCGAATATAATTAGGCGGCGATGGACAAGCATTCCATATAGGCGAAAAGGTATAGCGATTCGAAGGGTCTTTTGATTCGTGAAGTTTCGCGATGCCAGTGTGGAAAACTTTCATGATATTCGGTGCTTGTGTAGACATGCCTAACTTTACCATTCCCAAAATCAAATAGAAAATCAACCCGAACATAATTATGTCATAACTACTCCCAGTATCAGAAAATTCACCTCTAAGACATATGTGATCAAGCTATGTCCCCATTATCCCTGGTTTAATATAGGTGTTCAATTTATATTCCACCGAGGTTCAATGAATTTTGAAATAGTCAGCTTAATTACACTAGTAGTATGTCCCTTACTTTTAAAATCTGTTTTGATAACCATGACGGGTGTCCAAACTCGAATTCAAATAATGTGTTTATGTAAGGAAATAGCGTAACTCCGTGAAAGCTTTGTCACAACCCGTAATTTTAGGTCATTTTCCGAACCCCGACGAGTCACTATTCATCAGTCACTATTCATCATTTACTATTCACCGATCACTATTCATCATTTTACTATTCATCATTTTCGGAGTCAATTTGAGATTCTGAGAAGCGTTCGGAAATTTTACTATTCACGTGACACTATTCATTCCCGGAGAAAACTTACTATTCATGTTCATTCATTCATGTCATCGTAAACGTAGTTTACGGGTATTCATATTCGCGTAACCGGATGGGTTTAGCTGCGAATTCATGCGTCATTAGTAGGGACACTGCATACGGACTAGGAATAGTCTACATATCATCATAATGACATTTTCATACTATTCCACTCGTAGGGTTATTAAATTAACACTTTTATTACATTTGACGTTTTACGTATAATTAAATTTAATTAAAACGTTAACGCGCGATCAATAAATGTGACTAACACGTCCGACAATCCCCACGAAGGTCCCGACATGCTTTTACACCTCTTATAACATCATAAAGATTATAAAATTCATTTACTTGGTATTTTGGAAGTTTACGTTTTCCAGTTCAGCGTTTTACGCGAATTACGCGTTTTAAACCCGCGTTTCCAGTTTTAACTGCGTTTAAGCAACCCGATGAAACTTACCATTCATTTCACATTTTCTTATGGAGTATTTTGACAAGTTTAGTCATTATTTCAAGTTTCATATTTTTACGATACCCGGAATTACGTTTCGCGACTTAACTATTTACGTTTAGTGATTAACGGAACCAAAACTCACTCCGTAAAAGCAAGATAACATCACAAACTCACCAATCTTATCCAAGAAGCCTCCTAGGCGTTTTTATTAGTCAACAAGTCAAAGAAATGGAAGCTTACAAGGAAAGTCTTAAGCATGTGCAAGATTTTATACTTAATCCTTTAATATTACCTAGATATTTCCACATAAAGCATAAAGTCTTCATCCTTTCCATTTCCTTTGATGGGGAACGACCCAAAACAGCTCCAAGACCATCTCCATTGATTTTTTCAAGATCAAGGTTCATCCAAACTCACTAGTGTGTTTTACAAAGGGTTTGAAGTGTTTGTTCCATGGTTTCACTAAGTTTCTTTCATCCTTTTCACTAAACCCACCAAGTAAGCTTCAAGATCACTTGTTGATCTTTCCATACTTACATTTTTCTAGTTTCATGTTGTTTATTCAAGATCTACATGCATATGTTATTTATACCACTCCATTTTATACATATCTAACTTTTGATCCCTAGAAATAGATTATAGTTAGATCCTTGTTAGATCCACTTGATTTTTGATGTTTAGGAACCCATGACACCTTAAGAAGGTGTATGGTAAGATTAGACTAGATTTGTGGTGATTGAAAGTGGTTTGGTTGAAGTTGGAACTAGATTGGAACACTAGAAATGATTTTTGAAATAATATATATACCTACTGTCCATATTTTTAAAACGTGGGAAACTCAGTAGGTGATGGGTAATTTTGGACCAAATATTTAGAAAATACTTTCCGATACGAAACTATGGCCGAAAACGGGGATAAAAACGAGTTTATAACGAAGGAGATACGCTAAAAACGAGTTAACGACGAAAACTATATTTTCTGGAAATAGCTTGCTGATGAACAGTACTCACGGGCAAATTTGAGCATAAAACTTGATCTAGCCGTCCCGACTTACCAAAAATAGGTTAGTACATTGTCCCACGATTCCGTGGATATAAAGAACATAGAAAACGAGCTAATAACGAACAAGATACACGCGTTTAAACTTCGATAAATACTATTAGTTTTGACAGCTTTTAATGGAAATATAATTACGTACTAGAAACTATATTTTTCAAGTAATAACCATGGAGAGCCGTATCTCTTACCCGTTAGAACACGTACGATCAAAGGGTTATTAACTCGACTATTATAAGACATACCAAGGTTTTCAAAACGCCGAGACTAACACAAACGTTTTATACACATTATTACACGACTAGTTTTGACGTAACAAGTGGAACACATTTTTACCAAGTTTTGGAAGATATTACATATCAACGATAACTATTATTTTCATAGTACGAGTGGTATAGGTTACATATGCATGAGCATTCACTACATCATCTAAGTAGAACATATTCATTCATGATAGGTTGCGGCTAGTGTTCGCGCCTTGTTGTTCCGTTCATCTCATATTCATCGCATTGTTGTATCATCATACCAGGTGAGTTCATAGCCCCACTTTTACTCTTTAATACTTGTTTTAAACTCTTTGGGGAGATACATGCTTAAACTGTTTGCTATTACTCAAGACGATTTTACTCATATGCTATGCTACGCTTTTATACACTTACTCATGATGTGTAGTTTTATTACGATATGTGACTTAATGTGGAAAACTATTCTATACGCTATATTCATTCACCACTGTTTAACTCCTGGATGGAGCCGACGGAGAGGTATTGATAGTACTATCGGGTTGACACCCCCACCCTTGGCCCGCGATTCATGGCCTTGGGTGAATATAATCCAGCTATGAAGCATTCTTGCTTATTCTTGTCGTGAGGTTCAGTAGGCTATTAAACTTTACATTAAGCGTGCATATATCGTATACACATATGTTTTAATCATACTATGCTTTAGCAGTGGGTTGTAAACACACAGGTTGCGAGTCTTGTATGGCCAGGGCTTGGAACTGAGTGGATTTACAATGCCTTTGCTGGGAAATCTTAATCCAATGCAAATTCATTTTTACACTAAACTCTATGAACTCACCAACCTCGTGTTGACACTTTAGCATGTATTCTCAGGTATTAAGCAAGGGCACGCTACTGGAGGTTTTGGCAGGGCATGGCATGGTCATAGAAGACTCTGATATTCATATGGGACCGTTTTAAACTATATTTTTAAGGGCCTAATTCCGCACTACTTTTTACAATGTAATCCAACACTTTTGTTAAACTATTTTATTCTAAATGATTGAAGCTGAAAACCGTTCTTTGCACTTGTGTTGTGGTACCAATTGAGTTGCACCCCAATAACATTATTTCCGCTGCAAACCATTTTTGGGGGTGTGACAGATTGGTATCAGAGCTTTGGCTATAGAGAATTGGGTAATTTTAAAACCTAAACTATAGCTACTTTTACGAAAACTTAACCCTATGACCGCCACGTGCCTGCCTGCCAAGCTGATGCCCCACTTGTGGTTTGTTTGCTGACACATTTGCTGAGATTTGTGTCATATTATCAGATTAAATACACCTTCTTATTTTCATTGATTACTATAACATAAGCATGCTCACATATCATACACGTCATAGCGTTACACATTTTCCTTATGTAGTTTCATCATTCGACCTCAAGCCTGATCACATGCCTTAGTCATTTGAACCACCCTTTACATGTGAAGGACATAGTATTAGTATAACTAAGCTGAGTATTCCAAAATTCATTAAACCTCGGTGGAATATAGACTGGTCATCTATATTCGACCCGGGACAGTGGGACATAGCCTGACCACCTATGTTCGACTCAGAGATGAATTTTGCAATACTGAGAGTAGTTATAATGGAATTATGTCCGGATTGATTTGATCGGTGTAAGCAATTCCAATATCGAGCCAATCTTTCAAAAGACCTCATTTCAGGATGTTGAATCCATTATTTTTGGCAACTTGTTTCCTAGCTTGATCTAGTGACAGTTCTTGTTTGATGAGTTGCGAAAATCAAGCTAAGATCCAAGTTGTTACCCCAGCCGACTCAGTTTAATCTCATGACAGTTCTTGTTTGATGAGTTGTGAGATTAAATTTGAATCGACAACCTAAACCGATTTAGCCTAATCCCATGACAGTTCTTGTTTGATGAGTTGTGGGATTAAGTAAAAATCGGTTACCTTAAGATCTTTTGAGGGCTACGCTCGAGGATGGGAAAGTTTGCCTCATCAAATCCGACCAGGAGAACGTGTGTGCGCAGAACGAACGAGCTGAACTTCGGGACGAAGTTCCTTTTAGGGTGGGAGACTGTCACAACCCGTAATTTTAGGTCATTTTCCGAACCCCGACGAGTCACTATTCATCAGTCACTATTCATCATTTACTATTCACCGATCACTATTCATCATTTTACTATTCATCATTTTCGGAGTCAATTTGAGATTCTGAGAAGCGTTCGGAAATTTTACTATTCACGTGACACTATTCATTCCCGGAGAAAACTTACTATTCATGTTCATTCATTCATGTCATCGTAAACGTAGTTTACGGGTATTCATATTCGCGTAACCGGATGGGTTTAGCTGCGAATTCATGCGTCATTAGTAGGGACACTGCATACGGACTAGGAATAGTCTACATATCATCATAATGACATTTTCATACTATTCCACTCGTAGGGTTATTAAATTAACACTTTTATTACATTTGACGTTTTACGTATAATTAAATTTAATTAAAACGTTAACGCGCGATCAATAAATGTGACTAACACGTCCGACAATCCCCACGAAGGTCCCGACATGCTTTTACACCTCTTATAACATCATAAAGATTATAAAATTCATTTACTTGGTATTTTGGAAGTTTACGTTTTCCAGTTCAGCGTTTTACGCGAATTACGCGTTTTAAACCCGCGTTTCCAGTTTTAACTGCGTTTAAGCAACCCGATGAAACTTACCATTCATTTCACATTTTCTTATGGAGTATTTTGACAAGTTTAGTCATTATTTCAAGTTTCATATTTTTACGATACCCGGAATTACGTTTCGCGACTTAACTATTTACGTTTAGTGATTAACGGAACCAAAACTCACTCCGTAAAAGCAAGATAACATCACAAACTCACCAATCTTATCCAAGAAGCCTCCTAGGCGTTTTTATTAGTCAACAAGTCAAAGAAATGGAAGCTTACAAGGAAAGTCTTAAGCATGTGCAAGATTTTATACTTAATCCTTTAATATTACCTAGATATTTCCACATAAAGCATAAAGTCTTCATCCTTTCCATTTCCTTTGATGGGGAACGACCCAAAACAGCTCCAAGACCATCTCCATTGATTTTTTCAAGATCAAGGTTCATCCAAACTCACTAGTGTGTTTTACAAAGGGTTTGAAGTGTTTGTTCCATGGTTTCACTAAGTTTCTTTCATCCTTTTCACTAAACCCACCAAGTAAGCTTCAAGATCACTTGTTGATCTTTCCATACTTACATTTTTCTAGTTTCATGTTGTTTATTCAAGATCTACATGCATATGTTATTTATACCACTCCATTTTATACATATCTAACTTTTGATCCCTAGAAATAGATTATAGTTAGATCCTTGTTAGATCCACTTGATTTTTGATGTTTAGGAACCCATGACACCTTAAGAAGGTGTATGGTAAGATTAGACTAGATTTGTGGTGATTGAAAGTGGTTTGGTTGAAGTTGGAACTAGATTGGAACACTAGAAATGATTTTTGAAATAATATATATACCTACTGTCCATATTTTTAAAACGTGGGAAACTCAGTAGGTGATGGGTAATTTTGGACCAAATATTTAGAAAATACTTTCCGATACGAAACTATGGCCGAAAACGGGGATAAAAACGAGTTTATAACGAAGGAGATACGCTAAAAACGAGTTAACGACGAAAACTATATTTTCTGGAAATAGCTTGCTGATGAACAGTACTCACGGGCAAATTTGAGCATAAAACTTGATCTAGCCGTCCCGACTTACCAAAAATAGGTTAGTACATTGTCCCACGATTCCGTGGATATAAAGAACATAGAAAACGGACTTATAACGAACAAGATACACGCGTTTAAACTTCGATAAATACTATTAGTTTTTGACAGCTTTTAATGGAAATATAATTACGTACTAGAAACTATATTTTTCAAGTAATAACCATGGAGAGCCGTATCTCTTACCCGTTAGAACACGTACGATCAAAGGGTTATTAACTCGACTATTATAAGACATACCAAGGTTTTCAAAACGCCGAGACTAACACAAACGTTTTATACACATTATTACACGATTAGTTTTGACGTAACAAGTGGAACACATTTTTACCAAGTTTTGGAAGATATTACATATCAACGATAACTATTATTTTCATAGTACGAGTGGTATAGGTTACATATGCATGAGCATTCACTACATCATCTAAGTAGAACATATTCATTCATGATAGGTTGCGGCTAGTGTTCGCGCCTTGTTGTTCCGTTCATCTCATATTCATCGCATTGTTGTATCATCATACCAGGTGAGTTCATAGCCCCACTTTTACTCTTTAATACTTGTTTTAAACTCTTTGGGGGAGATACATGCTTAAACTGTTTGCTATTACTCAAGACGATTTTACTCATATGCTATGCTACGCTTTTATACACTTACTCATGATGTGTAGTTTTATTACGATATGTGACTTAATGTGGAAAACTATTCTATACGCTATATTCATTCACCACTGTTTAACTCCTGGATGGAGCCGACGGAGAGGTATTGATAGTACTATCGGGTTGACACCCCCACCCTTGGCCCGCGATTCATGGCCTTGGGTGAATATAATCCAGCTATGAAGCATTCTTGCTTATTCTTGTCGTGAGGTTCAGTAGGCTATTAAACTTTACATTAAGCGTGCATATATCGTATACACATATGTTTTAATCATACTATGCTTTAGCAGTGGGTTGTAAACACACAAGTTGCGAGTCTTGTATGGCCAGGGCTTGGAACTGAGTGGATTTACAATGCCTTTGCTGGGAAATCTTAATCCAATGCAAATTCATTTTTACACTAAACTCTATGAACTCACCAACCTCGTGTTGACACTTTAGCATGTATTCTCAGGTATTAAGCAAGGGCACGCTACTGGAGGTTTTGGCAGGGCATGGCATGGTCATAGAAGACTCTGATATTCATATGGGACCGTTTTAAACTATATTTTTAAGGGCCTAATTCCGCACTACTTTTTACAATGTAATCCAACACTTTTGTTAAACTATTTTATTCTAAATGATTGAAGCTGAAAACCGTTCTTTGTACTTGTGTTGTGGTACCAATTGAGTTGCACCCCAATAACATTACTTTCCGCTGCAAACCATTTTTGGGGGTGTGACATAGCGTAACTCTGTGAAAGCTTTGGTGCATAGGCGTAAGTATACGGAAAATACTTATAGTGAATAGCGAAAATAAGGGAATGTAAATTATCCAATAACAAGGCACACATCTCATCGAATTTATCATTAAACATCTCATCAAATATAATCACACGTGTTGGGTCCATTCAGTACCCAAGCGTCCTGAAACAAGGATTTGAATACAAATTATCCTAAGTGTCAAACAACCTTGAACGCTCTCAGGTCACTGAGTAAACAATCACTCAGTGAGTTATCTTCAAGATGCCTAGGACGAGTCTAAGAAGAAGGATTCACCATTCAGTGAGGCGGAACTCCCTGAGTGGTACCTAAGCCAAAGAAGAAGATAATGGGTTCAGTGAGTGATGACAATAACTCACTGAACCCCAGTCTCCTCAACAACTATGAAGAATGAAGATTGAAGACTGAAGAACCTGAAGACTAAAAGAAAGGCGGGACAAGGCGGGAAAGATTTGAAGAGATAAAGAGAAGTCCTTATCAGGCCAAAGTCAAACTTTTCCTAAAAGGTTTTAGAACAAGAACAGTGTCATCACTGTTACTCAAAAAGCACAATTGTCTTATACCCAAAATAGGTTCTTGTAACAGGGACAAAATACATCAGTATTTTTTCCTGATTAGCTTAGGTCATTCTTTTGTCTTTTAAGTCACGGGTGCTCTTTTATACTTGTCTATAAATAGGTTCATAAGGGAGAAAAAGTGGATAATTTGTGCAATTAATGCTTAGACATTCACAAACCACTTTTAATCTCCGAAAGAGCAACCTAGTCCTTGAGATAGCTCAGTGGTTCCTTATAGTTGCCACTTAAGCTTAGCTTAAGTTTAGTGAGGAGACAACACTATAATTGTCATTTCAATCCCAAGTGTTTTTTCCGCGAACACTTGGGTATAGATTCTTTTGATTAACTTCTAATAAGAATTTAAACGTTGAAAAACTTTTTTCTTTATCATTTACGTTTTACTTATTTTACTTAGTTAATCAATATATTACTAAGTCATGGAACACGATTAGCTTAACTTTATAGTTAATTCTAATTGTTTAAAGGGAACAACAAGTGGTATCAGAGCCTCTGGTTTATAAAATCTTTCAAAAACTAAAGAGTGCTCAAAAGGTTTTTAAAACCAAGATCCTACCATAGCTGATAGTAATGTACCCCAGCTAGTAGATAAAAAGGGAGGAAGCTATTCAGTTGTCACCCTAGACAAGAAGCTGGAAAATTTAGCAAGTGGAAAAAGCATATGCTTTGCTACTTGACTTGTATGGAACCATACTACATCACATGTATCAATGAAGGTCCCTTTTTCCCTAAGACTGCTGAAGGGTTACCTAAACCTGAAGCTCAGTGGATTATTGATGAGAGAAGGGTAGTTAACCAAGACCAACGCTTGAAAAGCATCATTATATCATGTCCTCCTAACGATACAATGGAATCAGTCATTAACTGTACAACGGCTAAAACAAACTTGGCTTGACTTGGTTCATAGCTTTCAAGGTCCCTCAGATACCAAGGAAAACAGGATTATGGACCTGAAACTTGAGTATAACACTTTTAAGGCCAAAGACTCTGAAAGTCTCTCTCAGACCTATACCAGATACAAAACCTTGATAAATGAACTATCAAATGATGGTGTAGTTTTTTCTAAGCATGAAATCAATGTTGGCTTTGTCAACAGTCTCCCTGAGAAGTGGTTAAACTTCTCTCAGGGTCTTAGGAATGCTAATCACATTCAAAATCTTGAGCTCCCTAAGATCTATGGGAAGTTTGTCTATGAGGATAACTTAATCTCAAGGAGATACCCAGAGTCAAAGAAAGCTCTTGAGACCAAAAAGGCCCTGACAACATTACCCTTATCTACTGCCTTTTATTCTAATGGTGTTGTGTAGGATTTCCAAGAGAATTCTGATGATGAGGTTGGTGAGAGAACCAGAGAGGGGTACCTTAATGACTTGCTTATTGAAGTTTAAGAAAGGGCACTCCTTGCTAATTCTAAACATTTTATTAAAAGAAATCAGTCAAACTTTTCTAAAGCAAAAGCAAATGAAACCACTGAATGTTTCAAATGTGGTAAAAAGGGTCATTTTGCAAAAGACTATTTTTCTAAAACCACCTCAGGTTCCTCATATAAATTCTCTGGTAATAGTTCTTCTTTAGGAACTAGCAAGTTTCAACCAAAAATGCTTCAGTCTTCTCAACATTTTCAAAACAAAACTGTTCAAAATGATCAAAAAGACTTTGAAGCTAAGTATAGAAAAGCCAAAGCTAAACTTGCTCTCCTTGAGGCCACTCCCTCAGTATCTCAGGCTGCTCAAACCTCTAAACCTGTTCAAACAAAGAACAAGGTACTTGTAGCTGAAGCTTATGACTGGGATGAAGAAGAGGTCTCCTCAGATGATGAAGAAGTAAGTGTCAGTGCACTGATGGCACTTTCAGAAAATGATCAGCTGACTGTTGGAAAAATCCATGCAAGAAATGGAGAGTGGGTTAACATCACCATGAAAAAGGTAAATATTTTACTATCTATGGATGATGATTCTGATTGGCAATCTTACTTAAATTATATTAATGTTGATTTTAAGTTTGTTGAAGAGCAAAGAATTAATTTATTTTCAAAATACAATAAACTTGTTCAAGAGTTAAACAATTGTAGAGATGAACTACTTGTCTTAAAACAAGCCAAGCTAAAAGCTGTTACACTTCAAATTCAAAACATTGAAATTTTGAAACAAAACCAAGCTCTTCAAACTGAACTCAACAAAGAAATGGCTGTCATTGAAATCTGGACAACAAAGAATCCTAAAGTCTATGAAACTGTTAGTCTTATTCCTAGTTCTAAAAAGAAAATCTTAGCAGAAGACCAACTCACTGAATCCCTCAGTGAGAGTCACAGTGAAAAGGCCTTTATTCCAGCAGGCATATCTTTTGAGCAAGAAATGAAACCCAAGTCTAGTGACTGGTTTGAAAGAAACAACCCAGACAGTAAGTTACCTAACTTCGAGACTAGGAAAATCTTGCAACCTGAAAGTCAGGCTATCAAAGATATGCTTGGACTCACTGATAAGCCTAGTAACACTGAGTCTGTCAATGAGTCTGAATCAGAATCACAAACACCTCTCCCACCACTGAAAGTCCTTTAGGGAGCTGCACCTAGCTCAGACCTAACACCTTTAGTTTATTCTCAACATTCTCCAAAAGAGAAGACAGGATTGGGTAGAACCATCCTAAAGAGACCCACACCTGAATTCTCAGTTCCTACTGTTGACTCAACAACTTCAGTCCCTACTGAGGTGAACACTGAAAGCCCTGATTCAAAATATGATCAGTTGGCTGAGCTTGTCAGGAAGATAAGTGAAAAGATTGAATCATCTGAAAAACCTCAATCTAAGAGTAAGGAACTGATAACGCTCAAATTGTGCATGTTTTTAGTAACGTTATTCGTGTTTTTATATATATTATTTGGTTATATTTATATGCTTTTGTTACTAAATCGTACCAAAGTGTGTTTGCAAAGTATCTGTAACCAAAAACAGGAAAAAGATGAAAAAAATGAGGAAGAAGGAAATATTTATGATAGTGCAAAGATTTTCTTGTCAAGATCCAATCAAAAAGGCATTTCAAAGAATGAAGGTCCAACTATTCAAGTTGACAAGCCCCAAGATAAAGAAAAGATCAAGTTTGGAATGAAGAACCAAGAACCAAAAGGAAGGAACAAGGCCAAACAACAAAAGTTCACAAAAAGAGAAAACAGCAGTGCTCCATCCGATCGGAGGCTGCCCGCAACCGATTCTGATGGAGGCTAATTCTGAAGACCAACCGATCGGTTGGACGAAATACTGATCGGTTGGATGTTGTCTAATTTTCCAAAACTTCATTATTAAGATTCCTATCCTTAGGTGCACGATTCCAAAGCCTTCTATTGAACATTCTAGACTATTCTATCTGCTTGGAGGCCAAGTTGAACCATTAATAACCCTAGGCTTGAGAATAGTATAAATAGAACAATTTGTGAGGAGTTTTACACACACCTTTCCAAGAATTATCATACTAACTCTCATACAATCATCAAGATACTCTCTCAAAAGTCCCAATTCGTCCTTAGAAGTTCAGGAAGCTTTGGAGGTTCAAGAAGTCAATATTTGGAGGTCAAAACATCAAGAAGTCAACACCAATACATTGGGTATCATTACCTTATCATTTGTAATCTATTTCGAATCATCGTAAGACTTTCAATTATGGTTTCTAATGTTCAAAGTTTTGAGATTATGTTCATTTTTGCTATGAGTGGCTAGTGCCTTTGTGCACTTGCTTAGATGATGTGTATTGCTTATTGATTAGCGTATGATTGTGATAATATGTTTTAATTCTATTTCAAGTTGACTCTAAGATCCAATTGTTATTAAGTTTTGTAGTGACATTTGTTGATCAAGTTTAACTAGTTGCTAATAATTTTAAGGGTTGAAAGAACTATTGTTATTCAACTAGTTATAATCATTTGTCTATGAATGATTGTTTTTACCCATTATTCTTGATTAAACAAAGAAAGTTAATTGTGGTTGTAATAAGAATGCTTTTGTCTATCAAAATAGGATTGATTGTAAACCATTTCAAGGGTCGAAAGATTAATAGTTTACTATCAATTGTGACCTTTTGTCTATGATCGGTTACCTTTTGTATTGACCATTTCCTAAGCTTATTTGATAAAACAAAAGAATATTTTTGTGATTAAGGTACACCAACTTATGAACCTTGAATTGATCTTGAATTGATTGGTTAAACTTAATGCTTGTTTTTATGAACTAAAATCTTGACGAAGGTTTAATTTGTAGAAGCAATAGATTAGTTCACCAAACTAATTATCATAACCAACATGTTATCCAAAGTTATCACAATCATGCTTATCAAGAGTAGTATATTAGTCTAAGAAAGTGTAGTTTTTAATCATTTGAATTATTATATTTACATCATTGCTTGTTTAAGAGATTTACTTCTAGTAGCTTACAATTCGATTCACTACACAAATCCCTGCGAATGATCCCGACTTACCATCATAATCTTGCTATAACGGACAAGTACACTTGCTCGTATGTGTTGTTTCTAGATTCGGTAATTCGACCTTTATAAATTTAAAACTTGTACTCACACACGACACCTCATGTTTTTAGCGTCGCTGCCGGGGATTTTGATCGTGTTTCTGTAGGTTTTTGAAGTCCGTTTCTTTCTAAGTTCGTTTTCATAAAAAAAAAGGTTTTCCGAGCTGACCATCCGATCGGTTTCTCATCCATCCGATCGGTTGCTCAATTTCCAATTTTACCAAGAGCACAATCCGATCGGTAGTCAATCTATCCGATCGGATCCCAAAATAAAAAGTTTACCGAGAGCACCAACCGATCGGTAGTCAATCTATCTGATCGGCATCCTTTCAAAACCCAATTTTACCGAGACAACCATCCGATCGGTATCACCAACCCTGATTTTTCAAAATTTTTCCATTCTTCGCTCGTGTGTTTAGACATTGCCTCGATTCTCTTGGGAATTGTATGAACACTCGATCAACTGGAATAGAACCAATTTCACCTTTTTCAAATCCCGAATGTTTAGTCCGAAGTCCAAGAAGAAAAGAAAACCCTTTGTTCCATTAGCCAATCGTGTACCAAGAGTACGAAACCCACCGTTTGATAACCTTTTTGAAGCCAAATTCGTTTATAACCCATTCACTGATCAACCTTTTCCCATGGCTAACGATAGACCCATGTGGGAAGTCAACCGAACCGTAGCACCCACTCCTGGAGCTGCTATTGTTGCTGTCAACCTAGGTGACAATTTCACCGTGAAAGGTCACCATCTTTCTATGATCAAAGACCGTCAATTCGATGGCCACTCGAGGGCCGATCTCACAAACATATTGCCGAATTCATCAAAATTTGTGGCATGTTCCGATATGGCGACACCAATGTGGATGCCATTAAACTCAAACTTTTTCCATCATCACTTGCTGGAGATGCAAAAGTGTGGTATAACGAATTAACCCCAGGAACTATCAATACTTGGGAGGAGTTGAGGCAAGCTTTTGCAAGCCGATTCTTTCCACCTGCCATGTTTGACCGACTCATGGGAGAAATTCGTTCTTTCACACAAAACCCTAACGAATCACTCGTCGAAGCCTGGCTTCGTATGAAAGATTTGCTTCGTAGTTGTCACGGACATGGTTTAGGACGAGGAACCATTATCCAAATCTTCTACCATGGACCCAGTTCTTCTCAAACTCGATTGGTCAAAAGATGCCAAAACCAAACCCTTACGAAAAACCGTTGCTTTTGCTGAAAGTTCCGATACCTCTAAACTCATGGAGAAAATGGTAACCTTGACTTCCAAAATAGACTTGCATTGCAAAGATCTTAAAGGAGAAATGAAAGACATGCGAGACGGTTGTAACAACTGTGGAGGTAATCACCCATCATCAGAATCTGACGATCAACCAATGGACCAACCCAAAGAAGGAGAAGCTAATTATGTCCAAGGAGGATACCGTGGAGGCGGTTATCGTGGAAATTATTACGGATGAAATTCTATAAATTGGCAAGATCGCCAACAAAGGGATAACAACCGTGATTCTCAACCACGAGCAGACAATCAGACTCCACAAACTTCTGATAAAAAACCGAAATAATCCGATTTTGAAAAAATGATGAGAGAATTCGTAACTGCTCAAAAATCCACAAATGAGTTCGTCAAGAACCAATTTTTCAATCTCAAAACAAAAGTTGAGCAAGGTCAGAAAAATCATCAAGCATCTATTTAGGATCTTGAAAACAAATTTGGTAGACTTTCTGATCAAATTTCTTCCCGACCATCAGGTTCGTTACCAAGTAATACCCAAACCAACCCTAAACCAACATCATCTGGATCAAACGATAAAACTTATCGTCCACTACAAACGAGAAATGAGCATATCAATGTTGTATTCACAAGAAGTGGCCTCTCTTATGATCCACCACCCAATCTGAATGATACCACGATCATCGATGATGATAGTGAGGATGAAGTTGAAGAAGCCGAGAAGGAAAATACCACAAAAACACCACCCAAACCCAACCCACCAGTTAAGGCGTACACACCAAAAATTCCATATCCTCAGAGCCTTAAGAAAGAAAAGATGGAAGAACGTTATAAGAAGTTTGTTGAAATAATCAAAGAGGTTAGACTCAATGTACCCCTCGTTGATGTTTTAGCTGGAATGCCCAATTATGGAAAATTTTTGAAAGAACTTCTTAAAAAAAAAACAAGTTGGAGCAAATATCCGCTACCTTTCTCAATGAAGAATGTTCAGCCATTGTTCAAAACAAAATTCCACCAAAACTGGGAGATCCCGGAAGTTTTCTAATTCCATACACGTTAGGAAACAACATAACATGCGATGCTTTAGCCGATCTAGGTGCAAGTATCAATTTGATGCCCTATTCGTTGTATTCAAAACTTTCTATCACTACTTTGAAACCTACAAGGATAAGTATTCGATTAGCAAATCATTCTTACCAATATCCTGTTGGAATTGTTGAGAATATGCTTTTCCAAGTTGGTAAATTCATCTTTCCCGTAGATTTTGTGATCTTAGAAATGGAGGAAGATAGTATAGTACCTCTTATTTTAGGAAGACCTTTCCTAAACACAGCTGATGCGATCATCAAAGTAAAAAGAAAAGAACTCAATCTTGGAGTTGGAGAAGATAGAATTACCTTTTTAATCGATAAAGCAATGCAATATCCACATTCCAGTGATGACACTTGTTTTAACATTGATGTGATCGATGAAGTCACTGAGGAAGAATTGGATGCATTACTTGACGATTCTGATTCATTCATGACTACTTCAGAAAAAATTAGTGAAACAAACTTCGATAAAGAATTCGCTGATTTTATGGAAGTAAAGTTTGAAGAAGATGAAGAAGATGAAGAAGAAGTAGCAGAAGGAGAAATAATAGAGGAAGATTTTGAGGAAATCGCTTTCAATGATCAATTGAGAATCAAAACATCTCTTCAAGAACCACCAACTGATCTTGAGCTGAAACCACTTCCCGAAAATCTTGAATATGCTTACTTGGAAGATAATTCACTTCTTCCAGTAGTCATATCTTCGTTGGTCAATGATAAGGAAAAAGAATGTCTCATTTCTATTCTCAAGAGGCATAAAAAAGCTTTTGCGTGGAAAACATCTGATATCCCAGGAATTAGTCCTGATTTTTGTAAACACAAAATCAATTTAGAAGAAGGTGTTAAACCAGTTGTAGAAAGACAACGTCGACTCAATCCTAATATGAAAGAAGTTGTTAAAAAAGAAATCATCAAACTTCTTGATGCCGGTATCATTTACCCCATCGAGGATAGTCCTTGGGTGAGTCCAGTTCACTGCGTTTCGAAAAAAGGAGGAATGACTGTTGTGACTAACAAACAGAATGAATTAGTTCCTACTAGAACTGTCACTGGATGGCGAGTATGTATTGATTACAAAAAATTAAACAAAGCCACCAGAACAGATCATTTTCCTTTACCTTTCATAGATCAAATGCTTGAGAGATTAGCAGGGAATGAGTACTTTTGTTTCTTTGATGGTTTTTCAGGATAGTTCCAAATTCACATTGACCCTGTTGATAAAGAAAAGACTACATTCACATGCCCCTTTGGAACTTACGCTTATCGGCATATGCCTTTTGGTTTGTGTAATGCACCTGCGAATTTTCAAAGATGTATGATTGCTATATTCCAAGACATGCTTGAAACATCTATGGAAGTTTTCATGGATGACTTTTCAGTTTTTGGAAGCTCGTTTGAAGCTTGTCCTTCTAATCTCGATAAAATGCTCGAAAGATGCGAAGCTGCACATCTTGTTCTCAATTGGGAAAAAGGCCATTTCATGGTGACTGAAGGAATTGTGCTAGGACATAAAATTTCCAGTGCAGGAATGGAGGTTGACAAAGCGAAAATTGAATTTATCACCAAATTACCACCTCCAACAAACGTTAAAGCCGTTAGAAGTTTTCTAGGAAATGCCGGTTTCTACCGTCGTTTCATTAAGGACTTTTCCAAAATATCTCGTCCAATGACGAAACGTCTAGAAAAAGATTCTCTTTTTGACTTCAATGCAGATTGTATGAAGGCATTCGAAACATTAAAAACCCAACTGACTAGTGCACCCATTATGGTTTCACCTAATTGGTCACTACCATTCGAGCTCATGTGCGATGCCAGCGATTTTGCTGTTGGAGCTGTATTAGGACAACTTGAAGGAAAATATTTCCGTCCTATATACTTCGCTAGCAAAACATTAAACAATGCTCAACAAAATTTTATGGTTACGGAGAAAGAATTGTTAGCCGTTGTTTTTGCCTTCAACAAATTCAGATCTTATCTTGTGCTTTCAAAAATGATTGTGTTCACTGATCATTCAGCGCTAAAATATCTGTTTACCAAACAAGATGCAAAACCGCGTCTTATCCGATGGATTTTGCTACTCCAAGAATTCGACATCGAAATCAAAGATAAGAAAAGAGCAGAGAATCTAGCTGTTGATCATTTGTCTCGTCTCGAGAATCTAAATTTGGTAGAGTTAAAGGAAGATGAGATTGACGATTATTTCCCTGATGAAACTCTCATGATTATTGAAACAAATGATGAAAAAGAAATTCCTTGGTTTGCAGATTATGCAAATTACCTCGTTGGGGGAATTCTCAAAAAAGGATTAACTCATGCCCAACGAAGTAAATTCTTTTCAGAATTAAAACACTATTATTGGGAAGAGCCCTATCTTTTCAAGATGTGTCCTGATGGGATGATCAGAAGATGTGTTTCTGGTTCTGAAACAAGAAGAATTCTTGATGAATGCCATCATGGCCCGACTGGGGGACACTACGGTCCTTCCACCACAGCTAAAAAAGTTTTTGATGCTGGATTTTATTGGTCAACCATTTTCAAAGAAGCTCATACTCTTGTTCAAAACTGCGATGCTTGCCAAAAATCCGGTAGTCTATCTCGTAGAGATGAAATGCCTCAAAAGAGCATTCAAGTCTGCGAAATATTCGATATTTGGGGAATCGATTTTATGGGACCATTTCCTAAATCGCACAAATACGAATACATTCTCGTTGCTATTGATTACGTTTCCAAATGGGCTGAATCCGAAGCTCTACCCACAAATGATGCACGAGTTGTTGCCAATTTTCTCAAAAAGCTTTTTCGCTCGTTATGGAATTCCTAAAGCTTTAATAAGTGATCGAGGAACCCATTTCTGTAACAAACAAATGGAGAAAATTATGAAACGATACGGAGTTCATCATCGTTTCGCCACAGCTTATCATCCACAGACCCGTGGTCAAGTCGAAACTACCAACAGAGCCTTAAAAAGGATACTTGAAAAAACGGTCAAAGAGAATCCCGCCGTTTGGTCAAGAAAACTAGATGATGCTCTGTGGGCATTTCGTACGGCTTATAAAACACCAATTGGTACAACACCATACAGACTTTTGTATTGGAAAACTTGTCCTTTGCCGTTCAAAATCGAACATCGCGCTTACTGGGCACTCAGAAGCTGTAACCCTGATCTCAAAATAGCTGGAGAGAAGAGATTTTTGCAATTGCATGAACTCGATGAACTAAGACTCCTAGCTTACGAGAACTCCAAGCTTTACACAGCTAGAACAAAAGCGTATCATGACAGAAAGCTTAGAATCCGGAAAGAATTGAAAGCTGGAGAAAAAGTTCTGCTTTTTAATATGAAATACAAGTTCAAAGCACCTAAGCTAAAACCGAAATGGTTCGGTCCGTATATAGTGAAACATAGATTTCCATCTGGGTATGTTGAATTACATGACAAACAAGGTGGAAGTTTCATTGTTAATGGCCACCGAATTAAATTGTACTATGATAAGGAGCAAATGAACGAGATTTCTATCAAAGAGATTCCGCCTGAATCAGAATATGAAGCAATAACATTCATGGCACCCTTTCTGGCCGATTATAAGAAAAATACTCCTTGGGCCGAAGAATCTGGTTATATCAATGATGTTCTTCCTAGACCTTGGGAAAGAATCAAATTGGAGGACATAGATGAAACTGGAGAAGGAATAGTGATAGGAAATGTGGTGTATGTTCCAAAATTCTCAAAGAAGAAACCAAAAGTTACACCAACGTAGCAAGAAGGAAGTTTGAGTCCGGCTGATGACTCGTTAATAAAACAAGCGCTTCTCGGGAGGCAACCCGTGTGTTTGCTGTTTTAATTTTAATTTTATTTTCAAGTGATTAAACCCCAAAGTTTATCTAATCCCTTAGCTGAACTTAAGTGTGGGGGTGTATCACTAACTGTTAAATAAAACATAGAAATATTTCGTGTGTTTCTTTTGTTTAAGATTACTGCAGGTAATGATTACAAAGCATGGACACTTAAATCAAAGAATCATCTGGAGCAGGAAAATATGGTTTATTCCCTTATTTCCCTATTTTCATTCCTTTCGTTTATCACATTGAGGACAATGCTTAACTTAAGTATGGGGGGGGGGGTGAATAGGAAAATAAGAATAAATTGTAAATTTTGAGCTAAATTTCAAATTTTTTTTGCCCTTGTGATCTAGTTATTTGTCATTTTAAGGATTATCTATTAAAATAACTGGATTTATCCACTGGTAAAACCTGTAATTTTTGAAAAATTGAGATGTGTCCCGATTAATATTGCAATCCATTATGGGATCGATGACATTAGCTAGCACAGATTATAACCCTTTTCACTTCAATGTGAGGATTTAAGCCTGTTTCATATCTAGCATACATCTTTTATGCTTTGAATCTTTTTGCTATGAGTGTGCCGGTGATTTTATTTATTCTAGAATTTGTGCTTGTAAATCATTACGAGACCGTTGTGAGATCACTTTTCATTTGTGATATAAGTATATATGCGTGATAAGAGGCAATTTTAGGATTTAACCCGAATAAGCCTTCCGTATTGATATTTAGCTAGTTACATTGACTAGTTAACCTCCAGTATAAACCCTTTTGTTAGCATTTATATTTAACGCTAGATACCCCTAGTTACACCCTCTGAGCCTATCTTTTTCTTTTGATAAAATCCAGAAAAATAAAAAAAGATTTTACACTTTAGCCTAGCCTTACCCTTAGTCAAGTCTTGGTTGGTTGCTAGCTATTTGGCAAGATGGATGTTATGTGGGAAATCATGAAAGTACAAAGAAATTTACAAACTCCAAAAGTAGTTATCCAAGTGAAGTCATCGCAACTATAAGATGACAAGAGTTTATGTAAAAAAAAAAAGTCATCGCAACTATAAGGTGTCAAGAATAGCCAATGAGCTATGTAATAATGTATAGTGCAATCAAGTATGGAGTTTTTCAAGAATGCATGATAGCGGTTCGAAATAACTAGTAACATTTGGGCAGTAGACTTTGACTAGTTTTGTATATTCATTATTATCAACCCTTTCAAAAACATATCCTATGTCTTATCCTACCCTTTTGACTTTGTGAAATTATCAAGTGTATGGACATGTAGTGACCATCCGATTTTTGAGGAATTAGATAACGTTGCTAGCGATCTAGTGTGTATTTTGGTGACCATCCGTTATGTGAATAGCGCGCTAGCGATCCAAGATATGCCCTAGCGACCATCCGTTATTTGATGATGCGAGAATTCGTTGTTAGCGATCTATTATGTTTTGCATAAGATACTTGCACATAAGTCTAATATAACCCTTGAAACCTTTAAACCCAAATAAAAGCCCTCTTTGATATCTATACTTGGTGCTCACGCCAATTCTGGTGTAGTTTTGTTTCTTGTACAAGCCTATGGTAATATTTAAATCATGACTGAGCAAGTGAGTGTGATTCTTCTTATATACTCCACCAACCATGCAAATGAGTGTTTTGAGTGAATTATACTTCATTTCCGTTTCGTGAGGTGTTTAGTAATGTGTATCAAGGAAGAAAATCATTTGGGTATTGTCAAACATCTCGATGCTTCAATCATAAAAGCTTAAAATGATGAATCTAACTTGTACTTGTACTTGATAGATTTGCATCACATTTTTTTAATCATACTCGTGTACCATGTGGATAATTGTTTTTATTTCTAGATTTGCTTGAGGGCAAGCAAAGTTTAAGTGTGGGGGAATATGATAACGCTCAAATTGTGCATGTTTTTAGTAGCGTTATTCGTATTTTTATATATATTATTTGGTTATATTTATATGCTTTTGTTACTAAATCGTACCAAAGTGTGTTTGCAAAGTATATGTAACCAAAAACAGGAAAAAGATGAGAAAAATGAGGAAGAAGGAAATATTTATGATAGTGCAAATATTTTCTTGTCAAGATCCAATCAAAAAGGCATTTCAAAGAATGAAGGTCCAAGTATTCAAGTTGACAAGCCCCAAGATAAAGAAAAGATCAAGTTTGGAATGAAGAACTGTAACAATTTGCATTTCAGGTTAATTCCTATTCCCGAAAATTTTACTATTCATGTTATTATTCATTTTTACTATTCAATTGCAGTATTCATTTTCGAAATTTTTTTTATTTCATATTCTCGTGAGATAAATTATTTCCATGATAAAATAAAAGTTTGACGCTCATCGGATCATTTTCGCAAAAGTTATTAAAAATCTATACGTTTGGTTTAAATGTCGTTTAAACATCCTGCGCATAACGAAAACCAACTGCGACAATTTTTCTCGCATCAGATTAATGTTTGGTACACTCACAATCAATTAGAGAATTTTTGATTTAAAGTTAAAATGTTACCAAATAGACCCTGTGTCTTACAAAACAGAAATTGCGTTTTAAGCACTTTTACTTATCCGCAACCTTAGCCTTTACCTGCACCACATTTACTAAGACATTTAGAAGCTTTTATATTGTTGAAAAAGTCAACATATTTTCCCTCCTCCATTGACCATAAAATCATTCTTTGATTTTATAAATCATTCCTTGATTTTTAGGCTTCCGGTTTTACGTCTAAAGGACATTTAACACCAACCGACACTAGACTGAGCCCAGTCTAGATATTATAGGTCATTTTAATTCATTATCGTCATATTAGAAAAGTTACATTTTACTTTTCTCAGTTTTATGCAACTTTCGTACGTTTTACGTTTTATGCGTTTTAAACCTACGTTTCCAGCGTTATCAGCGTTTTCGCGACCCATTAAACTTATCACTCATTTTTATAAGATAATAATGAGTATATTGATGATTTTAATCATTTCTGTAAGTTTCGTATTTTTATGATACCAGGTTTTGCGTTTCGTGATTTAAATACTTATCGTTAGCAATTACCGGGACCAAAATTCACTCCGTAAAAGCAAGCTAATGCAAGAAACTTATCAAGCTTCTCATGAAAGCTTCATGAAGCTTATCAAGGAAGGAACCAATGTCATATGGCTTGATCCTAGCCATTGATTCCTAAGATCATTACAAGTGTAAAATTTTATTTACAAAACCATCCTAAATTTTTCCTATAAATACCAAGCTAAAACTACACTAATACTTGCACCCTCCTTTCTTATAAACCTAACGTCCTAAACCCTCAAGTTAATTCTATTAGATTTGGTAAGAACACTCTTGTGTTCTTGATAAGAAACTAGGTTTTGATCTTGCTTTCTTCAAGTTTTCAAGAAAGAGACGTTATAATCTTCAAATAATTTCAAGTCTCCAAAAAGACTTGTTATTATCTTCAAATCACTTCGGGTTTCCAAGGAGGCGTCGTTATAATCTTCAAGTAGCCTCGGGTTTACGAAGATTACAAATTCTACGTTGAAGCTCCGCTTATATTCCTTTTTTCTATAATACTCAGGCATTCTATATAAAGGTAAGTATTTATGAACTTTAAATACTTATGAACTTTTATTTGATTATTTAGTGTTTTATAAACTCTTAATCTGTCGTATAATCAAGTAAGCAAAATATATGTTTCACATGTTAAATACTATGTTAGTAGGGAGCTTCATGTGAGTGGTTTCATTTGGGTAAACGGATCGACGAGTTGCTGGATTTACGAATTAAAGTGTCATAGCTCCTCGAATGTTTACTGCATGACCTCTGAATTATGATGGCCCGAACAGTAGTACGAGATATACAAACAAAACATGTTTCATAAACCATATGCAAGACATATACATGTACGTCTTTGTATTCTTAGACTTTATTCCAAACCTAAGTCGCAACGTTCTATTGTAGGTTGCACTTAGAGGTTTCCCGACTTATCTATCGAACTCATTGAAGCACTAAAACACCATCCAACTCACGGTGAGTTCATAGCCCCACTTTCTATTACTTAATTATTTTACAAACCCCTGGGGGGAATACATGCTATTTTAACCGAACACAATGCTTTGAAATTGTATGCTATCTGATTGTTTTATTATCACTAAGTACCATCATTGCCAATCAAAGTCCCCATATCATGAACCATTTAATCACTAGGATAGTGAGCGCAAATATTGTGAATAGGCCTATTGGGATTGACGAATCCCGTTTGTATTGACCCGGTCCGGTAATCAAACGCACTATATTTGAGTCTTAGGTATGTTGGCAAAGTACCTACAGGGGCAATCAGTCGATCGATATTGGCACACATTAACGTATTGGTTACATGAGATTAGTGAATAATAATAACCATTTTGTTTTCCAACCATGAGTATGAGTCTAATTAACTCACACTACGAACATATTGTGTTCAACTATATAACAAACTCTATGAATATCATTCAACCTTTGTGTTGACAGTTTATGCATGTATTTCAGGTGCATGATGATCAAGGATGGCACGGAGCAGCACAGACTCAATCAAGAAGGCTATAACTTATTTTATCATTCAAAACGACATCAAATGACTTTATATTGATGTATTTTGTAAACATGGAACCTTTTGGGACCTATCTTGTAAACTCTGATATATTATTTGAATGATAAATCCTTTTTAAAATGACTCAGTTAGAGATCGTTTTCTATTATTATGACTGTTGTGCCTTCGAGTAACACCCAGTTTGAATTCCGCTGCATCATTGAATTGGGGGTGTTACAGATTGGTACCAGAGCCAAGGTTATAGAGAAACAGGCCTAATTGAGACCTAAACTATAACTTCTTTTCCAAAAAAATATTTTATAGCCTTTCGCTCTCCGTGCCTTCCATCCTCCATACGATTATGGGACTTCTAGACATTTTATGCTACATAAACGTACTAGTATATTTATATATACACACTCGATATACTTTCAATAATTTTATTTAAATGATGAACTAAACATATCCACGTATGCCTATTCTAAAGCCTTACGGCACAATCATATTTTCCCAATCATGTATCTACTCGTGCATTTTAGGATTACAAAACTTCCTCCAAGACATTGTAACTGATTAAAATGGACTTTCCTATTTCTCAGACACTGCAAGTCCTACAGTGGTCTCTGTTACATCCTCAGACACTGTGAGTGATACAGTGGTCTCGATTACATCCATAGACACTTTAAATAAAACAACGGTCTCATTTACTCCCAGACATTGTGAGTTTCACAATCGTCTCCCCTATTCTCAAACCATGTACTCACCAACTACTTTAAACACCAAGGATCATAAAACTACTTGACTAAACCGAACATCACATTATCGGTCCTTAATTATACATAGCCTAGCTACCTATGTCTAATTAGGGAGGGATCATGTTATGTTGGGAGCAACCACTTGTATGTTTTATGAAAAACAAACTTTTCACTTATATCCTTATTAGACATCATGTCTGTACCTCCATCACCCCATCACATTCCCGCTATGCCCGCTCACTTACCATTTCTTCCCGAACTCAATGATGCCTATCTTGAAACACTTGATTAAGACAATGAGGAAAAACCTTATGTGGATATAATCAGTAACCAAGAGGACTAGACACGTCAGAAATACCCACATCTTTTTACCAACAATGCTTCTACTCCTAACACAAATTGATCTCCGGGACGGAGCTCTCTTAAGGGGTGGAGACTGTAACAATTCGCATTTCAGGTTAATTTCTATTCCTGAAAATTTTACTATTCATTTTTACTATTCACTTGCACTATTCATTTCTGAAAATTTTTTTTATTTCATATTCTCGTGAGATAAATTATTTCCATGATAAAATAAAAGTTTGACGCTCATCGGATCATTTTCGCAAAAGTTATTACGAATCTATACGTTTGGTTTAAAGGTTGTTTAAACATCCTGCGCATAACGAAAATCGACTACGGAAATTTTCCTTGCATCAGATTAATGTTTGGTACACTCACAATCAATTAGGGAATTTTTGATTTAAAGTTAAAATGTTACCAAATAGACCCTGTGTCTTACAAAACAGAAATTGCTTTTTAAGCACTTTTACTTATCCTCAACCTTAGCCTTTACCTGCACCACATTTTCTAAGACATTTAGAAGCTTTTATATTGTTGAAAAATTCAACATATTTTCCCTCCTCCATTGACCATAAAATCATTCTTTGATTTTTAGGCTTCCGGTTTTACGTCTAAAGGACATTTAACACCAACCGACACTAGATTGAGCCCACTCTAGACATTATAGGTCATTTTAATTCATTATCGTCATATTAAAAAAGTTACATTTTACTTTTCTCAGTTTTACGCAACTTTCGTACATTTTACGTTTTACGCGTTTTAAACCTACGTTTCCAGCGTTATCAGCGTTTTCGCGACCCATTAAACTTATCACTCATTTTTATAAGATAATAATGAGTATATTGATGATTTTAATCATTTCTTCAAGTTTCGTATTTTTACGATACCAGGTTTTGCGTTTCGTGATTTAAATACTTACCGTTAGCAATTACCGGGACCAAAACTCACTCCGTAAAAGCAAGCTAATGCAAGAAACTTATCAAGCTTCTCATGAAAGCTTCATGAAGCTTATAAAGGAAGGAACCAATGGCATGTGGCTTGATCCTATCCATTGATTCCTAAGATCATTACAAGTGTAAAAATTTATTTACAAAACTATCCTAAATTTTTCCTATAAATACCAAGCTAAAACTACACTAATACTTGCACCCTCCTTTCTTATAAACTTAAAGTCCTAAACCCTAAAGGCAATTCTATTAGATTTTGGTAAGAACACTCTTGTGTTCTTGAGAAGAAACTAGGTTTTGATCTTGTTTTCTTCAAGTTTTCAAGAAAGAGACGTTATAATCTTCCAATAATTTCAAGTTTCCAAAAAGACTTGTTATTATCCTCAAATCACTTCGGGTTTCCAAGGAGGCGTCGTTATAATCTTCAAGTAGCCTCTGGTTTACGAAGATTACAAATTCTACGTCGAAGCTCCGCTTATATTCCCTTTTTCTATAATACTCAAGCATTCTATATTAAGGTAAGTATTTATGAACTTTAAATACTTATGAACTTTTATTTGATTATTTAGTGTTTTATAAACTCTTAATATGTAATATAATCAAATAAGAAAAATATATGTTTCACATATTAAATACTATGTTAGTAGGGAGCTTCATGTGAGGGGTTTCATTTGGGTAAACGGATCGACGAGTTGCTGGATTTACGAATTAAAGTGTCCTAGCTCCTCAAACGTTTACTGCATGACCTCAGAATTATGATGGCCCGAACAGTAGTACGAGATATACAAACAAAACATGTTTCATAAACCATATGCAAGACATATACATGTACATCTTTGTATTCTTAGACTTTATTCCAAACCTAAGTCGCAACGTTCTATTGTAGGTTGCACTTAGAGGTTTCCTGACTTATCCATCGAACTCATTGAAGCACCAAAACACCATCCAACTCACGGTGAGTTCATAGCCCCACTTTCTATTACTTAATTGTTTTACCAACCCTTGGGGGGAATACATGCTATTTTAAACGAACACAATGCTTTGAAATTGTATGCTATCTTATTGTTTTATTATCACTAAGTACCATCGTTGCCAATCAAAGTCCCCATATCATGAACCATTTAATCACCAGGATAGTGAGCGCAAATATTGTGAATAGGCCTATTGGGATTGACGAATCCCGTTTGTATTGACCCGGTCCAGTTATCAAACGCACTATATTTGAGTCTTAGGTATGTTGGCAAAGTACCTACAGGGGTAATCAGCCGATCGATATTGGCACACGTTAACATATTGGTTACGTGAGATTAGTGAATAATAATAACCATTTTGTTTTCCAACCATGAGTATGAGTCTAATTAAATCACACTACCAACATATTGTGTTCAACTATATAACAAACTCTATGAATATCACTCAACCTTTGTGTTGACAGTTTAAGCATGTTTTTCAGGTGCATGATGATCAAGGATGGCACGGAGGGGCACAGACTCATTCAAAAAGGCTGTAACTTATTTTATCATTCAAAACGACATCAAATGACTTTATATTGATGTATTTTGTAAGCATGGAACCTTTTGGGACCTATCTTGTAAACTCTGATATATTATTTGAATGGTAAATCCTTTTTAAAACGACCCAATTAGAGATCGTTTTCTATTATTATGATTGTTGTGCCGTCGATTAACACCCAGTTTGAATTCCGCTGCATCATTGAATTGGGGGTGTTACAAGAACCAAACGGAAGGAACAAGGCCAAACAACAAAAGTTCACAAAAAGAGAAAATAGCAGTGCTCCATCCGATCGGAGGCTGCCCGCAACCGATTCTGATGGAGGCTAATTCTGAAGACCAACCGATCGGTTGGACGAAATACCGATCGGTTGGATGTTGTCTGATTTTCCAAAACTTCATCATTAAGATTCTTATCCTTAGGTGCACGATTCCAAAGCCTTCTATTGAGCATTCTAGACTATTCTATCTGCTTGGAGGCCAAGTTGAACCATTAATAACCCTAGGCTTGAGAATAGTATAAATAGAACCATTTGTGAGGAGTTTTACACACACCTTTCCAAGAATTATCATACCAACTCTTATACAATCATCAAGATACTCTCTCAAAAGTCCCAATTCATCCTTAGAAGTTCAGGAAGCTTCGGAGGTTCAAGAAGTCAACATTCGGAGGTCAAAACATCAAGAAGTCAACACCAATACTTTGGGTATCATTACCTATATCATTTGTAATATATTTTGAATCATTGTAAGACTTTCAATTATGTTTTTTAATGTTCAAAGTTTGAGATTATGTTCATGTTTGCTATGAGTGGCTAGTGCCTTTGTGCACTTGCTTAGATGATGTGTATTGCTTATTGATTTGCGTATGATTGTGATAACATGTTTTAATTCAATTTCAAGTTGATTCTAAGATCCAATTGTAATTAAGTTTCGTAGTGACATTTGTTGATCAAGTTTAACTAGTTGCTAATAATTTTAAGGGTCGAAAGAACTATTGTTATTCAACTAGTTATAATCATTTGTCTATGAATGATTGTTTTTACCCATTATTCTTGATTAAACAAAGAAAGTTAATTGTGGTTGTAATAAGAATGCTTTTGTCTATCAAAATAAGATTGATTGTAAACCATTTCAAGGGTCGAAAGATTAATAGTTTACTATCAATTATGACCTTTTGTATATGATCGGTTACCTTTTGTATTGACTATTTCCTAAGCTTATTTGATAAAACAAAAGAATATTTTGGTGTTTAAGGTACACCAACTTATGAACCTTGAATTGATCTTGAATTGATTGGTTAAACTTAATGCTTGTTTTTATGAACTAAAATCTTGATGAAGGTTTAATTTGTAGAAACAATAGATTAGTTCACCAAACTAATTATCATAACCAACATGTTATCCAAAGTTATCACAATCATGCTTATCAAGAGTAGTATATTAGTCTAAGCAGATGTAGTTTTTAATCATTTGAATTATTATATTTTCATCATTGCTTATTTAAGAGATTTACTTCTAGTAGCTTACAATTCGATTTACTACACAAATCCCTGCGAATGATCCCGACTTACCATCATAATCTTGCTATAACGGACGAGTACACTTGCTCGTATGTGTTGTTTCTAGATTCGGTAATTCGACCTTTATAAATTTAAAACTTGTACTCACACACGGCACATCAAGAACTCAAACCAGCTTCCTCAAGCACCTCCAAAGCAAAATCTTCAAAACCTTAGCAAAGATGTGAACTGTGTAACTATACAAATCATTTCACTGATGATTGTTATAGAATCCTCTTTTGCCTGATATGCAAAAAGGAAGATCACGGGACTTCTAATCACTTTTCTTACACAGTCTCATCCAATGTGGCAGCTAACTTTAAAGCACAGGCTTTTCAGTATCCTTCTGATTCTAAACAGAAACAAAGACAAAAGGCCAAGCCTTTTTCACCTTGTCCACATTGTGATTTCAATGACCATCTTCCAGATGATTTTCTAATGGATACTAGTTGTAACATATGTGGAGATCCCACTCATGACACCTTAGGACATGAAAAGGTCATTCAGGCTAGAAGAGGAACCACCAAGTCATCCTCTCAGTCTACTGAGTCCACATCAACAACCAAATGTAAAATCTGTGGAAGCACAATCCATACCACTACTAACCATGCATCAATTTTACCTTTCAAAAAGGCCATCAAAGCCAAGCCCTCCAAGAGGAGGGGTCCTACAAAAAACTGACACAATTTACTATTAGTGCAGTGACATGCCAGGGAGCCTGTTTGGCATCTAGATAGTGGATGTTTAAGAAGCATGACCGGTGTGAAGGAATATCTGCACAAATATGTTGAGGAACCAGGACCTCGGGTGGTATTTGTTGACAATTCATCATGTATCACTGAAGGTTATGGTTCAGTAAACTGTATTGGAATAGTTTTTACTATGATAGCTTATGTTAATGGTCTCAAGTACATTCTTATCAGTGTCAGCCAACTCTGTGATGCTAAATACATAGTTCAATTTGATGATAAGCAAGGTACCATCTTTAATGCAAATAAAGAAGTAGTTCTTATTGCACCAAGAAGACAAGATGTTTATGTGTTAGATATGTCTACTCTAACTCAGAATGGAACTTGTCTCTTTGCTAAAGCCACTGAAACTCTAAACTGGCTTTGGCATAAGAGACTCTCCCATCTGAATTTCAAAAACATAAAAAATCTTGTCAAACAAAACAAGGTCCTTGGCTTACCATCACTTGTGTTTTCAAAGGATAAACCCTGCTCTGCCTGTGAAAAGGGTAAACAACATAGAGCATCCTTTAAAACCAAACAAAACTTCTCCATCAAAAGCTTCCTTCATCTTCTCCATATGGATCTCTTTGGACCTATCAGTTCTATGTCTATTCATCATGAGAAGTATACTCTGGTCATTGTGGATGAATACTCAAGATACATTTGGGTTTACTTTTTGACAAAAAAGAGTCGGGCCTGAAATAATCATGTCCTTTATCAGGAACATTGAAAACCAAAATGATATAGAAGTCAAACAAATCAGGACTGACAATGGTAATGAGTTCAAAAACCATGATCTTGAGTGTTTCTGTGATGAGAAAGGAATTTCTCAAAACTTCTCTTCTCCTTACACACCTGAACAAAATGGTGTTGCTGAAAGGAAGAATAGAACACTCATTGAGGCTGCTAGGACAATGCTAAATGGATCAGTTCTATCCAAACACTTTTGGACTGAAGCAGTTAAGACTACATGTTATACTCAAAATAGATCCATCATTGTCAAGAGACATAGCAAAACCCCTTATGAATTAATAAAAGGAAGAATCCCTGACATCAGCTATTTTCATGTCTTTGGGTGCCCTGTGTTTATTCACAATCACAAGGATCACTTAGGGAAATTTGATGCAAAAGCTAATGATGGATACTTTCTAGGATACTCTCTTGTCCCTAAAGCCTTCAGGGTGTTCAATACAAGGAGACAACAAACTGAGGAAACATTCCATGTCACCTTTGATGAGAGTACTGAAGCCATCAGATTCCCAAACACCTTAGTGGAAGAGATAGGAATTGATGATTCATCAAGATATCATCCTGATGAATATCATCCTGATAGTAATCCTTCCACTCAATATCAAGCAGATCCTGATATATCCTATTACATTGTCCCACACAACCTTCCTTATCCAACCATCACTGAGTTTGTTGAAGCACAACCATGTACTGATTAAATCAATCAGTCTGAACAAAGTGTTTAGGAACCAATCAATCTCAGTGATCAACCAGGTTAGTCAGATACTCAAGATCCTGAAGATCTTCAAGTTTCTGCACCTGAACCTACACCACCACCCAATCTGGCCTCCACAATTTCAAATCAATATCCAAGACCTCAGGACAGTTGGACTAGGACTAAAGATATAGAACTTGTCAACATAATTGGAGAGCCCACTGAAGGAATGCTTACTAGAAGCATGGCTGCTAAACTGAAGGAAGCCTCAGCCAATGAATGCCTATTTGTGGACTTCATTTCCAATATTGAACCTAAAACTATCAATGAAGCATTGAAACATCCTAGTTGGGTTTAGGCCATGCATGATGAACTTGAACAATTTGATAGAAACAAGGTAATGACCTTGGTCAAATGTCCTTAGGAAGTTTCTATCATTGGCATGAAATAAGTGTTCAAGAACAAAACTGATGAAAATGGCATAGTCATTAAAAACAAGGCTAGACTTGTTGCTAAAGGTTATAATCAACAAGAAGGCATTGACTATGAAGAAAAATTTGCACCAGTGGAAAGAATGGAAGCTATCAGGATCTTCCTTGCATTTGAAACCTACATGAACTTCAAAGTATATTAAATGAATGTAAAAAGTGCCTTCCTCAATGGATCATTGAAAGAAGAAGTTTATGTTTAACAACCTCCTGGATTTGAAAGCAGTGAGTTTCCTGACTATGTCTGCAAGCTTGATAAAGCCCTTTATGGACTGAAGCAAGCTCCTAGGGCATGGTATGAAACTCTTTAAGCCTTTCTTATCCAAAACAAATTTGTTAGAGGAAAGATAGACAACACCTTGTTTATCTATAGGACAAAAGAGGGTGTCATTCTTGTTCAAGTGTATGTGGATGACATCATATTTCGCTCAATGATGAGTGTCTAAATACTCATCATTTTTGTCTTATCTGAACTGCCAAAACATCCTAAAACACTCAGAAATGCATCAAAATACTGAAAATATCCCAGGGATTGTGTTTTATATGTTTCAAATGCAAAATGTTTAAAAACAGTTGTAAAACGAACAAAGTTTACAAAATTGGCAGTTTCAGTCCCTCAACTTTCAAAAGTTGTCAAAACTAGTCCCTGGTTATTCTAAAAACAGGAAAAGTCATCAAAGGTCCTTTAAGAATCATAAAATTACATAATAAGTCCTTTGGTGCAAAGTTTCATAAAATTACAAATTTAGTCCCTCAACTTTGCAAAATGACAGAAATGGTCCCTGGGATGTAAAAAACTTTGAGAAAATCAGTTTTGGGTCTTGTACTACTAACCTTTGGCAGGAATTACCCTTGAAACAACTTTGGAATATGTGCAAGTTTGGTCCTCCAATTTTCAGGAATTACAAGAATAGTCCTTGTGATTTAGCTACTAACCAAACCGGACCCCAAAATAAATAAAACAAACCCATCCTAAACTAAGCCCAACCCAACCCAATCTTATTACTAAACCCAGCCCAAGCCCAATCCTTAAATAAAATATACCCAACCCGGCCTGGTATTTAAAACCAGAGTTTGACTCTGGTCAAACTCTTCTTCCTCACACAACCCCGCCAAACCACCCATGCCCATAGTATCTCTGCAAAACCACCCCCTCCTATCCCACTCACCTAACAAAACAAGTGCATTGAATGCTTCTTCTCCACCTCCCTGAAATGCATTTAATGCTATAACCTGCTCAATCCACTATCTCTACTTTTGGCGCCAAAAATGCATTTCAACGATTGGGATGAATTCAAGCTAATCAAGGGTGTAGAAGTGTTCAGAGGAAGATTACAAGAAATTCCCACCTTAGTGTAGTATATATAGAACATGTTTGTAAGCCTTTCAAGGCAGTAGTTAATGTAGCTTAATCGTATTTCATATTCAGTATCTTAATTATTGTAATTCTCACTTTCAGTCATCAATATAAGTTACTTCAAGCTTAATTGTTCTTGTTTTGTTAGATTTGAACTCAGTTTCATTAGCATTTTAAATTTCATATGACTTGTTGATCGTATAAGCTATAAGCTCCTTTTAATTATCATCAAAAGCTCCAATAACCCTTACTATAAGCTCACATAAGCTCATCATAGCTTCATGTAAGCTTATATTGATTAAACCAGCTCTTAATTTCAAGTATTGAAGAAAGTCAATGAAAGTCAATGGGGGGTCAAATAAGCTACTCTGGGTATTAAAAGCTATTGTGGAAGGCTTATTGTAGTTTTCTAGCTTGTGTTAACAAGCTAGAATTGGTTCTGGTCCTAGTTCTTTGTTTCACATTCCAATTCGATTGTAAGCTTTTTCTAAAGTTTTTGCTTCATTTTCAATTCACTGTTAAGTAGCTTATTAGTAGCTTATCTGTATAATTCTCAGCTTATTAGTAGTTCTTAATCATATTTCATTCAGTTTCATAGAATTATATAGCTTGTTTCTTCAATTAACTTAAAAAACTTAAAAAGCCAAAAATAGCCTAGATAAGCTAGCTTATTAGATTGTTTCTTTTCTCAGTTACTAGTCACTTTTCATAGCTTAATATACTTGCTAGGATCATTAGAGTCCAGATTAGTGCTTAAAATAATCTTTTTCAGTTCAAAACCAAAACAGAAACACCTTAAAGGGTTGTTTGGTTTAGCAGTCAAACTAGGTCAAACCTCTAGTGTACTGTACATTGACCACTAGTCCAACTTTGTACAAGCTTTTCTCAGCCATAAGAAGCTATTTCCAAGTTCCAATTAGCTTCATAGATAGAAAGCCAAGTTTTGACTGCCCTGTGGGAATTTCAGTCCCTAGAAAGCTCAAACAAGCTCATACAAGCTACAGGCTTATTTAGACCATTCCTTTGGCATTTTCTGAGTCCTAGTAGTCCATTTAGTGTATTCCATAAGTCCTAGAACCTCTGTGCATTTGTGCATAAGTCTGCACACAAAACACCCAAGCAGACTTCACTTTTCAATTTTTGTGGTTTTCAAGGATTTTCCTTGATTTTTCATTTCCACCTAATAAGCTACCATAAGCTGTCCTTCTGGACTTAGATAGTCACCCAGCTCATCTATCTTAGGAATTTTTTGCAAGATTTTTGGAAGCCATTTGAGCCCTTAAAACTAGGCTTGAAATCGGGCAAATCTGCCCTGTGCAGGCCTGCACATCAGCAGACCCAATAAGCCATTGGCTTATTGAGAGCTTTACAGCTTTTTGGCTTAGCTTTTTCTAGCTTACTCAGCTCATTTACACTTCACTTAGTACCTTTTAGTTAATTCCATAAGCCCATAGCTTATTTCACAGCTGCTAGCTTAATTAGAAAATCTTAAATTCTCAAAAACTTATATAAGCCAACTGTTGCATTAAGCTGCTTATTTCTAGTTTATTTAGCTTATTCCAAAAATAGTTCCTTCATTAAAGTAGCTTATTATTAGCTTGTTAACAGTTAGCAAAAAGAAGAGTTCAAAAAAAAAATAAGTCAGTAAAAAGGTTGTGTGTGGGATTCGAACCTGGGTTACCTGGGTGACAAGTTCACTGCATAACCCACCTTGGCTAGCTCACTTCTCAGTTTTACTTTGCAAAGTTTATTCCTTAACCCTTCTTAGTTTTCAATTTTAAGATTTAATAAGCTGTTTAGCTTATTAGCAGCTTATCTCCATAAGCTTGTTCCACCATTTTATTTTTCTTAGCCTTGTAATCTTATAAAGTAATTTAGAAAAAAGTTTCAGATTTTTCTTAATAGTTTTAATATTTTTAATCTTTTAATTAGTTTAACATAGTAATTAAATCATAATAAATAGAATATTAATCAGAAAAATATAATTTTAATTTTGATAATTTTCTTTTGTCATTTTTAATCCAGGAAAAATATAATATCATTTTTAGACCTTAAGAAAAACCAAAAATAGAAATATAGTGATAGCTTCTATTTAATAGAATTTATCTTTTTAAATTTTAATTAAGCAAGTTTCATTTTTATAATTTTATTAGCTTCTATTTATTTAATAATATTTTTAGAAAAAGTTTTAGAATTTTCTTTTTTCATTTAGTATTTTTTTTATAAATTTAAATAGTTTAATAAGTAATTAAATAATAAATAATTAATAATAATTAAATAAAAAGTATAAAAAAATATAATTTAAGTTTTTAAATAAGTTCTAAGTAATTTTACATTTTTAGGTTTTAAATTTCATAAATTTTATAATAATTTAGTTTCTGTCCCATTTTAGATTTCCTGTTACGCATTTTTCAGTTTATTTTTATTCGCGTTCAATTTCTTGTGCATATTTGTTTTTAATTTGTTATTTAGAATTGTTAAAAAGCAAAATCAAAAGCAATCTAAATCATCAGTCACTCTAATCCTAGCTTTTCACATTTGACCCATTCACACCTCGTTGGGCAACGATTCGGGTAATTATTTGCCTGTCTTAACACTACACACGAACGTGAGTTTTTTCAAGTATCATTTTTCACAAAGGGGTAATTTGTAATTATTCACGAGCATCCGCTGTCTGCATTTATTTATAGGTGTATTCAGCACGGATCACTCAACAAGTTACAAACTTTGCAAACAGTTTGAAAAACTGATGGCAAAGAAATTTGAGATGAGTATGATGGGTGAACTCACTTACTTCCTTGGACTACAAATCAAGCAGACTGATAAGGGAACCTCCATCAGTCAAGAAAAGTACACTAGAAGCCTACTGAAGAAGTATGAGCTCAGTGACTGTGCTTTAGTGAAAACTCCAATGGTTCCCCCAAATGCTGACCTTGCTGGTAAACCAGTAAATCAAACTCTTTTCAGAGGAATGATTGGGTCACTGATGTACCTACTTGCATCAAGGACTGATATCCAATTCTCAGTCTATTTGTGTGCCAAATATCAGTCTGACCCAAGCGAATCATATCTCACAGCTGTGAAAAGGATCCTCCGGTACCTAAAAGGTACTACAAATCTTGGATTGTACTACCCTAAATGTTCAGGTTTTGATCTCAAAGGGTACTCAGACTCTGACTATGTTGGTTGCAACATAGATAGGAAAAGTACTTCAGGCTCCTGCCAATTTTTTGGTGGTAAACTAGTCTGTTGGAGTACTAAGAAGCAAGAATCAGTTGCCATGTCCTCAGCTGAAGTTGAATATGTTGTAGCACCCAGTTGTTGTGCAAATGTGCTATGGATGAAAAGTCAACTCAGTGACTATGACATCCATTACAAGATGGTTCCCATCTTTTGTGACAACACAAGTGCAATTGCTATCTCAAACAATCATGTTCTTCATCAGAGAACCAAGCACATTGATATCAGGTATCATTTCATCAGGGACCATGTCAGCTAGCTGATATATTTACCAAACCATTGGATGAACCAACTTTCACAAGACTGAAAGCTGAATTGGGGATGTTGGATATTGAGAATCAGTCCACTGATTAAACCCATCCAACTTAGTGTAAATATTGTGAACCATTGGTCCCTAACATAACAAATCTCTCAGTGAATAAGAATCTTATGTTTCACTAAGTGTTTAGTTAGTAAATGTCCGAGGTTGGTAACTGGATACACATTTAATATAGGAATATAAGTTCCTATACCTACTGGCATCCAGATCTTGGGCCCCCACATCATCATCACATATCCCACTTGGCATTTAATGCCTCTCCTCGCATACAATATATTTTGATATTATATGTGGTGACGTCACACAGAAAAATTCACTTTTGCAGAACGACACAACTGTTCACCTTGGCAGTTGCGCAAAACCCAGGAAAGTGGAGTGGTGGAATTTAATGCGGATATCAAACGTTTTTACAAAACAGTTTTCAAATTTTTGTGTAAAATTCGCTATAGTGCAAAAAGAACCCTCTCTCTCCACTTCCATATAAATACCCACACACAAAATAACACACACACGCTTTGAAATATTAATCAAACTCTTGCTATTTTTCTCAAAACCTGTATGTGTTCTAAATCTCAAAACCAGACCTTTTTCTTGCAAA
This sequence comes from Artemisia tridentata subsp. tridentata, assembly GCA_021014915.2. Classification (NCBI taxonomy): domain Eukaryota; kingdom Viridiplantae; phylum Streptophyta; class Magnoliopsida; order Asterales; family Asteraceae; genus Artemisia; species Artemisia tridentata. Next base: position 298,316,548 of record CP139507.1, on the reverse strand, counting down.
ACCAAGACCTTTCTTTTATAATGGCTGCTTCTAAGGTTATTACCTGCGCTCCTAATGTGCAATTCCAACTAGAGAGCGTGTATTTGACCAAAAATAATGTCGTAGGGAATTTTGCCTATCCAAAATTTTTTTCGGCCTATAAGGATACGGTAAAATATCTGCAAAATTGATTTCTCTCTACGGCATTAACCAAGACACCCACAGTCATATACCATGACTACTTGAGGGAGTTCTGGTGTACACCGGTGGTCACCAACCCTGATGTCATCAAGGACTCCATCATCACCTTCTTAGTGAACAATGAGAGGAAAACCCTCTCCCTTGACTACAAAACCTTTATCAAAGCCACAGGCCTTGATTACACTGAGACCTTTGCCCCTCAACCCACTGAAAGTGAAGTAAAGGAAAAATTGCTTTTACTTAGGCCACATGACGATAAACACCCTGATGTGGCCCCAGGGACTCTATTGGCCAAAGCCCCTATCATTAAAACATGGTTTCCTGCCGTTTGGAGGATACTGATGACCTTTGTCATTCAGGTCCTTGGTGGGAACAAGTCCTCCATGGAGCACTTGAACACTGCTCAACAAATGATAGTTTTCAGTCTCTTAGAGGGTAGAAAAATTGACATTGGAGAAATTATCTTCAAAGACCTCATAGTCAAGCTTTCAGGGAAATCCAGGCAAAGACACATGTCTTACCCTAGGTTCATTTCCTATGTGCTTCAAGACTTATTAAGCTCTGAGTACATTAGGCCTAATATACAGGGATCTGACCCTAATGTCTTACATAAGGCCAATTACTCTAGAGACCTCACTGAGGCTACACCAGTCGCCCTGACCACATACATGTTGATGGTCATTCAGGGTGCTAATGCCATATCACCTGTGCCTTCTACTTCCAAGAAGGAGAAGAAGAAAAAGAATAAGGGGTCCAGGAAGGTGGTTCAACCCAAACCACTCGAAACTGAGACCTCTGCTTCACATCCTGAAAATAGAAGGCTAAAGAAGGCCCAGCCCACTAAGATACCCATAGAGGAGACCCATACTCAATTGGCCAAAGAACAACCGCCAACGGAGGGCACTGAGAAATCACCCTCAGTTTCCTCGGGCAAACCTGCTCCTAAAGACTCTGCTGACATACACAAGTTAGTGGAGTCAGGAACCATCCAATAATCACTTCCCGATGAAGGCATTCGTAAATCACCACTTTTGCCTGAGGGAGAAAAGGGTCCTGAATCCTTAGTAGAGCAGCACTACTCTACCGAGAAGGGGACCCACACCCTCTCACATCCCGCTCACGGCTCTGATACATAACAATCAGAGTCTCAGGGAGGACAGGTCCCTAAATCTTCATTAGGGCAGCACAACCTTGGTGGAAAGGGGGACCCCAACATTTCACATCCTGCTTACGGCTCTGATTAATCACAATCAGAGTCTCAGGAATACCGGTCCCTATATCTTTATCAGGGCAGAAGAACCCTGATGGAACGGGGGACCTAAACATCTTATTGCCTAGTGATGGTATTGGATCCAACCCACCAGTCCCTAAAGGCACCTTATGGGACAAAGACTCAGGGGGCATGCAACCACCCACTGATATGGAACCTACACCCCCTCACGGCTTTGTGCATATCTCGGGAACTGACCCTAAGGACCAGGCAGATCAAACCCAGTTTGCTGGAATAGAGGGGCCAGGACCTGGCCAAAACAAAGGTGAGCCCTCTTCTGAGGGGGAGCCGGATATACACCTGGTTCCAACACTTGCTGATCTCCAAATGCTTATTAATGAAGAGTCAGAAGAAGAAATGGTTGACTTTAGGGATGATGAGGTTTTTGCTGCTGGGGATGACATGGAAACTGATACTTACAACTCTCCTCAGCACACTGAACAGCCAACCTTATCTCCTCCTCCTGAGGAACAAGAATCCCATCACCATTCTACATCATCATCATCATCATCATCAGACAACTCATCAGGCTCCTTATACTCTGCTCCTGCAACTCCTGACTACTTGTAGAAGTATGACAATGTTCTGCCCCTCACTGAACAGCAGTTAGTCAAAATTCCTCATAAATTCAAACACTGCCCTCTTTAATGAGATAATCAAGGAACAATGGGATCAACATACTGACATAGCAGCCTCTTATGCTGACTTCAGGGCCGCTGTTGAAGGCTCTCACGATCAACTTAATCAGGTCACTGCTTCTACTGATCAATATATCAGTGACCTGAAGACCGCCATTGAGACACTGGGACATGAACAAGGGACGCACTTCAACAAGTTGTTGCATTCTCTCAGTGTTATTGAAGAGGAGTTCAAGGATGATCCAGCTCTCATTACCAAGCTGACTGAGTTCATGGATTCTCAGAAGACCACCTCCTCCAACATTACTGAGCTTCTTAGGCTCCTCAAGGAGGTGGATCTTACATCTCTCAGGTCTTAGCAGGAAGCCATTCAGAAGTCAGTTTCTGATACCCAAGGATGCCTGACTCAAATTTCCACAGCCTTTGACCAGCTCTCTACTAAACATAATGAGCTGGTCAATCACTACACCACCAGGGTCACTCAACTCTCCGAAGCTCAAGTCACCATGGCAACAGATATATCCTCCCTGAAGAATGAGACCACGAAAATCAAGAACATGGTCTCCACCATCCTGACAGTTCTTCAGGTCTCTCAAGTTCCCCTAGCTCCTCAGTCAACAGATGCTTTCACTGAAGCTCCAACATCTGTTGAGGGGGAGAAACCTGATGAATCAGTTCCTGAACTTGAAGCTATCGGTATCACGGAAGTTGTTCCTCTTCAAAGCTTCATGCCAGAAACCTCAACTTCCTCAGCCCTTGTTTTTGCTACAACACCCATTCCAACTGAAGCAACAACAACTACGGAGTTCCCTGAGTGTTAGGAATATAAATATTCATATGAAGACTCGGTCACCCTGAGTACTCATTAACATTAAATAGCTCGTAGGATTATTAGTAATAGTTTAGTTATTATAGTATTCGTGGAGTGGGTCAGGTCTTTAACCACTGTCAGCTCACTCCACAGCCCACTCGGGGAACTTAAGATACTAGTACAAATACCCCTTCCCTTATGTGGGAAGGGTTGGAACTCCTCTCATTTTAATCTAACACATATCACTTTCTCTCTCTAGTTCCCAACCTTTCTTTCTCTCTCTAACATAATCGGCCAAGAATCAATCCACAAGTGTGTTATACGTTTATGAACATGTTACAATTGGTATCAAGAGCCATGGTTAGGTTCTAGTGATTGCATGTTCACGAATTAGTGGCTTGTTCTTGGTGGTTTTTTGTTTGTTTTATGGTTCGAATAGATAAGTCTCACAAAACAAGATTTGATCTTTGTTCGTAGTTATATTTGGTAAAAGCTTGTACTTTTGTGTTCACAAAATCATCTTGTATCAACTCTTGGTAATCTACAGCTGAATTGGTGTGTTTTCTTGGAAGATTTAAGAAATCTTCTTGACTGTGTTTTGTGCCTCGGCAAGGTGTTCTTGGCTGCGTTTTGGATTAAATCTGGTAGTATTTGGTTGCGGTTTGGCAAGAAAACGTGTTGCGTTTTGATTTTTAGCCAAAACGGGAAAAAGACAAAATGCAGAGAAAGCGACATATTTGTCCTTTGCGTTTTGTCCAGTAGTACTGCGTTTTGACATCTTACGGTTTGAGGTTTCTGCGTGTTGAGGTTCTCTGCGGTTTGAGGTTTGAAGTATTATGCGGTTTACGTTTCTGCGGTTTGTAGTTTTTCTGCAGTTTGAGGTTTGTGGTTTCTGCGGTTTGTGGTTTCTGGATTTGGGTTCTTGCGTTTTAGGTATTGTGTTTTGACCAAGCTGCGTTTTGACCAAGCTGCAGTTTTGAGGGTCTTGCGTTTTGGTGCTAAGGTTCTGCGGTTTAACTGTTGAGGTTTGCCTTGTGTACCTGAGGTTTGGTCATTGCGGTTTGACTAAAAGTTGACTTTTTACGTCAAAACTTCAAACGGCCATAACTTTTGAACCGTAACTCCGTTTTCAGCGAATTACCTGTCAAAACGACTGTGAGACCGAGGAAAATGACACGTTGAATAAATTCATTCATTCAACCCAACTTTTGAAGCCTGAAATCGCTGCAAAATGAAGTTATTGAGGTTTTAAGTATTCAGACAAAAATTTTACCATAAGAACTTGCATCAACCATACCAAATTACTACTATACAACAGATCACCAAGTCTACCAAACTTTCATCATAACACATTCAAGTAATCAAATCATGGTTTATTCTTGATTTTTGTAAAATCCCGCGAAAGAATCTATTTCTCGGTTTAAATCATAGAATTGTAAAATCCCGTGCACGTTAGCATCATGTCAAACACTTCGGATTCAGTCATAGCTGAGGTACTCAAATTGTACGACATGATTGACAAACAGAAGATTCCCAATGATGTACAACAGATAAACGTGTTTGAGTATGTTAGTGCCAATTGGGACTTTGTGTGCCCGAATTCTCAAGAGAAAGAGCTTCATCAGCCACATACAAACGTTGTTTAGTCAGATACTGCTATGACCAACGTGCAATATGTGAAACACAACGAAGCTTCGGCTAAACCTAGTGGGGTATCTTTTGTTATTAATGAAGATAATGTGTTGCATGAACAAAAGATTCCCGACAAAGTTCAACAGACAAACGTTGTTGAGTCAGATACTGCTAATATGGGAAATAGCGATGTTATCCCATATGAACAATATGTGAAACACAACAAAGCGTCTGTTGTACCTAGTTGTGCATCTTCTGTTATAAATGATGATCATGAGTTATATGAGTACACTGCGTTTATCCCTGATGACACCTTGACCACTAGACTTAACATCTATAAAGATCAGGTGGCCATATATGAACAACGTGCAAAATTTGAGCTAACTGAACGTGAGCTGAAAATGGATAGTCAAATGCGTACATTCATAACTGAATGTAATTTAAGGGAAGAAACATTGAAAAAGGAGTTATATTCTTTACGAAAACAACTTGATCAAACTGTTAAACAAAAACAGGAGTTCCAAGAAAGTGTAATTACACTAAAACATGATTTCAAAGAAAAAGAAACAAAACTCTTAAATGATTTTTCCAGACTTAAAACGTTAAAGATCGAACAAGATTGAAAACAAGTTGTACACACAAGACCAGACCAGACAAACTGCAAAAATGATTCAAAAGCATAAAAGGTTATGTGATGAAAATAGTGAAAAGGATGTAGGTGAACCTAAATCAGTTTTACTTAAGAGTGTTAAAGTTGCCCAACCTGCCTTATATGATGCAAATGTAATGATTAAGCCTGATCATGCCCCTCCTGATGTATCATCACTTGAAGAGAGTAATGAGATAGAAGTAAGAAATAGAGAGAGATTGGCTGAAAAAATGAAGGATCCCAAATGTATAGCCAATCGAATCATAATCAAACCCCATGTGTAACACCTAAAAATCCAAAACGTGTAAAATGACCATTTTGCCCCTACAAATTATAAAATTATCTAAAAGCTTATAAAGTACCGAATCGATCCCAAACTTCTGGAAAAGAACAAGATATGATGTAAAATAATTTTGACAACTTCGAATAATATTTATACAAGTTACGAAATTACCAAAATGCCCTTGTTTGAACCGATTAGAATAAATAACAAATTAATTTGATTTTAAAACAAGAAATAAAATTACACTTAATGGGAAATTAAATCACATTGATGGGCCTTAACTATTTCTGTGATTTTGGGCTGATTTCCCTCCCCATAGACGCTCCTTTGCTCCTCAATAAAATAGATCTCATCAAAACCTATTTTCTCTAATTGCCGACTAAGGGAAAACACACAAATAAATTCACCATTCCTTCATCCGATTTTCTGGAACAAAAGGAGCATTTTTCTGGTGTTGTTCGTGATCTAAGGGAGCTAGGAAAATTGGGTTTAAGTCGTGGGAGGCTTTCTTTTGATCGCTAGAGGTTATTTTGCATTCGATAGGTAATATTCCAAATCATGTCATACGACCCTTCTAAAATCTTGTAATCATTTTTCTCATGTTCCTCATGTCAAATATGTTCTGTGAAAAATATTCCTAAGGTTGTGGAGGCTGTGGATCGATCGCTAGGAGTTCTTGGTTCCAAAATCCACTCGATAAGGTGTAATTTGATTTCTGCTCATCCACACGTTAAATCTCTGATTCGGTATTTTTCCTATGATCTATCATCATCATATAACTCAGATAAAATATAAAATTTGATGCATGCAACCTTAAACAAATCGCTTAAATTAAAATGACTAAGAAAGCGTATAAAACATGAAATACTATATGCGAATTTTCTGGATGTTGTAATCAATTTTCCTGGACTCTATACGATCTATGTGACATGGGAAAAATAAGAATTCGAATGTTAGAAGCTAGGTTTGATCGTGGCTTAATTATGTTATTATCGCTAAAATGGGAAAGAATAAATCGAATGAAATAAAAACCCTAACTCGATTAGGGTTAAGATTGTTGTGTTTCTGGAAATAAATCAATGCAGTAAAATGATAGGGTAATGATGGATTTATGATTAGTTCATGTTTTGCTAATTTGATTTAGGGTTTGCGATTTGGTTATGCATGCGACTTGAACTTTTATAAATATAAGGGTGTGTTCGTAATTTCTGGAACTAAGGGGTCATTTTTGTAAAGTGCATTAGTCAGTGTCGAATGTGAATAAAATATAAAATGAAGGGTCTTTGTGTAAGTATAGGACTTAGAAGGTTTAAATGGTAAATGGTGGAAAGTATTTATACCGAATGGAATTTAATTAAAATAAAAGGACTTGTTTTGTAATTTTGGGAAACTTGTAGTCATTCGTATAAATATGTTTATGAGGACTTGATGAGTAACTTTGGGTATTAAATGGATTTAAGTTGTAATTATATGATAATTAAGGACCGAATGGAGATAATTAAAATATAGGGACCAAATGTGTAAATTCTGGAAAGTTGAGTATGATTCGAACATTAAAATATAATGAGGATGAAATGTGTAATTTTGGGAATTTATTGGACTAATGTGTAATTATTATTAATTAAAGTTTGAAAATGGAAATTAAGGGTTTAATATGTAACTTTGTAAACTAGAGGGACCTATTGTGTAAATTCTATAAAATTGAGGATACATTCTTATAATATAATAAAATAAGTGACCATTGTGAAACTTTGATAAATTAAGGGTCTAAATTATAACTTGTGAAACTAAAGGGTGTTAAGTGTAAATTGTAAATTCATAAGGACCTAATATGTAAATGTGATAAAAGATACCCTAATCCCAGAAATAATGATTTAACTAAGAATGTTGATCCAACTTTCTAAATAAGGAAACTTTCTAATTATGGAAACTTACTAAATTTGGAAACCTGCTAAAAAGGGAAAGTTACTTAAAATGGAAAGTCAGTTAAAACCTATTGTAATACTCTTCTACTCTCTTAGGTGTGAAGAAGGAGAGATCCTGAGCTGTCAGTGTTTGCTATTTCTGGTTTTGTTTTGCTTTGCAATAAGGTACAGATACTCTGCCCGTTTCCATTAAGGGTGTCCTATCTCATGGTTATGATTCTGATTCTGATTCGTTTAAGTTTTCCCAAAACCATTGCTATGATCCCTTTTATTATGAACCTTTCTGATTACACTCTGATTTGGACCTTTAGTATTTCATCTGATATATCTGATTATGAACCATCTATTATGGACCATCTGATTTGACCTTTGATATATGACCCTCTGATTTTGATATGATATCTGACTCTTAGTTTGATACCCGAGCCATTTCACTAGGCATGGGGGTTCCATGTCCGTGTCATTGATGCACCAATGGCATGACTCTAGGGCGGTAGAGTGATGTTCCGCCACGTCCCCATTCTGATTATGATATGCGCATTATATTGATTATGGATTATATATGTTTCTGGGGGGGCGTATGGATGCATCCTAGATCTGTTCTGTTAGTGGATTTAACTATATATGATATGATTTTCTGTTCTGGTGACTGGTACTGTGTGCAATACATGCCTTTCACAATTATCTGGGAGCTGATCACTCCATTTGATACATGAGGACACCCCTCATATTATCTGGTTACTTAAGAGGTATCCCCTCTAGATTATGATGGTTACTATCTGATATGTTCTGGGCTCGTGGTGGATGACTATCCTATTTCTTCTTTTATATTTCTGTCTCTTGTTTATACTTCATGATATTTCCCCATGCACCATATTTCAGTTCTGTTTCATTATTATTGCTTTATATATGTATCTGTTCACTGGGCTTTTTAAGCTCAGCCGTACGTCTTCTTTTCATGTACGGCAGGTATTTAAGCTTGGATCTGGATTTTAGCTTTGGGAATGAGAGCAACTGTGTGAAGCTTAGACCTTAGCATTCTAGTCATGCCATTTTGGATTCTGTTTCTGTTATGCCATTGTTTAGGCATTTTGGATTTATGTACTTCGGTTTATTTCTGTTTTGGACATAAGTTATGTTGACTTATTTCCTTTGGCCTTTAATGTTATGGACTTATGATGTTTTGGATTTAATGCTTGTAATCTGATATGAAGCCATATTTGTGATACCTCTACCCTTGCCGGGTTGGGGTGTTACAATTTATGGTATCAGAGCACAGGTTTATCCGAAACCCTTAGAGCTTAGGCTCGTGACCTGTGAGGATTGGGTAGAACTTAAGTTTCCTTTCGCGCACTCTTTTCCTGTTTCGATCTGTCATATATTCTTGATCTGCTCTGTCATATTCTATCTAAATTGCTAATCCTTTTTGTAAACCTTCAGATGGTGAATACCCGACATCAGGAATATAATGGAGGGAACCCTGATTTTCAGGCCATGATAGCAGAAGCTTTGGCCAACGCTCTTCCTAACTTGGTGACTCAGGTCACCAACAATATTCAGAATGGGGCAGGTCCTTCTGGAGGTGGTGTTGGCGGTGCTCCACCCGCTGCTCCACCGGTCGGTATTCATGTGTGGATTGAGCGGTTCAACAAGCTCAAGCCTCTCTCGTTCAAGTCCGCTGCCACTCCTCATGAGGCAGAGGACTGGATTACGCATGTGGAAAAATTGTTTCGGGTTCTCGGATGTGCTGACGAGTTTAAAACTCGTTTGGCTACATTCAAGCTGGAGGGTGATGCTCAGAACTGGTGGACTGCTCTTGTGCAGGCAAAGGGGGATGATTATGCTGAGACTTGTTCGTGGGCAGAGTTCATTGAGGCGTTCTATAAGCAGTACATTCCTATGGCAGAACAGCAGAGATATGAGAGGGAATACGGGTCGATTCGTCAGGGTGATCATGAGTCTTCAGGAGACTTTATGCAGCGATTCTTACGACTGGCTAGCTTCGTGGGGCCAGAGGTTACTGGGGATTCGTTTCGACAAGCTCGTCATTTCAAGTGGGCTCTTAAGAGATAGGTGTTAGACCGGATTGTTAACACTCCATTTGATGATGTGGCTAGTGTTCAGGATGCTGCGCGCAACATTGAGTTGTTGCATGCGGACAGGGGATCTAATAAGCGTGATAGGGATGGCAACAGGGTTGATACTCGGGTTCATGGTCGTCAGGACCAGAGACAGGATTTTCGGGGTCGTCAGGACCATGGATAGGATCAGCGGGGTCGCCAGGACCGAGGTAGTGATTATAGGTGTCAAGATTCTAGGAACCAGGGCCGGCAGGATTATGGTCGGTATGGTGGTGACCGTCAGGGTCAGGGTGATAATGGCAGGCGTAAGGATTCTCAGCAGTATCAGCAGTCGGGATCGTCAGGTCAGAAGAAGGCTGTGGAGACTCTACCTCCTCCTCCTATATGTACGACATGTGGGAAGCCACATCCAGGTCCTTGTTATAAAGCTTCTGGTGGTTGTTTCTCGTGTGGCTCTACTCATCACAGGATCAAAGATTGCCCCAAGAAGAACCCCATCGTGCCGGTAAACACGACTAGGCCAGCTCCCACCATGGGCCGAGTTTATGCTACTACTCGGGATCAAGCGGCCAACACATCAGGTACCATTACTGGCATACTTTATATTGGAGATCGTACGGCTTTCGTATTGTTTGACACCGGTGCTACTCATTCTATTATATCTGTAAACTTTGCTAAGAAACTTAATCTGAAACCAAAACCATTAATAAATCATATATCCATTGCAACCCCAATGAAAACCCAAGTGATTATTGATCATGAATATGTGAACTGCCCTCTACGTTTCGATGATCGTGTTCGTCCGGCAAATCTGCTTCCCATTGATATGACCGATTTTGATGCGATTCTGGGCATGGATTGGTTGGCTGATCACAAGGCTACCATCGATTGTTATGCCCGTAAGGTGATCTTCGGCGATATTCATCATCCTGATTTCATTTATCATGGTTCTCAGCCTCTGAAATCTGTTAAAATTATTTCTGCCATGAAGGCACGAACTCTGATATCTCATGGTTGCCAAGGCTATTTGGCTTCTGTTAAAGATTCATCTGTAGTAAGTCCTGATGTTGCTAGCGTTCCCATTGTTCGGGAGTTTGCTGATGTTTTCCCTGATGAACTTCCTGGTCTTCCTCCGGCTAGAGAAGTTGAATTTTCTATTGATCTGATTCCCGGTGCCGAACCTATCTCTAAGGCTCCGTACCGGATGGCGCTGTTGAGTTAAAGGAATTAAAGGAACAATTGGAGGAACTATTGGGGAACGGTTTTATTCGGCCTAGTGTTTCGCCCTGGGGTGCTCCGGTTCTATTTGTAAAGAAGAAGGATGGGTCTATGCGGTTGTGCATTGATTATCGTGAGTTGAATCGTATTACCATTCGTAACCGTTATCCGCTTCCTCGCATTGATGACTTGTTTGATCAATTGCAAGGAGCCAAGGTGTTCTCTAAAATCGACTTGCGATCTGGTTATCACCAATTGCGAGTTAAAGAGCAGGATGTTTCTAAGACTGCTTTCCGTACCCGCTATGGACACTATGAGTTTCTGGTTATGCCGTTTGGCCTAACAAATGCTCCTGCTGTGTTTATGGATTTGATGAACCGGATCTTTCATGAATTTCTTGATAAGTTCGTCATTGTTTTTATTGATGATATTCTGGTATATTCTAAATCGTCTGAGGAGCACGAGCAGCATTTGCGTATTGTTCTGGGTATTCTGAGGCAGCAGAGATTATTCGCGAAATTCTCTAAGTGTGAGTTCTGGCTTAACCAAGTCGCTTTCCTTGGTCATATCGTGTCTGCAGAGGGTATCACTATGGATCCTGCTAAGGTTGAGGCTATCACTAAGTGGCCGAGACCTACCACGGTGACTGAAATTCAGAGTTTTCTGGGATTAGCTGGTTATTACCGGCGTTTTGTTGAAGGGTTTTCTAAGTTGGCTTTGCCTTTGACTCAGTTGATGCGGAAGGGTGAAAAGTTTGTATGGACTGATGAGCGTGAGCAGAGTTTTGAGGAGTTGAAAAGGCGATTAGTGTCTGCACCTATTCTGACCTTACCTTCTGGTTCTGGAGGTTTCCAGATCTATAGCGATGCGTCTAAGAAGGGTTTAGGCTGTGTGCTTATGCAACACGGCAAAGTGATTGCCTATGCTTCTCGGCAATTGAAACCCTATGAAGAAAATTATCCAACTCATGATCTGGAATTAGCCGCAGTTGTTTTTGCATTAAAAATATGGAGACATTACTTGTATGGTGAATCGTGTGATATCTTCACCGATCACAAGAGTCTCAAATACATCTTTACTCAGAAAGAGCTTAATATGAGGCAGAGGAGATGGTTAGAGCTTCTAAAAGACTACGACACGAACATCCAGTACCACCCAGGCAAGGCTAATGTAGTTGCTGATGCACTTAGTCGTAAGTCTGGGATGATTGCTAGCTTGGAGATTGATCCACATGTTCTTAAGGATTTAGAGCGTTTGGATGTCGAGTTGTGTGTTCGGCGTGACGTTGGTTACTGGGCTAGTTTGAAAATTGAGTCGAATCTGATGTTGCGTATTAAAGAGGCTCAGAAAGATGATGGTGAACTCTGGGCTATTGTTCAAAATATTGAAGAGGGTAAGCAAACTGAGTTTAGAGTTGATGATAACGGAGTTGTCTGGTATGAGGATCGTTTATGTGTGCCTAATGATTCTGATTTGCGTGAGGCGGTGCTGACTGAGGCTCACAGTTCTCCTTTCTCTATACATCCTGGTTCTACCAAGAATATATCGGGATCTAAAGCAGCATTTCTGGTGGAACGGTATGAAGCAAGATGTGGCATTATTTGTTGCTAGATGTATGACCTGCCAGCAAGTTAAGATTGAGCATCAGCGAGCTAGTGGTCTGTTGCAGCCTCTGGAGATTCCTACTTGGAAGTGGGATGAGATTTCCATGGATTTCGTTTCTGGTCTGCCTTTGACTCGTAAAAGACATGATGCGATTTGGGTGGTCGTCGATCGGCTAACTAAATCTGCTCATTTCTTACCTATCCGTATGACCTATAGTATCAGTAAGTTGGCGGAAATCTTTCAGCAGGAGATTGTCAGATTGCATGGTATGCCTTCATCTATTGTTTCTGATCGTGATCCTCGTTTCACTTCGCGTTTCTGGAAGGGACTTCATAAGTCTTGGGGCGCTTGCCTTAAGTTTAGTACTGCATTTCATCCCCAAACTGATGGTCAGTCGGAGAGGACCATTCAGACATTGGAAGACATGTTACGATCTTGTGCTTTGGAATGGACCGGTAGTTGGGACGAGTATTTATGTTTGGTGGAGTTTGCGTATAATAACAGTTGGCATGCTAGTATTCGGATGGCTCCTTTCGAGATGTTATATGGGCGCAAGTGTAGGGCGCCGGTTTGTTGGAACGAAGTAGGGGAGCGTATTATTGAGGGTCCGGAGTTGGTTCGGGACACCAACGAAAAGGTAGCTGTTGCTAGGGAAAAGTTAAAGGAGGCCCGTGCTCGTCAGAAGAGCTATGCTGACAAGCACCGTCGTGACCTAGAGTTTAATGTTGGTGATCGAGTATTTCTGAAAGTATCTCCTTTCCGCGGGGTTAAGCGTTTTGGAATTAAGGGCAAGTTGAGTCCTCGTTTTATTGGTCCCTTTGAAATTCTGGATCGTATTGGGGAGGTTTCTTATCGTCTGGCCCTGCCTCCTCAGCTATCTCATGTGCATAATGTTTTCCATGTGTCTCTTCTGAGGGGATACAACTATCACCCATTGCATGTGGTGTCTTATCCACTTGATCAGATTCAGCCGGATATGTCTTTATCCGAAGAGCCGGAGGCTATTCTGGACCGGCAAGAGCGGGTCATGAGGAATAAAGTCATTCCATTCGTAAAAGTTCTTTGGAAGAATCACCCAGAGCGCGAGGCTACCTGGGAGACTGAAGAATCGATTCGTGCTAGTTATCCTCACTTTGTATTCTGATCTGGTATGTCTTTGTCTTGTCTTCTGTTTCATTTCATCTGTACTTCTTTGCAAATTTCGAGGATGAAATTTTTCTGTTAGAGGGGAAGAAGTTGTAACACATAAAAATCCAAAACGTGTAAAATGACCATTTTGCCCCTACAAATTATAAAATTATCTAAAAGCTTATAAAGTACCGAATCGATCCCACACTTCTGGAAAAGAACAAGATATGATGTAAAATAATTTTGACAACTTCGAATAATATTTATACAAGGTACGAAATTACCAAAATGCCCTTGTTTGAACCGATTAGAATAAATAACAAATTAATTTGATTTTAAAACAAGAAATAAAATTACACTTAATGGGAAATTAAATCACATTGATGGGCCTTAACTATTTCTGTGATTTTGGGCTGATTTCCCTCCCCATAGACGCTCCTTTACTCCTCAATAAAATAGATCTCATCAAAACCTATTTTCTCTAATTGCCGACTAAGGGAAAACACACAAATAAATTCACCATTCCTTCATCCGATTTTCTGGAACAAAAGGAGCATTTTTCTGGTGTTTTTCGTGATCTAAGGGAGCTAGGAAAATTGGGTTTAAGTCGTGGGAGGCTTTCTTTTGATCGCTAGAAGTTATTTTGCATTCGATAGGTAATATTCCAAATCATGTCATACGACCCTTCTAAAATCTTGTAATCATTTTTCTCATGTTCCTCATGTCAAATATGTTCTGTGAAAAATATTCCTAAGGTTGTGGAGGCTGTGGATCGATCGCTAGGAGTTCTTGGTTCCAAAATCCACTCGATAAGGTGTAATTTGATTTCTGCTCATCCACACGTTAAATCTCTGATTCGGTATTTTTCCTATGATCTATCATCATCATATAACTCAGATAAAATATAAAATTCGATGCATGCAACCTTAAACAAATCGCTTAAATTAAAATGACTAAGAAAGCGTATAAAACATGAAATACTATATGCGAATTTTCTGGATGTTGTAATCAATTTTCCTGGACTCTATACGATCTATGTGACATGGGAAAAATAAGAATTCGAATGTTAGAAGCTAGGTTTGATCGTGGCTTAATTATGTTATTATCGCTAAAATGGGAAAGAATAAATCGAATGAAATAAAAACCCTAACTCGATTAGGGTTAAGATTGTTGTGTTTCTGGAAATAAATCAATGCAGTAAAATGATAGGGTAATGATGGATTTATGATTAGTTCATGTTTTGCTAATTTGATTTAGGGTTTGCGATTTGGTTATGCATGCGACTTGAACTTTTATAAATATAAGGGTGTGTTCGTAATTTCTGGAACTAAGGGGTCATTTTTGTAAAGTGCATTAGTCAGTGTCGAATGTGAATAAAATATAAAATGAAGGGTCTTTGTGTAAGTATAGGACTTAGAAGGTTTAAATGGTAAATGGTGGAAAGTATTTATACCGAATGGAATTTAATTAAAATAAAAGGACTTGTTTTGTAATTTTGGGAAACTTGTAGTCATTCGTATAAATATGTTTATGAGGACTTGATGAGTAACTTTGGGTATTAAATGGATTTAAGTTGTAATTATATGATAATTATGGACCGAATGGAGATAATTAAAATATAGGGACCAAATGTGTAAATTCTGGAAAGTTGAGTATGATTCGAACATTAAAATATAATGAGGATGAAATGTGTAATTTTGGGAATTTATTGGACTAATGTGTAATTATAATTAATTAAAGTTTGAAAATGGAAATTAAGGGTTTAATATGTAACTTTGTAAACTAGAGGGACCTATTGTGTAAATTCTATAAAATTGAGGATACATTCTTATAATATAATAAAATAAGTGACCATTGTGAAACTTTGATAAATTAAGGGTCTAAATTATAACTTGTGAAACTAAAGGGTGTTAAGTGTAAATTGTAAATTCATAAGGACCTAATATGTAAATGTGATAAAAGATACCCTAATCCCAGAAATAATGATTTAACTAAGAATGTTGATCCAACTTTCTAAATAAGGAAACTTTCTAATTATGGAAACTTACTAAATTTGGAAACCTGCTAAAAAGGGAAAGTTACTTAAAATGGAAAGTCAGTTAAAACCTATTGTAATACTCTTCTACTCTCTTAGGTGTGAAGAAGGAGAGATCCTGAGCTGTCAGTGTTGCTATTTCTGGTTTTATTTTGCTTTGCAATAAGGTACAGATACTCTGCCCGTTTCCATTAAGGGTGTCCTATCTCATGGTTATGATTCTGATTCTGATTCGTTTAAGTTTTCCCAAAACCATTGCTATGATCCCTTTTATTATGAACCTTTCTGATTACACTCTGATTTGGACCTTTAGTATTTCATCTGATATATCTGATTATGAACCATCTATTATGGACCATCTGATTTGACCTTTGATATATGACCCTCTGATTTTGATATGATATCTGACTCTTAGTTTGATACCCGAGCCATTTCACTAGGCATGGGGGTTCCATGTCCGTGTCATTGATGCACCAATGGCATGACTCTAGGGCGGTAGAGTGATGTTCCGCCACGTCCCCATTCTGATTATGATATGCGCATTATATTGATTATGGATTATATATGTTTCTGGGGGGGCGTATGGATGCATCCTAGATCTGTTCTGTTAGTGGATTTAACTATATATGATATGATTTTCTGTTCTGGTGACTGGTACTGTGTGCAATACATGCCTTTCACAATTATCTGGGAGCTGATCACTCCATTTGATACATGAGGACACCCCTCATATTATCTTGTTACTTAAGAGGTATCCCCTCTAGATTATGATGGTTACTATCTGATATGTTCTGGGCTCGTGGTGGATGACTATCCTATTTCTTCTTTTATATTTATGTCTCTTGTTTATACTTCATGATATTTCCCCATGCACCATATTTCAGTTCTGTTTCATTATTATTGCTTTATATATGTATCTGTTCACTGGGCTTTTTAAGCTCAGCCGTACGTCTTCTTTTCATGTACGGCAGGTATTTAAGCTTGGATCTGGATTTTAGCTTTGGGAATGAGAGCAACTGTGTGAAGCTTAAACCTTAGCATTCTAGTCATGCCATTTTGGATTCTGTTTCTGTTATGCCATTGTTTAGGCATTTTGAATTATGTACTTCGGTTTATTTCTGTTTTGGACATAAGTTATGTTGACTTATTTCCTTTGGCCTTTAATGTTATGGACTTATGATGTTTTGGATTTAATGCTTGTAATCTGATATGAAGCCATATTTGTGATACCTCTACCCTTGCCGGGTTGGGGTGTTACAAACCCCATGATTACTATGAGGAAAATCGATTGACTGTCTTTGCACCTCAAACTAAGTTGACGCCTGAACAAATATTTTGGTCTTTGGACATTGAAAACAGAAAGGCCGATGAACTTAAAGCCAAAACTCCACCCCTTAGGAAAATTGCAGCTGCAACGGTGTATCCTCCCAATACACCCAAGCACTTAGTTCCTTTGACTCTTCCCACATAATGTAAAACTCTAATTAGCATATACGTTCTTTTTCAACTATTTGCTGATTTTGATAAAACATGTAAGAAGAGAATTACGCCAACGGGAATTACTGAAGGGGAAAGGGGTTTTGAACAAACAAAACGGTGCTACTTAACTGAGGTTATTCAATTCTTTAAACTCCTTGAGGAACATTTTGATGGCATGCAAAAAACCCTTGAAACTGAAGTAAATAAGATGAAAGAAGTGTTTAAAGATATGGAAAATGTGGGGAAATAAAATGCAATTGATCTTAAATGCTGTGAGATTGAGAGGAAGAATATTCTCATCACCAATGAGAACTTGATTGCTAGATGTATTGCACAGGATGTATTTTATACTGCTACTGATTCTGCATTAACTGCTTGTCAATTTCATGAGTTATCTATTGCATTGAATGTTACCCAGAATCGTGTTGTTGAGCTTGAGGGGGAGAATTTCAAATTGCATGAGAAAATTCAAAATGATGACCATGATAACATGGTCAGGCATTTTTCAAAACTAGAGGTTGATAATCTTAATTTGAATTAAAGTATCAACATTTAGAAGAAGAACAAAAATCTCAAATGCCAAGACATCTTTGGATGCTACTGAATTTGATGCATATTTTGAATTAAGCAAACGAGATAAAAAAAATTCAAGCTCACACTAACACGATTCGAAAATTGAGGGCCCAAATTGCCCAATTAAAATCAAATAAGAGTGATGTGATTGACACCCATAAACCATCGTCTTCAGATTCTCAGAATTTTCACTATCAAGACACCATCAATAAATTACAATATGAAAATGAGTGTTTTCAAGCTGAAAATTCAAAAATCAAACAGCATTACAAAGAGTTATATGACTCGATTAAAGTCACACGTAATAATCACAATGAAAAGATAACCTCTTTGCTAAATGAGATTGAGAATCTAAAGACTCAGGTGAAAGGGAAAATGCCAATCATCACTAGTGAAAATGTTGTTCCAAAGGTTTTTGCTTGTAGTAAGTATGCAATTGATGTTGTGTCTATTCCGCTTCCCCTTAGGAACAATAGGTCTGCTCATCAAGTATATCTCACTTACCTTAAGGATAGCCTTGATACCCTTCGTGAGGTCGTAGAAGAGGATAGGATAGATAAACCACTTGATAGTGCAGTTGTAGATGCCTGCTTCCTCACTAAACGATCTCAGGAACTCTTAGAATACGTCATTGGCACATGTCCTAAGACTGATAGCAAGCGAGATAGGTTTATTGCATCATCCTCAATGACTAAGAACAAGCATGTAACCTTTGAGGCACCCTTGGAAACTTCAGATCCCAACACATCAAAACATGTTCAGCAACTGGAAGTGAAAAAGACTAAGATTCCCATCAGTCCTTCTACAGGAGTTAACAGAGACACTAACGCTAGCGAGTCAAAACCTAGGAGAAATATAAAGAATTATAGGACTTCACCAGCTAAAAGTGTTCCTAAGAAGAAAGTAGAAGACCAAATGAGGAACAATAAGTCAGATTTGAACAAACGGTATCATAATTCAAATCCTAATTCACTTTGCAAAACATGTAATGATTGCTTAATTTTGGGTAATCATGATAAATGTGTTGAGAAATTCTTGAAGTCATCCAACAAAACCCCTTTCAAGCAAGTTTGGAGAGCCAAGCATGTCAAGCAAACTTGAAAAGCAACAGGAAATATGTTTTCTAATGTTGGTTATCAATGGATGCCCACGGGAAGGAAATTTACTTTAGGAGAACAGTGCCCTTTAACTAGGATAACTAAGTCTAAAGTAGTGCCTGTACTTCAATGGAAGCCAACTGGAAGGAAATTCCCTGTAGGAGAATAGTGCCCTTTAATTAGGTCTACTAATTCCAAAACGGTGCCTTTAATACAACCCAAACACGTTAGTACTAGTGAAAGTTTCATCACTGAGAGATTTTGTAACAATCCTTATACATCGTTAACTATGTACCAACGTAGAAACAAACAGAAAAAGGCTACTTCCACTAGCATTCCAACTTCTACTGAGACTCAGGCAAATGATGCTCCTATTCCCACTAACTAACTGGAACCCAACTTAAATTGGGGATCCGGCACTCCAAACTCTCTATTTTTGTCTGTTTTCAAATACAGGTCATACAGATCGTCCTTTGACATTTGGACTCAGGTTGCTCACTACATATGAGGGGAAATCACAAATGACGTTTGAACACATCAGTTCAAGCCTCGTTCTTCAACGACAATGACGTTTGAACACATCCATTTAAGCCTCGTTCTTCAGCGACAAATGACGTTTGAACACATCATTTCAAGCCTCGTCCTTCAGCAAAAAATGACGTTTGAACACATCAGCTCAAGCCTCGTTCTTCAATGACAATGACGTTTGAACACTACAGTTCAAGCCTCAGGGCTCAATGTCAACATGATGGCGTCTGCTGAAAACACACCAGGCCCCGTTCCTCAAAGAAAATAAAGGTGTACACTTGAGTGCGCTTTATCTTCGAAAGAAGAGAAATCTTCTTGTTTTTGACTATTCTCATCAACAAGCTTCATACTTGTTCCATGCTCGTCCAGTCATCAAGTGGATCTACTTTCATTAAATTGGAGTTTTATTCACTCGATCAAAAATAACAACCTCAAATGCAATTTTTGAGGGGGGAGAAGTGTGAACAGTGGATCAACCTCATATGCACTTGTTCAATCAAAAATGGCAACCTCATATGCAATTTTTGAGGGGGAGAAGTGTGAACAGTGGATCGACGTACATGTGATTGTATGTTCACTCACTTGTTGGGCATGTGAATCTAATTGTGACTACGGAGTTGATCAGGTATCACTTATTCGAGATTGAAGTTGACTTTCACAAAGGCGTGATCTTATTTTATCATGAAGTCAGGGTTGGTTCGATGCATAACTTTCAATGATAACTTTCTCGTGCTTAAGATTTAACTTGAAGAATTAGTTTATCTGGTTACCAGCAGTCGGGGTAAATGTTTGAAGACCTAGTTAACTATCACTTAAAGGAGTTATGTTGTAATACTCAGTGTCACACGCCGATGAAGTTGTGGATAATTGCAAGAGATGTTAATGTCTCATACTTTGGTTGGGTATTGAGTACTTAGAGATTTGCTTGGAGCATAAATTCTCTACACGGTTCTTCCAACATTAGTGCAAGCTTAAGTCACGAGAACGGGGAATTCTACTTCAGTTTCAAGTCTAGTATATCGGGTTTGCTCCATCAGTTATCACTTCAAATAGCCTACTTAAGGGTTGGTAAAGATAGTCAGAGAGAGTTTCGGTAGCGGTTGATTCACACTTGATACATTTGTGCCAATTTTATTCTTCTCACAAGATTTCAAGTATATGTGCGTAAAATGTGTTGCTGATTCTGAAGTATCAAAACCAACAAGGGGGAAGGAGACATACATCTGAACGCAAAACGAGTACACGTGATGAAGTTTATTCTCCTTCTTAATTGAAGTTATTCCGGGAAGACAAATGTCAAAACCGCAGAGAAAATCAGTGTTTTAACTCATGGCTTTTGGTGTATCATTCCAACTACGTGGGGGAAGAGATGTAAAAAACAGTTTCTGATGATTAAAGAGGTACACAATTGTATGATGATTCTTCTGGTTAGTCGGTATCCTACAGAAGGAAATGTGTTCATCCGGGACTTACTTGAGAGTTACGGTACTGCCTTGGTGTTATCATTTCGACTACATACGGGATAACTTGCCTACACTCGGGACTTAGGTGACTTTGGTGTGGCAATTCTCATCTGCAATTTCCTGAAGGCAGAAAAGTGCATTTCCGAGTCTTAATTGATTTTGATGTTACATTTTGGACTTCATTAATGGGATTGAGTGTGTACTTCGGGTTTTTGAGCTTCATAC
The DNA here is from genome assembly GCA_021014915.2 of Artemisia tridentata subsp. tridentata. NCBI lineage: Eukaryota > Viridiplantae > Streptophyta > Magnoliopsida > Asterales > Asteraceae > Artemisia > Artemisia tridentata. Next base: position 298,295,728 of record CP139507.1, on the reverse strand, counting down.
AATGAGACTGATTGCATCACTTCAACTACTTGGGGAAAGTGGTCTTTGGATAATTTTGGTATGTACTACTTTAGCCTTCAGCGGGAAGAAATATGAGAAGAATTATTCTAGTGTGAGATGATACGTTGCAGATCTATTTGATGATCCCCCGAATGAAGTATCACGACGATTATTCTTAAAAAGAGCAGCAATATTTGATGTGGTTTGCTACGATTTTCGCTGTACACTTACCTTATGTAAGCTTGAAAGAAAGCTTAGAAACTGCCCAAAAATAAGATTGTTGGTTTGGGGGGAAGCTATCAAAGCTTCACATTGAGAAGGCTCAAGTTCAGACGATTATTCAGGAGCCTCGAAATCTTTGGTGGTGAAAGTTTAAGAGATGTTGACTACAAACTTCTACAACGTACAGAACGATATCCTTATTTCGGTATTCATGTCAAAATCTTTTTAAATTGAATAATATAGTGTGTACATATCTTAAACCAAAATGTAAATAGAAAATTATAAAACCAAAATGTAAATAGAAATATATAAAACCAAGAAAAACCATAAAAATCAGAAAAATAGAAAATACCAAAAATAGTTTTTCAAGGCATGTCTTCTGGTATCGATAACATTTACGGTCCTAGAAATGTCATTCAATAATGACACGGGTCTTTAAATGAAGTTTGAGCAGAAGTTCAAAATGTTTTCAAAACATGCCTAAACGGCTTGTATTTACTTCAGACTGTAACCCGTTCCTTATTTTGGGGAAAGCACGTCGCCAAAAAGACGGTTGTTCCTCCCACTGGGTGAAGTTCACCTGGGCATGGATTACTTTATATCCATGTTTCTTCGATTTTATGTACGTTTCAGTGCATCATTTCTTGTATAAGAAGAGAAGTCTTCTTTACATCGCAAATACTTTTCCATCTATGATTCTTCTGGAAAGTATTTGTGCTAAACTTGGTGGTACCATTATTTTTGAATATCAATCAGAATTGAACTTTTCATAAAAATCTATCACTCAATCAATGACTACAACTATTTAAATAGAAGATGGGTCATCGATTGAGGAGGAGAGTGATAATTTTCAAAATTCAATATCATCAAAACAAGTCACTTTGTACATAATAAGCAGTGAATTTAATGAAACTTAGTGTTATATGTCAGTGTATGATTTTTTTTCTAAATTCAAATCTTCCAAACCTATCATACCTGACACTAACATTCTCCCTCATAGATTGAGGGGGAGCATCGTACCGTTCCATTATCAGCACATGTTAAACCTGACCACATTTTCTCCCACATTTTCTAAACTTATTTAAATCAATTAGGATCATAAATTCTCAAAAGGTTTAAAATTTCTGATCGGGGGAGAGAATGTGATTTAAATATGCAATCTAATAAATAATGCGATGCTGTGGGTTTAAATGTGAGCTCTCCCATATGTGCTAAACTCTTTCGTATATCGATGCACATATTGAAGGGGAGCAAATGGTTTGTGATACAAAAAGGATGTGGCATCTCAAGTGAACGCGACTCAGACTTCACCAATGAATTGACGAAAAAAAAAATTGTCATTAATCGAAAGGATACATCCTGGACGGGTAATAATTTCAAGCTGGTCTAACCAGTGATGTAAGCGTGTCTCGAATAGGACGTATCTGAGTAGAGTGTACCGTTTCGAGAAACTTTCTGTGGACTTGACCAGACCGGGTAATAATTTCAAGCTAGTCTAACTAGTGATGTAAGCGTGTCTCGAATCGGTCATGTTCACTGAAAGTGGATCAATTCAAAAAGTGCGAACTCCACCCAACATGTGCAAATTTATAATAAAAACATTTGAGCACATGTTGAGGGGGAGTATTTGAAAATTATAAAACTCTCAAAGTGTTAGCAAAATATGTTTCATAATCATAAACACCTTGAGAGATTTTTCAAAGATTTGGTTAACGGCAGCAGAGGATAGTCATGAAGTTATAAGGTGGCTAAGGTTAGGAAAAACCGTCCTATGATCCACCAGAGCCGGAGGGATCTACCCAAGGACAATACTAAATAGTTAGTATTAGAAAGTCCTTAGGTATGATTATGAAAAAAGGAGTAATATGAGAAAGGAGAAAGAAGGGGTTGAAGAATTACAAAGAAAAGCAATGTGAAAGGGTGAAAAGAAATAGCCCTCCAATTATTCAACCTTAAGGCAGAAACCGGGTTCAATTCATATGCTACTGGTTGTTACTAAGGTGACGCTGGTATTGAAGACCAGACGTCATGGACCCAGTGACGCACTGCACTAAACCTTCTAAGCCACTCAAGTTCTCTTAAAAGGACTTGTTTCATTCTCACGGGGAACCCTGCATAATATATCGACTGCTCATTACGAGCCATGTTGATATTGAAACAGGAGACACCGCTCCAGTCTCCGATTACCAAAATTGCACTTATCAAGTCTAGAGCCAAGAGATGCATCATAAGATCTCATAGGAACACATGCTACGTTTACACTGGCTGTTCAACACTAAGGACACCAGTTGTAACCTTATGAGTCCTACGCAGATCTTAGCAATCTGCCAGAATATTTATGAGGGAATTTACAAATGTAATTCTCAGTGATTGAATGGAAATTCCTGCCAGGGTTAACATCAAACAGCCCTGAAAGCAGATCACTTCGGTAATTCCCTATGGATTACGTTTAGTAGTTACGGCGGTTTCAAAATGGTCTACAGTCTTGGAGAGAACTCCAGCGACTCACCTAATCGTTGATCTACTTTGGTAGATCTTGTGAGCCCTCTCGGGGGTATCCGATTTAGGAACGGCCTTGGTAAGGATTAGAGAAAGTTCTCACACTATGCTGCTAACAATCTTGAAATCCGAACCTGTAAGTACCGTACATTTTATTGCTAACTGTCTTATGCAGGAATCCCTGGCGGTTGCAGCTGATTGCTGAAAAGATGCCAATCCATCACAACATGCTCACACTTCACCATCATAATCAAAGAAATCATGATAATTAAAAGACCTTCGACACTACTTCCGCAACTTTGATGTGGAAAATCATGATCCAGAAAAGTGTGAGCATCTTTGTCCAAAGATCACAATATCACATGGAGAAGATACTGCAAAAAGATGACTCGGAGACGTACGTTGGATGATGACATCAATGAATTCTAAAAGATCGTCCAAGACAACAGAATAGTCATCTAAAGTTCACTACTGAAAGCACAAAGATTAAAGACTTAGAAGAATCAAAGACTACGAGCTAGGAATACAAATTGATGTACTAAAATGCTAGAATTCAATGTGTAATTTCCGGGGTGACCTCCCTTAGGGGGAGATTGTTAGGAATATAAACATTCATATGAAGACTCGGTCACCCCGAGTACTCATTAGCATTAAATAGCTCGTAGGGTTATTAGTAATAGTTTAGTTATTATAGTATTCATGGATTGGGTCAGGTCTTTACCCACTGTCAGCTCACTCCACATCCCACTCGGGGCACTTAAGCTACTAGTATAAATACCCCTTCCCTTGTGTGAGAAGGGTTGGAACTCCTCTTATTTTAATCTAACACATATCACTTTCTCTCTCTAGTTCTCAACCTTTCTTTCTCTCTCTAACATAATCGGCCAAGAATCAATCCACAAGTGTGTTATATGTTTATGAACATGTTACACTAAGGCCTCCTTCAGCACACCCCCTCCCACTGACAAAGGAAAGGGAATCATGGAGACTGAAGATTCACCTCCTAAACTGGTAAAGGCACCAAGAGAAGTGCGTCCTAACCCTGATGCACCAGTGCTTTTGGAAATCATATTAGATGATGGGAGAATCTTCAAGGGAACCAGTGAAGAAGTGGCCACAGTTTTGGATGAAGAGGAAAGGATCAAGGCTGAATAGCTCAGTAGGCCAATGATTGTTGAAGTGGCTAAGGAAGTCATCAGAGAGACTGAGTAGAATATCAAGGGGGAACAGTTCCTCAAACTTTAGGCTGACCTAATCAAAGAACACAACCTGAAGGTCAAGCTAAACACTGAAAAAAAGAGGAAGAACTATGAGAGGTATGTCTGGGCCATGACAAAGACCAAGGGTGAAGGTCCCATTACTGACATGACCATTCATTCCACCACTGATCCCATAACCATAACATTTCATAGAGGACCAAGGAAGACTGAGAAGAATAAACCTTTAAGGTTCTCAGAATATGGGATCAAGGAATTGAACATGATGGGGCCCATCCTGAGGAAGAAGAAGAATAGGTGTGTCCCTGACCTTCTGGCTGCCCTGAATAACAAATATGAGGAACTGGAAAGGGTGGCCAAAAGCTTAGGAATTGACCATTCAAAGGCACTTGCTTCTTATGGACTAACAATCCCTAAACCAACTCAGAGCACAGGGAAGAAGAGGAAAGCTATAGTCCAAGAACCTGAACAATTTATAGCTGCTCTTCACTGCAACAGAACTCCTCCTAAAGGCGTCAAGTTCTATCCAAACAAAGTGATCAAGCACCCTGAGTTTGGTATCTTCTTTATTGATGAGTTTGGTCAACAAGCGTTCCAGAAAGTCAGTGACATACATCTGGTGGAAATAACAACTCTTCTGGCCTACAAGCTGATGGCACTTCATGTGAAGAGCCCTGAGAATGAAGAGTTCATAAGACTGGTGGAAAAGATGATGAGTGAGATACCCGACAAGCAGGTGTTGGTGTCTAAGAAAGCTAAATTGGATCACATGGGAATTAAGGAAGTCTGAGTACTTTTCCCTGAGTATTATGTTTAGATGATAGGATTGATGTAATAATTATGAATAAGATGATGGCCCATGTTTTGTTATATCAGTGTCCTTTAATTGCTTTCTAGTATCTTAATTGTAAGAAGAAGCCCAATTGCTCACTTACACTAATCAAACATTTAGGCTAAATTTATATCAAAATAAGGGGAGATTGCTGGGTCCATTCAATACCTAAGCGTCCTGAAACAAGGATTTGAATACAAATTATCCTAAGTGTCAAACAACCTTGAACGCTCTCAGGTCACTAAGTGAACAGTCACTCAGTGAGTTATCTTCAAGATGCCTAGGACAAGTCTAAGAAGAAGGATTCACCATTCAGTGAGGCGGAACTCCCTGAATGGCACTTAAGGCAAAGAAGAAGATAATGGGTTCAGTGAGTGATGACAATAATTCATTGAACCTCAGTCTCCTCAACAACTATAAAGAATGAAGATTGAAGACTGAAGAGCAAGACTGAAGAACCTGAAGACTGAAAGAAAGGCGGGACAAGGTGGGCAAGATTTGAAGAGATAAGGAGAAGTCCTTATCAGGCCAAAGTCAAACTTTCCCTGAAAGGCTTTAGAACAAGAACAATTTCATCACTGTTACTCAGAAAGCACAATTGTCTTATATACAAAATAGGTTCTTGTAACAGGGACAAAATACATCAGTATTTTGTCTTGATTAGCATAGGTCATTCTTTTGTCTTTTAAGTCACGGGTGCTCTTTTATACTTGTCTATAAATAGGTTCCTAAGGGAAAAAAAATGGATAAGTTTGTGCAATTAATGCTTAGACATTTACAAACCACTTTGACTCTCCCAAAGTGCAACCTAGTCCTTGAGATAGCTAAGTGGTTCCTTATAGTTTCCATTTAAATTTAGTGTTGATGCAAATAATGTTCTAAAAATGTTATTTATATCTTTCGGTAACTTTACGTTTTGAGGATGACAAAATGTGAAATCACGTTACGTTAAAATTAACGTAAACAAGTTTCTATTCGAAAGATCCCATTTCCACGCAAATCACTCTAGGTATGCACAAACAAATTTACAACTTGACAAATGATCAAAGAAGTGAATTTGTGTCTAAAACTTCACATTTTTAATGTGACAAAACATTTTTTTCAAAAATATACTTTACAAGTTATTTTTGAATAATTAAGAAATATTTTATTGGAAAAATAAGTTTAAATATCATAACAGCTATTTTTCCCCCCAAAATCAGCTCCAAACTTCCCCAAATAAGTTTTCACCACAAAAGACAAAAAGTAGATTGTTTTTTTCTGGCACGGTACCACTAAATATAGTGGTACCGTGAGTGATTTAGTGGTACCGTTTACCAGTAACGGCTAGAATTTTTTTGCCTATAAATACCTGCCCTCTTCGCAGTTTTTGGTCATCATTTTTCACACAGAATTTTCTGAGTTCAATACTCTCATCACATTTTCTCTTCTTGATCATTTAGTTTAGTTTTCTTTTATTTTAAGAGTGATCCAATCATCCAACCAAGTGATCCTCTTCATTCCTCTTCTAGTGCAAGAGAAGAACACAAGGTATCCAAGAAGATACAAAGTGTTGTAGTTATAGTTAGAGCACTTGTAACATTGGTTACACACTTGATTTTATCATAGTATACATCAAGTCTATTTTTCTTTTGAGAGTTTATGAGAGAAGTTCATTGTGATCTTATTGAGATATTGAATATCTCTTGTAGCTTGTGAGCTAGTGTGTTGATCAAGTTGATCAAGTGTAGATCGGGTAGATCGAGTCTAGTGTGTTGATTGTGTGAAGTAGAAAGGATCGGGTAGATCATGGTAGATTGGTGCTAGCTAAGATTAGCACTCGACATTTAGCTTAGTGTCGAAAAATAGGATAAGCGACGTGTACGGTTTTCTCCGCCTGAAGGGAGGTTTGTTGACATAGTGCTTGAAACTCTCGAGTGTGGTACTCGGGGAGTGGAGTAGGGCAAAGAAGAGCTTCATGACCGAACAACTATAAATCTGTTTATCCCGGTTTGATCTTTCCATCTCTTTCCTTTACTTTTATTAGTTACATTAGATAGTTTAGTTTAATTGTTCATATAGGTGTTGATTGATTACACATAAGATTCGATCAAAGTTTTTCAAAAGTAAAGTTTTTAAGAAGATCTAAAAACCGGTAAAACTATTCAACCCCCCCTCTTTCTAGTTTTCCATAATTGGTATCAACAGCCACGATAGTCAAGATTTTAATGTAAATTGTATTTTAAATCTTGAATCGATCAATGGATTCCGACAAATATCTAGAAGGGCAATCTATGCAAAGGCCACCACTTTTCGAAACCGATTGTTTTATTTATAGGAAAACAAGATTCGAAACGTATGTGAAATCAAAAGACATTGATCTTTGGCATATTATTACCGACGGTGACTTTCAACCAATTCAAAAGAATCCGAAAACTAAAAGGGATGAAATAATTCCTTATAGTAAACAATGTGATGAACTTAAAAGAAAATTAGCCAAAAATGATGAGGCTAAAATGATGATTTACAATGCTTTGCCTAAAAAGGAATTTGAAAGAATTTTCATGTGTAATACGGCAAAAGATATTTGGAAAACTTTGTTAGTCACTCACCAAGGTAATAATCAAGTCAAAGAGAACAAGATAGATCTTCTTGTGCAACAATATGAACAATTTTCCATTTCGGAAGATGAATCTATTGATAATGCTTTTGCTAGATTTAATACTATTATTACTAGTCTTAAAGCTCTTGATGAAGGTTACTCTAGCAAGAACTATGTTAGGAAGTTTCTTAGGGTTCTACATCCTAATAGGAAACCTGAAGGTTCATGAGATGATAATCAAGAAAGACTCCGATATAGTCAAAGGCAAAAGCGAGAGAGTTAGATCTCTAGCATTGAAAGCCAAAAAGGAGTCTAGTGATGAGGAATGTTCGGATTCCGATAGTGAAGATGAAGAGTATGCGTTAGCCGTTAGAGACTTTAAAAAGTTCTTTAGGAGAAGAGGTAGGTTCGTTAGGCAACCTCGTGATGACAAGAAGCCGTCACAAAAGAACCGAGTTGAGAAGAAAGGAACGAGTGATAGGAGATGTTTTAGATGCGGAGATTCTAATCACCTCATAGGAGAATGTCCCAAACCACCAAAAACCAACAACTAAAGATCTTTCATTGGAGGCTCTTGGAGTGATAGTGGTGAAGAAGAAGAGAAGAAGCCCAACGATGAAACATGCTTAATGGCTCAGGCTTCGAATGAGGTACATTCTGACTCTTCTTATTATAGTGATGATAATTCGTCAATAGATGACAATAGATTACATGACGAATATAATAAACTATGCGAAGTAAGTTATCAAATTTTAGGTAGAAACAAAACACTAAAATTAAAATTGCATGAATTGAAGTGCAAGTTTTAGAACTAAAGGATCAAGTCAAAAGACTTGAGAAAAATAAAGAAGTAGACGTAGGATGTAGGTCATGTATAAGTCTTCGAGTAGAAAATGAAAAACTCAAAGAAAATGCTTTGATCATTAAGTTTGAGAAAGGGACAAAGTCACTTAATGATATGCTTGAAAACATTAGGTATAGTGAACATGCCGGAGCAGGCTTAGGATTTGACCCAAATAAAGCTTCGACAAGTAAAACGAAACAAGTAAAATTTGTCAAAACCTCAAGTTCTGTCGAACAGGTGGACGGTACCACTAAAGGTACAGACGGCACCATTAAATTTAATGGTACCGTCGGGTACTGGAGACAAAACTGAGTCGAATTGGAAAAATAATGTAAGTCCTAAATTACGTCACATAGTTGTTAATAATGTTAAAGTACCTATTGCTAGTAAGAAGGAAGTCAAAAGTTTTTACAAACCTTTGTCAACCCCCGAACTTGGTTTTGTAAAACCCGACACTAGGTCAAAGACTCCTCCACCTAGAAAAACAAATGTTCCTAAACCTCGGTCAAGAACTCCTCTACCAAGAGGTAACTCTAGAAGACAAAGTTATCCAAGTAACTATCCCGTAACATGGAATAACCATCAGCTAAATAGTTACTTAGCATGTGAAAATTTGTCCTCCGTTCCAACATCCTAACCAAATGCAACAAATGCATGGGATATTTAATGCTAACAACTTTGGACCCATGACATATTGGGGACCAAATGTTTGAATGTTTGTCTTATTCAATAGATATGCTTGGGAATCGACTTGGAGCCCGACGAATGGGTCAAGGATAGTAGATGCACTAATCATATGATGGGTAACCGGAGTATATTCTCATCATACAAGGCATACAACGGAGGTAATGTCACTTTCGGTAGCAAACTTAAGGGCAACATAATAGGCAAAGGTACGATTACTCAAAACTCCCTCACTATTAGAAATGTTGAGCATGTAGATAACTTAGGATTTAACTTGCTTAGCATTAGCCAAATGGTAGACAATAAATATAGAGTTATATTCTCCAAAAAGGGTAGTGAGATCACTAAGAATGGCAAAACCATAGGCAGAGGAGTTAGGAAAAATGGCTTATTTGTTATGAAAATAGGAAATAAGCCTCAAGATAAGATTTATCTAGCAACCATAGATGATAATTCCACTCTATGGCATAGGAGATTAGGTCACGCCAATATGCGCTTGATACAATCATTGGCGTCTAAGGAACTAGTTAGAAACCTACCTAAGATTAAGTTTGATAAACACTTTTGTGACGCTTGTAAAGTTGGAAAACAAGCTCATACTAGTCACAAAGCTAAGAATATGGTCTCGACCTCTAGATGACTAGAACACCTTCACATGGACCTATTTGGTCCCTCCGCCGTACGGAGCTACGGAGGAAATTACTATACCTTAGTAGTAGTTGATGATTACTCTAGGTATACTTGGACTAGATTCCTTAAAAATAAGACACAAGCTTTCGAGGAATTCAAAATCTTTAGTAATAAAGTCCAAAATCAATTTGGGTGTACAATAGTTTCTATTAGGGTGGATCATGGTCGGGAATTTGATAATGAAGTGCAATTGGGAGTATATTGTGATGCTAATGGTATTACACACAATTTCTCGACTCCACGCACTCCACAATCAAATGGGGTAGTTGAGCGGACAAATCATACTCTACAAGAGATGAGTAGAACGATGTTGAATGAACAATCAATTTCTCAAAAGTTTTAGTGTAATGCGGTGGACACCTCAACTTACATACTTAATAGGATTCTAATTAGACATATCTTAGGAAAAACACCATATGAAATCTTGAAAGAAAGAAAACCTAGCCTAGATTACTTTAGAGTGTTTGGAAGCAAGTGCTTCATAATAAACACCAAAGTCTACCTCATCAAGTTTGACCCAAAGTCTTACGAAGGTGTTTTCCTAGTTTACTCCCAAAATAGTAAAGCCTATGTTATCCTAAACAAGGAAACAATGAAAGTCGAATAATCACTCAACATGACATTTGTTGAAAGTCCTCCACCAACTAAGACATCACCCTTGGTGGATGATGACTTAGATGAGGAAGAAGCCATTAAGGTTAATGGCAAGAAAACCTTAGATAATGACATTGAGGATGAGATAGTTGAAGTTGACGAAGTTATCAACATTAAGTAATCCAAGAACCATCCTATTGAAAATATCATAGGAAACCTAAACCAAAGAACCCTTAGGTCACAAGCTTAAAACAAAAGCAATTTCTTTTGTTTTATATCAACTGTAGAACCTAAGAATGTCGGTGAAGCGATTAAGGATGAAAGCTGGGTAGTTGCCATGTAAGAAGAGCTTAATCAATTCACCGCAAACCAAGTTTGGGATTTAGTACCTCCACCTAAGAATCAAACCATCATAGGAACTAAGTGGGTGTTTAGGAATAAACTCGACGAAAATGGTGTTGTAACTAGAAATAAGGCAAGGTGAGTAGCACAAGGCTATAACCAACAAGAAGGAATAGATTACGATGAAACTTATGCACCCGTGGCTAGATTAGAGTCTATCAGAATACTCCTTGCCTATGCTTGCACCTTAGACTTTAAACTATACCAAATGGATGTAAAAAGTGCATTCCTAAATGGTTATATCAACGAGGAAATATATGTTGCACAACCTCCGGGATTTGTTGATTGTGAGAAACTGAATCATGTTTATAAACTAAAGAAAGCACTCTATGGTCTCAAACAAGTTCCCAAAGCTTGGTACGATAGACAAAAGGTACTCTTGATTGAACATGAATATACCATGGGAGTGGTTAACAACACACTTTTCATGAAGAAACGTAATTCACATCTCATCATTGTTCAAATGTCTGTCGACGACATCATATTTGGCTCAACTTGTCTAGAACTGTGCGATGATTTCTCTAAGATCATGCGTGACGAGTTTGAGATGAGCATGATAGGCGAATTAAATTTTTTCCTTGGTCTACAAATAAAACAATTGGAAGATGGTATTTTCTTTAATCAATCTAAGTATAGTAAGGAGATGCTTAAGAAATTTAGTTTAGAAGAGTCTAAGCCTATGAAAACTCCCATGACCACGGAAATTAAACTCACGAAAGTTGAAGAAGGTGAGTTCGTGGATAGCACTAAGTATAGAGGTATGATAGGAAGTTTATTATACCTCACGGCAAGTAGGCCCGACATCATGTTTAGTGTCTGCCTTTGTGCTCGCTTCCAAGAGGATCCCAAAACCTCTCACCTTGAAGCGGTTAAGCGTATCTTCTGATACATTAAAGGCACTATACACTTGGGATTATTCTATCCCAAGGGGACTGGTGTAGAAATTGTTGTCTATGCCGACTCTGATCATGCTATCTCCATGACCGAAGCCGAGTATGTAAGCGCCGAAAAGGCATGTCAACAAGCAATATGGATGAAACAAGCTCTTAATGACTATGACATCCATCTAGACGACGTTCCCATTATGTGCGATAATAAAGGTGCTATTGACTTGAGCAAAAACCCCGTTCAACACTCTCGTACTAAACACATCGAAATTCGTCACCACTTCCTTCGCGATAATGTTCAGAAAGGAAACATTTCTATTGAGAAAGTTCCCTCTCAAGAATATATAGCCGACATCCTAACCAAACCTCTCAAACGAGAGTCCTTCAACCATCTTCATCTAGGTCTAGGAATGATGGAACATATTCCATAAATCTCATGACTATTTAAATATTTCACTGGAAATATTGAACTCATCTCGTGTGTCTCGTCTCATGACTCTTTAAATATTTCACTGGAAATATTGAGTCGTTCTTCACATCCCTCATATGACTATTTGAATAATTCACTAGAAATATTAAAGTCATCTCCTTTCGTTTAGTCTAGGTTCTCCCTGTCAAAAAAATTTATTAGGTATAAATTCTTTTCTCGTGTCAAAAAGTCTCACTAAAACAGCGAGACTTATTCGTCAAAAATCAAAATGGGATGAAAAGTCATCCCAGCAGATCACGGCACCACTAAAGTGCCACGGCACCATTAAATTTTATGGTACCGTGGTACCGTGTATCTGATACATCCCGTTTTTCAGTCCTCTCTTCCCACATTACTCATCTTTAACCTTTCCCAACTTCTGCAATTGTTGCCAAAACCAAACCTCACAACCCAAAATTCAATTACACCTTCTCAAGATCATACTCAAGGCATTCTCAAGATTATCAACTACTTTCACTTTTTCAACATAAATTGTAAGTCATTTGACTCTACTTTTCTTTAATTTCGAGTCTAAGGTTTGTTCATACATAAAAATTGAATTGGGGTTTTTCAATTTTAATTAAGTCTTTATAAAATTAGAACTAGGATTAGACAATGTACAGCTATCATGATTCCCTTAACTTAGGATTTTCATAAACCCATACATTTTAGTCCAAATTTTTCCTTTGAGCAATTAGTTTTAAGATGAATCATTGCTTTTTGGCATCAACACCTTAAAGTCGCCAAACACCCCAATTCCATTGCTTTTGAAAATTTTCACTAGGATCATAAAACATTTTTCGTGCATTGTTGATACAAACTAAAAACGTTTTTCTCATGCATACATGATCTCATGAATATTAATCGAATTACATAACCAATATGTATTTATCGGCATATTCGTTTGAGCAAAAGTAAAATTAGGAGTGTTTGGGTAATCTCATTATTTTCTAGAGTCGAGATTATCGCACCTCCATATAGTTTGCATATAGGCACATACTAGGCACGTGTTTTCAAAGCAACTATTCTCAATGTTGATTTTTCCTTATAGGTGATAAAAATGTCTCATGAGTATTATTTTGATCATCTTCTAACCGACACCTATACTCCTGAAATCTCTCGTGAACCTACCACACCCAGTACTCACATTCGTGCCTATGTTAATCTTGAAACCCGTCGGTTTCATGAAGGTCGAGTTGTTAATCCATCGTTAGTTTATCATAGGGATATCAACACCTCATTTAGAGCTACAGGATTCGATTGCTTGCTTCACATTAACGAGCACATTTGTCCTCATTTTGTGTTGGAATTCTTTCGACAAGTTGAACTCATACGTAACAAGGATCAATCTTTGTCACTTTGGTTTTGGATCCGAAACTACAAATTCATCTTAACTCTTGAGCAATTTGCTCAAATTCTTTGAATCCCCAATCATGGGCAATGTGCCTATAATGAATATTGGTGTCTTGAGTCTCTCTTCAACTATCATGAAGAGGATAGTCCATATTGTTCCTACATACCCTCTTCAACCAAACTTACCCAACTCATTCGTACTCATAAGTACCCCTCTTACCCAAATCCAACGAAAATTCGTTTGGATGAGGTTCGTTATGAACTACTTTCTTGGGCAGTCATCCTGTGAGAAAATGTTCTAAGTCTAACTAGAAATCATGAGCAACTTCCGGCATGTTGTGCTCATATGATTTACTGTCTCCTTACTCAACAACCGTACAATCTTGCTTACTTCTTTGCTAAGCGAATTGTACATCTCAGGGGTAACAAAAATAAATTGATACCCTATGGGATGCTCCTAACTCGTCTTTATCACCACTTCATGAACTCTCATCCATACCTTCGTGGTCCTCAATACTCACTTTTCGATCCGGTCATGAAACCCCTCAATGAGTCAAATGTCTCATCCATACTCATTTCTGAAACCTCCACCAACTATGCACCCTTTGATGATCCAAATCATGAGGAAGAGATGCATACTCAAGACAAGAATGTGTTAAAAGCGAGGGAATGCTCAAGTCATAAGTAGTTAAGGAGGGATTTACACCTCTTATTAGGATTTATCTATGATAAATTATAGTAGGGATTAATACATTTTACTATTTTGCATGCTTGACATTTATCCTATCACCTTGCATGAATTTTGTATATAATTCTTGGATGATAGCTTATTTTGTCCCTTGTGCTTGTATGCTTATGGATTATCTTAGCCAATTGCATGATAATCTTTATGTGCTAGAAGTAGCTTAATATGGGACACATTAGGCAAATAAATCTTTAGTAACTTGAGGCAACAACATTTCCTTCAAATAGTCCCCCTAGAAAACTCACCTTAGCTGCCCGGAACTAGCCTGCACAGGAAAATAAGTGACTCAAATGTCACGGTACCGTTAAATAGGCCACGGTATATTTAAATTTAACGGTACCGTGTGGTATATAGTGGTACCGTGCCCTTGTTTGACGAATTTTCACTGTTTCCTCTAGAAACCTGCATCCCTAACCTCAAACCTGCAAACTTTGCAAACTTACATACACCCCAAATTCCCTTACTACACCATAGGACACAACCATCACCTTTAATTCAAATCCCCCAATTCTTACCTATATAAGGCCTTACCATTGTAAGCTTATCTTGCACTTCATCTTCAACCTCACATAACTCAATCACCATGTCCTCCACACAAGGATCAACAAACCACATTTCCAAGAAACCTAGGATAACTGTAACACCACCATCCAAACCTCTCTTTGTTGATCTAACAAAAGATGATGAAGTCACCACACCACCTTCCCAAGCCACTCCTCACTCACCATCTCGACCCAATGCTCCTTGCAAGACTTCTTCCACTAGAACCACATCTTCATCATCTCCCTCTCTCAACACCATGCCATCATCCATTGACTACACACTCTCACTCATCACTCTATTGGATTATGCCATGCCAACCCCATCATCAATTAACTCACCACCACCCCCTTCCCCAATCATGGGACAACCAATCCAACCTCATCCCTTAGATCTACATAGTGCTAATTGCCTATGTTGCCTCCACAACCGTAACCTCGTCTTCTCCTTAAGGGATGAGATACATTTCATGTTGATCATCTCTTGAAACCACCACCACCCCCAATCATGTCACCATCTCCACCACCTCCTAGCCACAAAACTAAACATGTTCATGTTTAGTTCTCACGAATAAACCTTTAGGACCCTTTTGGAAATGAAGCTTGCCTCTAGTCATTCAGGATTTAGGGTTCTTGTTGTATCTGTTTATGTTTGTTATGTAGTCATACCTATGTATGACATTTATTTTTATGAATGAATGGGCTCTTTCTGTGGTTGTTTTATTGTTGGTGCTTGGCTACTTAGACATTTTTTTGTTTGTGGTTGGATATTTGTCATGTTTGCTACATGTTAGATCTTGTATATTTTTCATCTAACTCTGTTTTGTAGCAAGAATCATTGCTCGATTCCTTGGTGTCCTCCAAACGAGGGGGAGTATACATCAAGGGGGAGCCTTAGCAACCTTTTTGCCTCAACAAAAAGGGGGAGAAATGGGATATAAACTCATTAAAAAAACTTGTTAAAACTAATTTTAACTTAAAATGAGTTTAGGTTTTGTCATCATCAAAAAGGGGGAGATTGTTGAGGCAAATAATGTTCTAAAAACCTTATTTATATCTTTCGATAACTTCACATTTTGAGGATGACAAAATGTGAAATCACGTTACGTTAAAATTAACTTAAACAAGTTTCTATTCGAAAGATCGCATTTCCACGCAAATCACTCTAGGTATGCACAATCAAATTTACAACCTGACAAATGATCAAAGAAGTGAATTTGTGTCTAAAACTTCACATTTTTAATGTGACAAAACATTTTTTTCAAAAATATACTTTACAAGTTATTTTTGAATAATTAAGAAATGTTTTATTGGAAAAATAAGTTTAAATATCATAACAACTATTTTTCCCCCCACGGTACCACTAAATTTAGTGGTACCACAAAAAGAGGAGCATTTTTGCCACGCACGGTACCACTAAATTCAGTGGTACCATGAGTGATTTAGTGGTACTGTGTACCTGTAACGGCTAGAATTTTTCTGCCTATAAATACCAGCCCTCTTTACAGTTTTTGGGCATCCTTTTTCACACAGAATTTTCTGAGTTCAATACTCTCATCATATTTTCTCTTCATGATCATTTAGTTTAGTTTTCTTTTGTTTTAAGAGTGATCCAATCATCCAACCAAGTGATCCTCTTCATTCCTCTTCTAGTGCAAGAGAAGAACACAAGGTATCCAAGAAGATACAAAGTGTTGTAGTTGTAGTTAGAGCACTTGTAACATTTGTTCCAAACTTGATTGTATCATAGTATACATCATGTCTATTTTTTCTTTTGAGAGTTTGTGAGAGAAGATCTTTGTGATCTTATTGAGATATTGAATATCTCTTGTAGCTTGTGAGCTAGTGTGTTGATCAAATTGATCAAGTGTAGATCGGGTAGATCGAGTCAAGTGTGTTGATTGTGTGAAGTAGAAAGGATCTAGTAGATCGTGGTAGATTGGTGCTAGCTAAGATTAGCACTCGACATTTAGCTTAGTGTCGAAAAATAGGATAAGCGACGTGTACGGTTTTCTCCACCTAAAGGGAGGTTTGTTGACATTGTGCTTGAAACTCTCGAGTGTGGTACTCGGGGAGTGGAGTAAGGCGAAGAAGAGCTTCATGACCAAACCACTATAAATCTATTTGTCCCAGTTTGAACTTTCCATCTCTTTCATTTACTTTTATTAGTTACATTAGATAGTTTAGTTTAATTGTTCATATTGGTGTTGATTAATTACACATAAGATTCGAATAAAAGTTTTTCAATAGTAAAGTTTTTAACAAGATCTAAAAACCGGTGAAACTATTCAACCCTACCTTCTAGTTTTTCACACTTTGCTTAAGTTTAGTGAGGAGACAACACCATACTTGTCATTTCAATCCCAAGTGTTTTTTTCCGCGAACATTTGGGTATAGATTCTTTTGATTAACTTCTAATAAGAATTTAAACGTTGAAAAACTCTTGCCTTTATCAGTTACGTTTTACTAATTTTACTTAGTTAATCAATACGTTACTTAGTCATGGAACACGATTAGCTTAACATTGTAGTTAATTCTAATTGTGTAAAGGGAACAACAACACGCGAGGTATCGGCTTGGCTGGCAGGCATGTGACGGTCATAGGGTTAAGTTTTCGTAAAAATAGTTATAGTCTCACTAGAACAAAAAGTGGAATTGGTTACACCAAATATGTGTGATGATATACATATAGTCACACATGGTTTTTTTCGTGTGTGTGACTAAAGGTGGTGTGACCATAGGGTACCTACGGTCACATGTTTTGGTTCTTTTTAGTCTCACCTACAAAAGAGTAACCAAAACGTTAAAATGTGTGACTAAATAGGTACAATTTTAGTTGGATTAATCAGCTTTGTGTGACCAAAAACTCTTATAGTCACACGAAGCATTTTCTTTTTGTATATTTAGTCACATACAATTAACCATAAAGTGGCCAAAAGTGTTAATAAGTGTGACCATATGATGTTGAAAGTGAAGAAATGTATGGTTTGTGTGACTATAGATCATCCAATTGCCACATAAATTTGGTTTTTGTGTGGCCTTTTGTACCATTTAGTCACACAAATCATGTTTCTTTTGGGTATTTAGTCACATACAATTAAGCAAAAAGTGGCCAAAAGTGTCAATAAGTGTGACCATATGCTGTTTAAAGTGAAATAAATGTGTATTTTGTGTGACTATTGATCATCCAATGGTCACATGAATTTTTTGTGTGTGTGGCCTTTTGTAATATTTAGTCACACAAAGCATGTTTGTTTTAGGTATTTAGTCACATACAATTAAGCATAAAGTGACCAAAAATGTTAATAAGTGTGACCATATGTTGTTTAAAGTGAAGAAATTTGTATTTTGTGTGACTATTGATCATCCAATTGCCACATGAATTTGTGTGTGTGTGGCCTTTTGTAATTTTTAGTCACACAACAAATTAAACAAACAGTGACCAAAAGTGTTATTAAGTGTAACTATATACATCTTTTAGTCACATTTAAGAAATCAATATATATCAAAACAATTTCAAATATATATCGAAACAACTTCAAATACAATAATATATAATAGCACTACTAACTGTATGAACCAACAGCACTAACTTAGAACTAACAGAACTAATACACCTGCCCATACTATAATATCTAGCAGTATTAAAAATACACTAGCTCGTGTATGTTGTTTCTTGCCTTGAATAATTTCAAAACTTTACTATCTGAAGACTCGATCAGGATTCTCTTGGACTTCTGCCTATATCATTTTCGCAATAATAGGAGCGACCTTTGGATTCGCCTGGTGCTTTGCAAGATTTGCCGGGTTTTTCATTACTGCAGCATAATGTTAACATTTTTTCAGCAGACCAAATAAGGAAGATTTATGTGTGCCTAAATCTATTACTGCAACATATATAATGTGAACATAATCTAATAACACCTATGTAGATAAACATACCATCTTGGAGCGCTGCCATTACTTCAGGGTCTTGGAATGCTGCCATTAGTTCAGGATCCTGTCATGATTTGAAGAATGAGCAAGGTAGTAAGAATACATCAAAGATATAAATGATGCATGACCAAGATAGCATGCATCTTTAATGAGTTTTATTAACAATGAAGTTGTCGTCTAATATAGTCGATGTTCACATAATCTAAAAATGATCAGTTTTGAAATATAAGGTAGTAAGCATACCGCCTCCAGGGGCACTTCCTGGCATGCCACCTCTGGGGAACCCTCCAGGCATACCAGCACCCGGAAAACCACCGGGCATGCCACCTTGGAAACCACCAGGCATACCACCACCAGGCATGACACCAGGCATTCCACCTGGTCTTTCACTTGAGGTCGCTTGTTCTTGCTTTTTGACCTTCTCATACGCAGCCTACCATCATCGTGACAAAGTATAAGAAATGCCAACAAGAAAATGGGAAGAAAAACAGATTGACTGAATAAGCATTGACAAAAGTAGATTATTATTATTGACTGAATAAAGAGTTGCTTACATGTAAACGGGCCAAACAAGTCAAATGTCACCTGTAGTACTTTTAAGGCATAAAATCTCCCAAACTATTCTATTAAATAAAGTAGATTATTATTATTTTACTTAACACACCAATTATTATATGCTTTTATCTAAATAAGTAAATAAGAAACGTTTGTGGTCAACCCGGCCTGTCAAGTTTTCACCTGTAACCCAATGCATCTGACCCACCCATTTTGCCACGTCTACTGGTATCCGTTCCAAAAACCTCAAAAAGTAGAATATAGGTCTTTCAAGGTCTTATATGGGTTAACTATTCATGGAATAAATATATAAAGCAAACAGAAGCTCCATGAGATTAATGAACAAGAGCTATAAATGTTTGTCGATATAAAAGGGATGCAGTGGAAAGACCTTGGCATGAGCAAAATAGAACTTTAGCCTGTTCATTTCACTAGCAATTCTCTCCAAAAGCATTGAGTTTCTCTGAGATCTGTCCCATTTTTAGAATGCTGTTTAGAGACACCGTTACTTAGGTGACTCTTTTCCGCAGTGTGCAGATCGCCATTTGACCCATCAACAGGCACACTATGCAGCTCCTTTATTAATTTCTCAACCTGCAATTTCCAACCCTGTCATCTGCTTAGAAAAGTGAGTAAACTCTAAAATCATTTTCTCCAGATCAGTGGGTGTAAAAATCATGACCACAAGTTCATCATAGACAAAAAAAAAATCTCGTCTTTTTCTCTAAAAAACCGAGGAAATGGGTACTGATGTGAAACATGAGGAGTAAAGGATGAGTCTAAGTTTAACATATCACAAACGATTCAGTATATACACATAACTCAAATCCAGCTCCGTATACTTTTTAAGTAAGATCACAGATCAGCTAAATAATTAGACTTAATTATAAAGATAACCTTGTTAACCTGTAAACCCATATGCATGTATCACTATTATCAATGTTCACATACATCATAACATGTGAACACGACAGACCCTATTCTTCCATACAAAAAGAGGATTAGATTATTGAACCATAAAGTAACAACTTGCACCTAAATATTTACAGTTTTTACATTTGTATATCACCGACCTGGCCAACACTGATCTCATTTGCTAAGTTACCAAAGAAGATGAGGCAAACAAGTTTTACGCTATGACCAAACTGCACCCTTCTCCCCTATTTCCTGTAATCCTGTTTCACTTTATCTTTTCTGTTTTCAACTTTTGTATCTAAATCAAGTCATCAAAGGTAGTGTTATTTTACCGTATAGATGAAGTCCTCAACTCATACCATGGCAATCTTGATTTTTGGCAGAAAGCCGCTTAAGAAACTCATAGGTGGTGATCATTGTAGTTGCAGACATAGACATTGAAGCCCATCTCGGACCCAACCCCCTGTAACAAGCACTCAATCCACATTCCTTCACTAAGTTTTTTATCGTCTGCCCAATACTCGGCTTACTATTACTGCCTTCTCCATCTAAAACTTGTAGTCTTGTCTTAATTGTATCCATCGGCATTGTAACCACCGCTGAAAATCCACTAGCCATTGTGGCACTCAACCCCTGCACTGCAACTATCGCTGTCGAATAATTTACATTCGCGCTTTTAGAACCAGCCAAATATTACATGACACTGCCCAAAATAAATAGGACTAGTTTCATATACTTTGTATCGTTCCAATTTTATTGGATGTCCCCGAAGGGACAGTTTTATATACTTTGTATGATAAACAATGAGGAACATTGGATAAAGTTACGGGTATTTACTGACATATAACATTGTGAAAAAGGGAAATCTTTTAACCAAGTTTAATGACTAATTAGGGGTGTTTCAGTTTTCCTGTTATTGCTGTTTTATAGTCTGCTTGAGGTTTTCTTATTTAAGTGGTTATCTACACATCTACGTTTTGAATGAACTTATTATCCTACACAAACACAAAGACAGACACAAACACAAACACAAACACAATACACAAACACAAACACAAACACAAACACAAACACAAACACAAACACAATAGACAAACATTGCCCATTGTAATGGTTGGCAAAAGAAGAACAAGGAGGTTACCTGAGAATGGCTACTTCATGGCGGAATTCATCCTCCAATGCTTCATTCAGCGTCTCAGATCTTAGAATTTTAACAGCAACATCGTGACCAAGATACACTCCTCGGTGCCTTGACAAAATTTACAGGATACAGATATTAATCAAGATATTGACATGAAAACCAATGATATATAGCATAATTAAATTACAAGACACAATCGACTTACAAATCACCACAAGATCCAGACGCAACTTTTTCCCCTACTTTAAGTAATCTTATATCTATCTCTAACGGGCCAATTAAGTATCATTTCTGTAGGTGACTTGTTTTCGGTTGGAGGATTTGAGGAGATAGTGGTGGATTTGAAGCCGGAAACGATGGCGGTATAAGTAGGCCGTTGGATGGAGTTGTTCTCCGGTTGCCCGAGATGGGAGGGTTCGATTGTGTATAAAATCAATCGACCGAAGATCGAATAAGAATGTGTTTAGGGTTTTAGGGTTTGTGAGAATATGCAATGGTTGTCTGTGTTGATGGTGGGGAGAGTGTTGATATTTGGGATGGCCTGAAATATTTGGGAAGGAGGGCAGTTTGATTTTTGGGAAAATTTTGGCGGGCCTGTGAAAAGTGAAAAGTTGAGAAGAGGGAAATTTTATTTTGGGAAAAATTAAGTGAAGTACATTTTGTCACTTTTAAATAATGTGTGACCAAAAGTGTTAATACAACTAATATTTAGTCACACAAAGCATGTTTTTGGGAGTGTATTTAGTCACATACAACTAACCATCAAGTGACCAAAAGTGTTAATAAGTGTGACCATATGCTATTTAAAGTGAAGGAATGTGTATTTTGTGTGACTATTGATCATCCACTTGCCACATTAATTTGGTTTTTGTGTGGCCTTTGTTAACATTTAGTCACACAAATCATGTTTTGGCTACACTTAAATAATGTGTGACAAACTGTTTAGTGTGACTATATGTACTGGATTTTGGCTACACTTAAATAATGTGTGACAAACTGTTTTGTGTGACCGTATATGGCATTTGGTCATACTATTAGAAGCAAATGTGACTATAAGTTTAGTGTGACCATATATGGCATCAAGGTTACTTGTATTTGTCACACGTTCCAAATGCATATGTGACTAAATGATCTGGAACAAAATCACCAGTTACGTTTAGTCACATAAGGGTCGATTGTGTGGCAATAGAGTTCTTATGGTCACACATTCGAAATGCTCATGTGTGACTAATTCGTAAATGCTGTCAATTTACCTACCTTCAGCCACACAAATATTTGAATGTGTGGCTGTTCCAAATCGACCATGTGTGACCATAGGTCGTTTTTGTACTAGTGTCTAGGTTTTTGAAAATACCCAGTTCTCTATAACCAGTAGCTCTTATACCAATCTGTAACACCCCCAAATCGAAACAGCGGAAGCAGATAAATCGTGAGGTGCTACTCAATTGTTACCACAACACAAGATACAAAGAACGGTTTTACCTCAACCGTTTTAGAAGAAGTTTCATAATTAAAAACATTCAGTTTACATCGTTCAAATAGTTTTCAGAGTCATCTATGACCATGCCATGCCATTCGCTAAGCTCCTCCAAAGGTAGGTTATGCAGAAGTAAAGATCAAACACCTGAGATAAAATATGCTAAAAAGTCAATTCAAAGGTTGAGTGAATTCATAGATTTAGTAGTAAAACATTTGATCACAAGATTTCAAGTTTAAGAAACAGTGGGCCACGTTGTTGCACCCGTAAATCCAGTAGTTACTATTGCACTAAGCTCATGACACGTAAAACGTTAACGGGCATCAATAGCATTGATGTAAATCATAATAATAATCCCAAATTTGCCCTCAAATAGGTAGTTTGCCAAATACCTAGGTAAATCGAATATAGCACACACGTGTTGCCGATCTGGTCAACAAGGTGGGTTGCGTTAGTCCTATAGGCCTATACACTATATTCGCGCTCACTTCGCAAGTGATTAATGGTGCATGATAAAGGGACTTGTTTGTGGCAATAGTGGTACTTAGCGTCAATAAAGTTTTAAGTTCAAAATGCAGTTTTTAAGCAATTGTGATCATAGAAAAAGTAGCATGTATCTCACCCCAAGTAGTTTACAAAGCAGTTAAAATGAGTAAGAGTTGGGTTATGAACTCACCTCAGTATGTAGCAATACAAGTAACACAAGTGGCACCAAGTAGTAAGCACAACAGTATCACTAAGTAGTAGAGCACAACAGTACTGGATTAGCACATCCTAATAAGTAACATGTTTCAGAAAGAAATCCTCAAAAGCGTTTAATTAACGTAGGTTTATAATGGTAGCTTCCGTGGAATACTCGAGTTGTTGATTGAAAAGATTTAGTTTTAATGACGATGAAAAGAAATATTTGTTTGTAATCTCGTGTGGTTTTTGGAAAATATAGTTTAAAAATTAAATCACGTTAAGACGATAAAAGTCGGCGAAACACAATCAAACAAATAGAAAGGAATAATGAAAAGAAAGAATAAATAAAGAAATACGAAAGACAAACGTCAAATAGTTGTTTCAGTGTTTACCCCATAGACCCAAATAGTTGGTAAAACGTTTTGATTAGGAAAGAAAATGTATATTTAGAAGAATTACGATGTTGGTAAATCAATATTTAGAAAAGCTTATAACGATTATGAATTATAATTGTTTAAGTTGTAAAGATGAATTTTAAAAAATTCGGACATGATACGTCCGTTTATATAACATTTCCAAGTCGCCGTGACTTCTGAGTAACTAATTTTATTTATTACATTTTACAAGTTTTAATTGTTTTATTTGTCGTTATCATTCGCGTAAATATTAGTGTCGGGTTTATCGACCATTTTGTGTCCGTAGTACAAAAATCGTCCAAATGTCCAAATGTCCAAATGTCCAACTGTCCAACTCCATATCAATCCCGAGTATTCATCCCCAATAAACATTCCGAAACATCATTGACCACAAATGATAAATAAGTTAGTACGTGTAATAAAAATGTAGAACAAATATAACTTATTAACTAAAACTCAAACATATCAAAATAATACATTGGGCTTCGGCCCAATGCTACAAACATAGACGCATGTTCACCTTGGGCTTAAAGGCCGAAAGTTTACCCAACACAATCCCACATGGGCTCATTAGCCCAAATGGCTAATCCAAATCCAACATAATACAAACACAAAAGCAGACACAAACACACCCTCATGCACGCAAGTAAACTCAACTCAAAATCAGTTTTTCCAAAAGTGTTTTAGTAACCACTTTGACGACACCAAGTTTACAAACAAAATACTCACCCCTTGGTCGTGTTTCTCAACGGCGAAACATACCCTACATAGGTTTGCTTTGCCATGACCACAAGTCACCACGAGCTCACCCTACATGGGTGCTTCATTAGTCCCAACCACACAAACAACAACTAACATTAGCAACATAACCCTTTTAAGACCAAGGTAGATCAAACACCCCTTGGCGTTCTCGTTAAACCAATACCAAATACCCCACGGTATTATTTATACCGTGAGTACACAAACGAGCACCACTCCTTGTGGTGTGTCGCATTCAAATAAACAAATCACAATGAAACCTATATGACCCTAGTGGTCATATAGCCTAAACGTCACCATAACCCACCTCTCACAAGGCGTATCTCATAGCCAAAACTCACCTAGACCAACTAAAAACATAAACCACAAGAATAACACGACAAAAGCATCAACAAATAAACTCCAAATGACCAAACACATCAAACCGTGACTCGTACGAGTCGCAACTCGCCACACTTGGGTCAATATTCAATCGGTTATACACAACAACAAATAAACAAGATAATCGATAAACAACACCGAGTCAATCCTAACTCAGTGAGTTGACTCGGGCGAGTTGACTCAACTCACTGAGTTGAGTCAACTCGGTAATGATTCGAATGATTTTTGGTTTAAAAACTTAGATCCACAAGAGTTTTATTAATAAAAATGTTTGTTTGTTAATTCTTACCACGAACTCGATTGAGTTTTATAGATCCGATTGGTTTAAGTGAAAAGAAGTGAATAAAATAGAGAGGGTGGTGGTGGTGAGCTTACCAACGAACGGAAAAGAGAAATGACGTGGTAGTGTACGGTGGTGGTCAAGGCGGCGTGATGACAAAACCCTAGCAAACGCACTCCTCTCGGACTCAAACTAACCCAAAAACTCTCCTCACATCTTGATCTACCCGTACGAAAATAAAAAGGCTCGCCGGAATTTTTGGCCGGAAATGGTGACGGCGCCGGAATAGTGTATTCCAGTGAGATATGTGTAAGAGTGAGACTAAAACCCAAATTCTCTTCCTTTTACACCCCATGAGGGGCTAAACTAGCCAACGAGTGAAAATAGGGGGCGGGCGGTGTAATTTGGTGCGAGAGGGTGTTTGTGTACTTTTGTGAACTTTATAAATAAGGAGTGTGGGCCTCGTTTAAGATAGAAAATGATCGTTTTAAATTACGGGATTTTCACCATTGTGTTTGGAATGATTTTTCTGATAATAATGAGTATTCACACGCATAGTTTCTCGAATTTAATTTATTTAATAATCAAATTGTTTATTGGGCTACGGTTGTGCGGGTACACGTTGAGTGTCGGTTTTCATGTTTCGCGAGATAACTTCTCGTTTTCGATTCAAATAAGTTCGGAAATGTTCAAAAGTGAAACTTATGAAATAATAAATACAGTTTATTATTAAAAATTTGTCTGGAAATTTCCGGTGTGTTACATCATGTTTTCTTTTTCATGCTTTGTTAACTCATCTTCATATTTTGAAACAATTTTTGAATGCTCAGCTCTCAATCTTTCATCATCTTCAACAGAGTAGGTTTGTAAAATGATGGGCATGACATCTGTTGAAATGACTGCCTTTAAAAGAGAATCATTTAGATTTTCCAAATTTTGAATGTTTTCTTGTGTTTCAGTTGCTTCCTTTAACAGGGTTTCGTAGTCCTTGAGAAAGTCAACTGTTTCCTTTAAGATTTATTTTTCAAAATGAATTACTCTCGCATAGAGGTTATTCAATAGAGTAGCAATATCAGTATCAAAATTCTTTTTCATCTCTTTATGAAAACTAGAGTTCTAAGTGTTTACATTTAGATTTGTTTTAGATTCAACAGTCCTTTGAAGTTGCTCAATCATTGTTTTGACATCATCAAGATATTTTCTCGCACCACTTGTGTTAAAAGTGTTGTTAGTAGACATTTGCTCAATTTTGGAAAGATGTTTTGAAACAGCAACTTGTTTTGAAACAGTTTTTGTAACACTTGGTTTTTTGGAAAAATTTGATTTGTATATTTGTTCCATTGTTTTGGGGGTTTGAGGAACAAATACAACTTCATATAGTTTGTTTCACTTGTTGTAATCAATAGGTTGTAAATCAAGATTCTTTTGTTTCATTTTTGATCGACTTTGTTCCTCAAGTTTGATCATTTCCAAGGGTTTTCACAACCAATAGCCATTTTCTTAGTTGTGTGCAAAAGTGGATATTTGTTCTTATTAATCATATTAATTGTTTGCTGTGAGTGTCCAGTTTTAATAAGCAAAGTTTCCAACTCTTTGATTTTTTCTTTTTGATCTATGATTTCATCAAGAAGTTCATTCACGTTTTGAAAAATCTGTTTTCAACCGCTTCTTCTCTTGTTCAAGATTAGAGCAAGTTGATTGTAACTTAGAAATTTGGTTTTTTAGTTCTGAAATTTCCACGTTTAAAGATTTGATCTTCATATTTGACGTTACATCAAGTGTGTCAAATTTGATTTTCAATTATTTTTCTCTTAAAACGGAATTTTGATAACTAATTTCTAGTTTAGACTCTCGTTTTTTGTTGAACTCAAAGACTTTTTGATCTTTCTTGTATCTCTCAAGCTCAGAACTTAATTTCTCATTCGCGGTTTTGACTTCGCGATTGATCAATTTAACTTTTTCAATCTCATTTTAAAAACTATTGAGTAATGATTTAAAGAAAGAAGTTTCTTGTTCATGATTTGCGTGATTCTAAGCAGACTCATTTGCATTTAATGAAATGTGTAGTTTAGAATGTTGCATCTCTTGACCAAATGGATTATTTGCCACTACAGCAACATAATCTTTTACCTCAGGAATCATGTCTGAGTCGTATTGAAGTTGGTTCTGAACATCAGCTTCTGAATCAGCTTCTTGAATATCTGCCATGAAAGCGTTGGTAGTAAAAGAAGACTGACTACTTTCGGGTGAGTGAATCATTTTCAATAAGTCATAATTCTTTTCTACATTGTCTCTATCTTCTACATCATTATCATGTATCATTTTCTTGATTTCATAGTATACTTGTAAAAATGGCTCTAAAATGACTGACATGTTTTGATGTGTAAATGAAGTTTGATCTTGGATCTTTCTGATTGACAATGTGATGTTATTCACTTTTATCACACAAGCTACCTAATTAATCCTAGATCTAGAGAGAGAAAGTTAGAGAGAGAAAGAGAGTGGAAGATTGTCTTAAGATAATAATAAAATGTTTAAGCCTTCAATCAACCAACCCTCTCCCTTGAATAGGAGGGGGTATTTATAGTTTTTTACAATGCATGGGCTTGTAGCCTTAATTAAACATAATTAACTTAAATAAATAGACACAGCCCATGAGCCTTCTACATAGGCTAGGCCATAAAACAAATCTAAAGGCCCTAGCAACCTATTACATAAATGATCAATACTTGATGAATAATAAAATGTTCCCAACAATCTGTAACACCCCAACCCGACAAGGGTAGAAGTATCACATTATGGTGGCACATCAAAGCATACATAAACACACAGCGGAAGTCTTAATAAATTCATAAGAGAAAGTCAAGTCAACACGACTTGAATAAATACATAAGTTCAAGGAAAGGAAATAATCCAAAGGTACGAATACAAATGAAATCCATGATCAAAACAAAGTCATAAGATAAAGGTGGTCATCTAAGGTCAAAGCTTCATCTAACTCTCATCCCATCCAAAGCATAATCCAAAAGCTCCTAGCTTAGATACCTGCCGTACATGAAAGAAACGTACGGCTGAGCTTAAAAAGCCCAGTGAACAGATATATATAATAAACGGAAACGAATAAACGAAGCATAATGAAAGAGATATAAATAAGGTACAAGAGTAAAGGTTAGGACAGTCATCCACCACGAGCCCACATCACATATCACATCACATATTGTATCATAATCTCATAGAGGGATGCCTCTCAAAAGCTGATAATATAAGGGGTGGCCTCATGTACCAGTTGGAGTGATCAACTCCCACATTTTGTGAAAGACGTGGATTGCACCCATCATCAGTCACCACATATCATATCACAATCATATATCACAACGTACCTAGGATGCATCCATTCGCCCCCCACATATCACATTGGCCATAATAATAATAATCATAAAGCGCGCATATCACAAATCACAATGGGGACGGTGTAACCAAATCACTAGGGTTACACACTAGTCATGCCAGTGGTGCATCACAGACATGGCCATGTTACCTTCATGGCTAGGGAACACATTTGGCTCGGGTATCAAACTGGGGTCACAAGTCAAAGGTTCATATCAAAGTAAAGATTCACATGGTCACAATCAGAGTTCAAATGAGAAGGTTCATATCACAGGGTTCATATCAAAAGGTTCATATGCCAAAGGTTCAATTGATCCAGATTCATAACAAAGGTCAAAGTCACATCATAATAAGGTTTCAAGAGACCGAAGGCACCTTATTAAAAGGGCAGAATATCTGTACCTTATTTCAAAGGCAAGCACAAACCAAACTGAATAAGATGCAAGAGATCAAGTCCTCTCCTTCTTCACACCTAGAGGGGAAGAACATAATTACAAACCTTTCCATTTTAAGTAACTTTCCATTTTAAGTAGTTTCCATAATTAGAAAGTTCTCACAATTAGTAAGATTCCAATGTTCTCAATTTGGTAAGTCGTTAACACAACATATTATGGCCTCAAAGTGTATTTTAACAATTCACAAAGTTTAGGGTTAATAAAGATGACTTTACATAAATTAGGGTTTGAAGTGTAATTATGTCAAAGTTAAAGTTCAATTGTGAAAATATCCCAAATAATCTGTTTTGAATCTATAATCATCAAGTTAACAAATTCAGCCCCTCAAGTTATCCAATTTTACACTTTACACCCTTAAGTTATATAATTTATATTTTAAACCTTATAATATCCATAATTACACATTAGACCTTTAGTTTATCAAAATTACACAATGATCACTTATTTCATCATTTTATACGAATCTACCCTTAAGTTTTCATAATTTACACATCAAGTCCCTCAAGTTATCAAAGTTACATATTTAACCCTTAATTTATATTTTCAACATTTAATTATCAATAATTTCATATTAAGCCATTAAATTACCAAAATGACACATAACCCCTTGAATATAATTTATTACTCAAATCAACCCCAAGTTTCCATAAATTACATATTTAGTCCCTTTATTTTAATTAATTACAATTCGATTTACACTTTATTCAAATAGACATTTTAATCCTTTTAAATCTAAAAATTACACATGATACCCCCAACATATATTTTATTCGAATTACATGCAGTCCAAATTGAGTTCTAAAAATAGCCCTTGAGTTTTAAAAGTTACAAAACACCCCCTAAATAATTAAACACTACACGTATAACATTTTTATATACAAAACCTTAACTCTAAAAATACCAATCATGCACCAATAATTAGTTCATCATTATAACATTATTTAATCACTCAAAACAACCCTAAAAGTATAACCCTAGATCGATTTCATTTTTATTTCTTTTCTTCCTTTAATTTCTCTAAATCCGGTTAATACAATAAATCCCAAAATAATTATTTTAGGCCTAAGCAATTCGACATATCATTTTTACTAGGTTAATATGATTATAAGGAGTCCAAATAAAATAGATATCAAGCCTCAAAAAATTCGGATGCCATTATTTAGGTTTTACATACGATTTTAAGATTTAATTCAATATAAATTCGTAGATCATGCATGATATGATTTTATCATTTTTCATAGAGTTTATATGATGCACAAGACCTGAGAAAAATATCAATTCGAATATAGGACGTGTAGAGATAGGCTTACGAATTTTATGTCACTCGAATGAAGGAATCGACCAAAGAATTCTCCCACGAACACCACAGCACTCTACCACCTTAAATCCAATTTTCACAGATTGTGTATGATATGAGAAGCATGAGAAAAATAGTGAACGAATTTTATAGTGATCGATGAAATTTATTTGGAGTTTTACCTTAAAATCGTACTCGCGACAAAAGAATTATTGCTGGGATCGAACTAAGCCACGAACACCTCCAAACTTATTTTTCTAACCTTCTAATGGTGACCAAGAACACAGGAAAAAATGGTCTAAGGTTTGGGAAAAATCGTATGGGAGAATGGCGATTTATTTGTGTGATTAGGGTTTTGGATGATTCGATTTTATTGATTTGGAGAGAACAAATGAGGAGGCTGAAAATAATGGTGAAGTGCCGTGAGAAATGGGGAGGGGAATGCTAGATTAACGACACAATTGAATGCCCCATTCAAAGTTGTTTAATTCTCCTTAATTTCCAAATTAATATGTCCTTAATTGATTTTAAAAGCCTTTAAATTGTTTTACCAATGTATAATTCGGCTATTTTGAATATTAAGGGTCCATTAGATGTTTTTAATGTGTCACATGAGTCTTAATGTCATATTATTTCATATGTTATTTATTTACAAAAATTTGGGATCAAAAAGATATATTTTAAGCTTATTTATCAAAGTTTTAGATAGTAAGGGCATTTTGGTCTTTTCACATGTTTTAGAATTTCTGGGTTTTACAACTCTTCCCCTCTAAACGAAAAAATTTCGTCCTCGAAATTTGCAAAGAAGTAGAACAGAAATGGAACGGAAACAAAATAGAGACATACCAGATCAGAATACAAAATGAGGATAACTAGCACGAATAGACTCCTCGGTCTCCCAGGTAGCTTCCCGCTCTGGGTGGTTCCGCCAAAGAATCTTAACGAATGGAATGACTTTACGTCTCATGACTCGCTCTTGGCGATCCAAAACTGCTTCCGGCTCCTCCGGAAGAGACATATCCGGCTGAATCTGATCGAAAGGGTAAGATACCACATGAAGAGGATGATAGTTGTATCCCCGAAGAAGAGATACATGGAATACATCATGCACATGCGAAAGCTGGGGAGGTAGAGCTAGACGGTAGGAAACCTCTCCAATACGTTCCAGGATCTCGAATGGTCCGATGAATCGAGGACTCAGCTTGCCCTTGATTCCAAAGCGTTTAACTCCTCGAAACGGTGAAACCTTAAGGAAAACCCGATCGCCAACCTGAAACTCCAAATCACGACGGTGCTTATCCGCATAACTTTTCTGACGAGCCCTAGCTTCCTTCAACTTCTCCCTAGCGACATCTACCTTCTCATTCGTAATCTGAACCAATTCCGGACCCTCAATAGCACGTTCTCCCACTTCGTTCCAACAAATGGGTGCTCTACATTTCCGCCCATACAACATCTCGAAAGGAGCCATCCGAATACTAGCATGCCAGCTGTTGTTATACGCGAACTCAACCAAACAAAGATACTCGTCCCAACTACCCGTCCACTCTAACGCACATGCCCTCAGCATATCCTCCAATGTCTGAATGGTCCGCTCTGACTGACCATCTGTCTGAGGGTGAAAGGCCGTACTGAACTTAAGCTGTGTACCCCAAGCTCTATGCAGTCCTTTCCAAAACCGGGAAGTAAAACGTGGATCCCTATCTGAAACAATAGCAGTAGGCATACCGTGCAGTCTAACTATCTCCTGCTCAAAAATCTCTGCCAGTTTGCTGACACTATAATCCATACGGATGGGTAGAAAATGAGCCGACTTGGTTAGTCGATCAACGACCACCCAAATCGCATCATGTTTCTTTCTGGTGAGTGGCAAACCCGATACAAAATCCATAGAAATTTCCTCCCACTTCCAGGTCGGAATATCTAACGGCTGTAGTAATCCACTGGCTCTTTGGTGCTCTATCTTGACTTGCTGGCAGGTCAAGCACTTAGCCACATAAGATGCCACGTCATGTTTCATGCCGCTCCACCAAAAGTGCTGCTTCAAATCTCGGTACATTTTGGTGGAACCCGGATGTATAGTAAAGGGAGAACTATGCGCCTCTGACAAAACGGCCTCTCTCAAATCAGGATCGTTAGGAACACACAGACGATCCTCGAACCATACTACACCAAACTCATCAACTCGGAACTCAGATTGCTTCCCATCTTCCACATTCTGCACAATGGCCCAGAGTTCACCGTCATCTTTCTGGGCTTCTTTAATCCGCAGGATGAGATTGGACTCAACCTTTAGGCTAGCCCAGTAACCGTCACAACCCCGAACACAAAACTCAACATCTAGAATCTCCAAATCATTTAGAATCCGAGGCTCAAACTTCAGACTAGCGATCATTCCCGACTTTCGGCTCAGAGCGTCGGCAACAACATTTGCCTTGCCGGGGTGATACTGGATGTTGGTGTCGTAGTCTTTCAGGAGCTCCAACCATCGCCTCTGTCTCATATTTAGCTCCTTCTGCGTGAAAATATATTTAAGGCTTTTGTGGTCGGTAAAAATGTCACATGACTCACCGTAGAGATAATGCCGCCATATTTTAAGAGCGAAAACCACTGCAGCCAATTCCAAATCGTGCGTCGGATAATTTTCTTCATACGGCTTCAGTTGCCTCGAAGCATAGGCGATGACTTTCCCATGCTGCATTAAAACGCAACCCAAACCCTTTTTAGATGCGTCACTATAGATCTGGTAACCACCCGAACCAGACGGAAGAGTCAGAATAGGTGCCGACACTAATCTCTGCTTAAGTTCCTCAAAACTGTTCTCCCTCTCTTCAGTCCATACAAATTTCTCCCCTTTTCTCATCAACTGAGTCAACGGTAAGGCTAGCCGCGAGAAACCCTCAACGAAACGACGATAATAACCCCCGCAGTCCCAGAAAACTTCTCACCTCAGTCACATTTGTAGGTCTAGGCCATTTAGTGATAGCCTCGACCTTCGCTGGGTCCATAGAGATACCCTCCGCAGAAACAACGTGACCTAGAAAAGCGACCTGACTCAACCAGAATTCACACTTAGAAAACTTCGCGTACAACTTCTTCTGTCTAAGAATCTCCAACACAGTCCGAAGATGCTGTTCGTGCTCCTCCTTAGATTTCGAATAGACAAGAATATCATCGATGAAGACAATGACGAATTTATCGAGAAACTCATGAAAAACCCGGTTCATAAGGTCCATAAAGACGGCCGGAGCATTGGTCAAGCCGAAGGGCATAACCAGGAATTCGTAATGACCATAGCGGGTGCGAAAAGCAGTTTTGGGAATATCTTGTTCCCTCACACGAAGCTGATGGTAACCCGATCTCAAATCAATCTTAGAGAAGTGCTTTGCCCCTTGCAATTGGTCAAACAAATCGTCGATGCGCGGGAGGGGATAGCGGTTACGGATAGTAATGCGGTTGAGTTCCCGGTAATCAATACAAAGGCGCATACTACCATCCTTCTTTTTCACAAATAGCACAGGAGCGCCCCAGGGAGAAACACTCGGACGAATAAAACCGTTCTCCAATAACTCTTCTAACTGCACTTTCAATTCTTTGAGTTCAATGGGAGCCATTCGGTACGGAGCCTTAGAAATCGGCTCAGCACCGGGAACTAGATCAATACTGAATTCAACTTCTCTGGTGGGAGGAATACCAGGAAGTTCTTCGGGAAAGACATCAGCGAACTCCCGAACAATGGGAACACTACTAATATCAGGTCCCTTAGAAGACGTATCTTTAACAGAGGCCAAAAACCCTTGGCAACCATGAGAGATTAGAGTCCGCGCTTTCATAGCAGAAATGAGTTTAACAGATTTCAAAGGCTGAGAACCGTGATAAACAAAATCCGGATGATGGATATCACCAAATCTTACACATCTGGCATGACAGTCGATAGAGGCCTTATGGAAAGACAACCAGTCCATACCCAAAATTATATCAAAATCAATCATATCGAGGGGAAGCAAATTAGCCGGACGAACACAATCATCAAATCTTAGCGGACAATTCACATATTCACAATCGATAGTGACTTGGGTTTTCATAGGAGTAGAGATAGATATAAGATTTTTCAATGGTGTTGGAGTTACTTTTATTTTCTTGGCCAGCGTATTAGATATTATAGAATGTGTAGCACCGGTGTCAAATAAAACAAACACAATATGATCTCCAACATAAAGATAACCGGTAATGGTACCTGACGTGCCTGCCGCCTGATCACGTGTGAGAGAATAAACCCGACCAGAAGTAGGAGCCGGCCTACCCGAACCTGATGGAACAACCTGCTTCCTCTTGTCATTCGGACAATCTTTTACCCTGTGCGTAAGAGATCCACAAGCAAAGCATCCTCCCGAAGCCTTGTGGCATGGCCCCGGATGAGGCTTTCCACAAGTGGGACACAGTGGTGGAGGAGGTAACACTTCACTAGTCCTCCCCTGCCCAGAAGAACCTGACTGATAACCCGACTGAGCACCCCGAGTAGTCTGATCACGATACTGACGTGGGTTGCTGTTGTAGCCACTCCTCCCAGAAACCTGCCTATCATAACCCCGAGAATCCTGTCGCCTCTGACTGTAGTCCCGGTCCTGGCGACCACGCTGATCATACCTATGGTCCTGTCGACCTCTCTGCTCGGATGCCTGGTCCTGCCGACCTCTGAAATCCTGGCCCTGTCCCTGCTGACTCTGTCCTCTGGAATGCACCCGGTTGCCATCCCTATCACGCTTATTATAACCACTACTATCACTATGCAACATCTCGATGTTGCGAGCGTCGTTCGCAACCGCCGCCACATCATCATACTGCGTATTCACTATCTGGTTCAGTATCCATTTCTTTAACGCCCACTTAAACGTCTTAGCCTGAAGGAAAGCATCTCCCGTAATATCTGGCCCAACGAAACTGGCCAGCCTCATAAATCGCTGCATAAATTCCCCAGTAGTCTCTTGGTCCCCCTGACGGATGCTCCCATACTCCCGCTCATATCGCTGCTGTTCCGCCACTGGAATGTACTGCTTATAAAAGATACCCATGAAATCCTCCCAAGTACAAGTCTCCTCAAAACCCTGCCCCTGAGCCTGGACATAAGCTGTCCACCAGCTCTGTGCATCGCCTTCAAACTTAAAGGCAGCCAATCTAGTCTTAAACTCCTCTGGACAACCCAAAACCTTAAATATCTTTTCCATGTGGATAATCCAGTCTTCCGCCTCAGTGGGGACGGCAGCTTTACGGAAAGAGAGGGGTTTCAGCTTGTTAAACTTCTCAATCCAGACATGGATACCAACTGGTGGAGCACCTCCACCACCACCACCTGAACCTGAACCTGGACCACCACCTCCGGAAGAACCTACCCCATTCTGAATGTTGTTGGTAACCTGAGTCACCAAGTTAGGAAGAGCGGTGGCCAAAGCTTCTGCTATCATGGCCTTAAGGTCTTCTTGATGTCGAGTATTCACCATCTGAATGTTTTCGAAAACGATTAGCAACAATATAAGAGAATAAGCACGAAATGGAAGACGAAACAGAACCTATGACTACCCAAAACCTCACCAGTCAAAACTTAAGCCTTAAGGGTCAAATCCTAGGGTCCATAAGACTCACAGGCCATGACTTATGTACTGCAGGTCGAAACCTGGCTCTGATACCATAATTGTAACACCCCAACCCGACAAGGGTAGAAGTATCACATTATGGTGGCACATCAAAGCATACATAAACACACAGCGGAAGTCTTAATAAATTCATAAGAGAAAGTCAAGTCAACACGACTTGAATAAATACATAAGTTCAAGGAAAGGAAATAATCCAAAGGTACGAATACAAATGAAATCCATGATCAAAACAAAGTCATGAGATAAAGGTGGTCATCTAAGGTCAAAGCTTCATCTAACTCTCATCCCATCCAAAGCATAATCCAAAAGCTCCTTGCTTAGATACCTGCCGTACATGAAAGAAACGTACGGCTGAGCTTAAAAAGCCCAGTGAACAGATATATATAATAAACGGAAACGAATAAACGAAGCATAATGAAAGAGATATAAATAAGGTACAAGAGTAAAGGTTAGGACAGTCATCCACCACGAGCCCACATCACATATCACATCACATATCGTATCATAATCTCATAGAGGGGATGCCTCTCAAAAGCTGATAATATAAGGGGTGGCCTCATGTACCAGTTGGAGTGATCAACTCCCACATTTTGTGAAAGACGTGGATTGCACCCATCATCAGTCACCACATATCATATCACAATCATATATCACAACGTACCTAGGATGCATCCATTCGCCCCCCACATATCACATTGGCCATAATAATAATAATCATAAAGCGCGCATATCACAAATCACAATGGGGACGGTGTAACCAAATCACTAGGGTTACACACTAGTCATGCCAGTGGTGCATCACAGACATGGCCATGTTACCTTCATGGCTAGGGAACACATTTGGCTCGGGTATCAAACTGGGGTCACAAGTCAAAGGTTCATATCAAAGTAAAGATTCACATGGTCACAATCAGAGTTCAAATGAGAAGGTTCATATCACAGGGTTCATATCAAAAGGTTCATATGCCAAAGGTTCAATTGATCCAGATTCATAACAAAGGTCAAAGTCACATCATAATAAGGTTTCAAGAGACCGAAGGCACCTTATTAAAAGGGCAGAATATCTGTACCTTATTTCAAAGGCAAGCACAAACCAAACTGAATAAGATGCAAGAGATCAAGTCCTCTCCTTCTTCACACCTAGAGGGGAAGAACATAATTACAAACCTTTCCATTTTAAGTAACTTTCCATTTTAAGTAGTTTCCATAATTAGAAAGTTCTCACAATTAGTAAGATTCCAATGTTCTCAATTTGGTAAGTCGTTAACACAACATATTATGGCCTCAAAGTGTATTTTAACAATTCACAAAGTTTAGGGTTAATAAAGATGACTTTACATAAATTAGGGTTTGAAGTGTAATTATGTCAAAGTTAAAGTTCAATTGTGAAAATATCCCAAATAATCTGTTTTGAATCTATAATCATCAAGTTAACAAATTCAGCCCCTCAAGTTATCCAATTTTACACTTTACACCCTTAAGTTATATAATTTATATTTTAAACCTTATAATATCCATAATTACACATTAGACCTTTAGTTTATCAAAATTACACAATGATCACTTATTTCATCATTTTATACGAATCTACCCTTAAGTTTTCATAATTTACACATCAAGTCCCTCAAGTTATCAAAGTTACATATTTAACCCTTAATTTATATTTTCAACATTTAATTATCAATAATTTCATATTAAGCCATTAAATTACCAAAATGACACATAACCCCTTGAATATAATTTATTACTCAAATCAACCCCAAGTTTCCATAAATTACATATTTAGTCCCTTTATTTTAATTAATTACAATTCGATTTACACTTTATTCAAATAGACATTTTAATCCTTTTAAATCTAAAAATTACACATGATACCCCCAACATATATTTTATTCGAATTACATGCAGTCCAAATTGAGTTCTAAAAATAGCCCTTGAGTTTTAAAAGTTACAAAACACCCCCTAAATAATTAAACACTACACGTATAACATTTTTATATACAAAACCTTAACTCTAAAAATACCAATCATGCACCAATAATTAGTTCATCATTATAACATTATTTAATCACTCAAAACAACCCTAAAAGTATAACCCTAGATCGATTTCATATTTATTTCTTTTCTTCCTTTAATTTCTCTAAATCCGGTTAATACAATAAATCCCAAAATAATTATTTTAGGCCTAAGCAATTCGACATATCATTTTTACTAGGTTAATATGATTATAAGGAGTCCAAATAAAATAGATATCAAGCCTCAAAAAATTCGGATGCCATTATTTAGGTTTTACATACGATTTTAAGATTTAATTCAATATAAATTCGTAGATCATGCATGATATGATTTTATCATTTTTCATAGAGTTTATATGATGCACAAGACCTGAGAAAAATATCAATTCGAATATAGGACGTGTAGAGATAGGCTTACGAATTTTATGTCACTCGAATGAAGGAATCGACCAAAGAATTCTCCCACGAACACCACAGCACTCTACCACCTTAAATCCAATTTTCACAGATTGTGTATGATATGAGAAGCATGAGAAAAATAGTGAACGAATTTTATAGTGATCGATGAAATTTATTTGGAGTTTTACCTTAAAATCGTACTCGCGACAAAAGAATTATTGCTGGGATCGAACTAAGCCACGAACACCTCCAAACTTATTTTTCTAACCTTCTAATGGTGACCAAGAACACAGGAAAAATGGTCTAAGGTTTGGGAAAAATCGTATGGGAGAATGGCGATTTATTTGTGTGATTAGGGTTTTGGATGATTCGATTTTATTGATTTGGAGAGAACAAATGAGGAGGCTGAAAATAATGGTGATGTAAAATCCAAAATTCGGATTTCCATTTTTCGTAACTAATTTGAACTTTTACCCAGGTCATGTAATAATTAAGTAGACACCTAAAACTATATGCTATGTTATGATTATATTTTAAATAAAGTTAACCTAAGTAGTATGCCTAAACATAAGTGTATTGCAAATTTTAAAACATCTTAACTATCTACAAATCAATCACATTTTTGGCCATACGCCTCACCAAAATTTGAAAGATAGCAATTTCCACAAATTTAGTCCATGATTCACGCACCAATTAAAACAAAATCAAACACAATCAAAACACAATTACAACTTTCCTTGACCAAAAATACGCTCCCCTATTTCCCTATTAATATTACACAGCCCATGCTCCACCTCCTATTCCTATAATATAGCTTCATCCCTTTCTTTTCATTCATGCGACACAAAAGAAAAACAAAACAAGGTTACTGTTGTTGTTTTTTTTTTACTGTTGTTGTTTTTTTTTTCCTTCTCGAATTCAAGGAAGAAGTTGAAGGTTGTTGCCGTGGTAACTCATTCGTGGTTAAGGGTTTTACAAGATCGTGTGTGGTTAAATTCGTGGTGGGGTTTCTTGCTCTCTTTTCTTTGTCTCGCATAGCCGCAAGGTACCACCAACATCACCTTTGTTTTTCATTTACTATGACCTAAATATCGACGAAGCATGTAAAACTAATCTGATCTCTACAACCTTAATCTAACCTTCATAACATACTTTTAAAATATGAATAAAAACCTAAACTAAATAATCATGGGCATACATAATCAATACGCATGGATTAAGGCCTTGTTTGTGATTTTATGTGATGTGTTTATGGGCGTTGTCTTGGTTGAAAAACAAAATCTATGACATGGTGTATTCGACCATTGTTTTCTGTTGTCAATGACCCATGTCCGACCCCTATTCGACCTTGATACATATGAATAAAACACAACCTAAAAACTATACTATTAACCATTCGAATCTGCTTATATAGACATGTTCGTTGCCTCGTCTTTTGGTCACATGAAACCACCACGTATACGCATATATGTATATGCAGTGTCGTAAGTTTTGTGGACAATCTTGTGCCCTTCAACAGCCCCTATCCTTGACCCACGACGCATCTAAAACAAGACCAATAGACCCGCTATAGAAACCATCGAGTCATGCCCAAGTTTATGTTTGTTTGCCACGATATAAGCCACATAAAATCATAATACATGCGCCTATAAAACTATTTTGTCGAATCATTTGTTGACTATTGGGTGTCGAGTTGTTAAAAGGTCTAAACATGTTACTTTGATCGCGTATATGCCGTGTTTTGGTTGGGTGTCTCTGCTGCCTCTTTTAACCCCCTTGCGTCCACCTTTTCTTCGTCTTGTCTCGCCATGTTTCTGTTTCGGATAAAGGGTATACGTGAGTGTCTAGGACCTTAGCCTAAGTGTCGAAATGTGTGACCACAATATCCATACCTTCGACATAAGAAAGAAATTATTTGATGTATACTATATTCTGACTTGTTAGTCCAGCATTTAGCACTTGAGCTCCAACGAAAAACTGTGTCACAAATAATGTGTTGTTTAATAAACAATTTGGTGATAAGACAGTGAGCCCCTCGGACTTATTTTGGTGTCTCGCTGGTTTATGGGTGTGCATGTAAAGTTATGAATTCCCTTTATAATATGATATCCGATTAGATGTTTATTTTCGAGTTATGTTTGTGTATTTTTAGTTCGATATCGGGTCTCGGTCTTCCATATTAACAAAAAGGTGTCACTTCATGGTTTTCTATATATGTTATGTTTCATTTCAACCAATTCGTTGTCCAAAAATAAATCTTTGATCATCACTAATAATCAATACATGGCTTCTGTTTGTTAATTAGTTCATGTAAATAAATATGGGACGAGTTGAACATAAAAGATGAATGCATGGTCTTCAAAAACATTCACATCAAGTAAAAAAAAAAAAAAAAAGAATTCTTACGTGAACAATAGAATGGGAAATTGCATGTTGAAAGCTAGTTGGCGTACAACATAGGCCAAAGAAAAGTAAATTGGCACACCCAACCCAAATCAATGATAAATTTACATGTTAAACCCTAAATTTTGCTATATTAACGCTTTGAACCCTAAAACTATTATGAGTCGTCATATTAAATCCTAAATCATTATATTAAACATATTAAACCCCAAAGTTAATTAATTGACACTTTAAATACTAAATATTGATAAATTACATTTATGACCCTAAACTTTATTTATTTGACATAATTAACCCTAAACTATTATATTGGTCATTTTTAACCCTTAAATATTATTTAATTGTCAATTATAACCTTAGAGTACTAGATGACTATTCCGGGAAAGTTACTAATTATAAAAAGTTACTTAATCTGAAAGGTTACCAAAAATAGAAAGTTTCTAAAAAAAAATGAAACACAAATTATGTAATCTGATTAACACGAGCCTATAAGTAACATGTGATTATTATTGTTAGGTTCGGTGAAGAGGGAGTGACCTTTCCATTCCTCTGTGACCTATCTTTTACCGGTTGTTTTTCTGAATAAGGTACAGATATTCTGCTTCTTTATTAAGAGGCCTTCGTTCTCTGAT
Source organism: Artemisia tridentata subsp. tridentata (assembly GCA_021014915.2). Classification (NCBI taxonomy): domain Eukaryota; kingdom Viridiplantae; phylum Streptophyta; class Magnoliopsida; order Asterales; family Asteraceae; genus Artemisia; species Artemisia tridentata. The sequence continues at coordinate 298,254,387 of CP139507.1, read as the reverse complement.
TATGACTCATGTTAGGGTTTCCCTATACCATTGCTATGTTCCCTTCATTTATGAACTTCGATTATTGAACCATCATGATATTGAACCTTTTATGATTATGAACCTTTCATTCATGAACCTCTGATTATGAACCCTTGACCATGAACCTTTGCTTATGAACCTTTGCTTATGAACCTTTGCTTATGAACCATGATTATGAACCATGATTATGAACTTATGAAACATGATATTGACCTATGCAAGTAAACTAGAACATGATTCATGATACTTGACCTTTACCCTCAGTTTGATACTACGAGCCACTCACTAGGCATGAGGGTTTCATGTCCATGTCAGTCGATGCACCGATGGCATGACTCTAGGGCAGGAGAGTGATGACCTGTCCCGTCCCTGCATGTTATGTTTACGTAGAGGCAGATTATGGCCACCTGGGGCGTATGGATGCATCCTAGATTTGTTCATGTTCATGTTATGTTATGTTATTCATGGTGACTGATGGTGTGTGCGATACACGTCTTTCACACTCCGGGAGCTAGCTACTCCAACCCATGATTGAGGACACCCCTCATATTTACAGGATACCCATGATTGAGGACACCCCTCATATTCACAGGATACTAAGAGGTCTCCCCTCTGCATGTTTACGATTATGATTATGATTATGATTCATGTTATGTTATGGGCTCGTAGTGGATTTCTGACTTCCTTTACCATGTACCCTTTTACCTTTCCTTATGATACCATGTACTCTTACCTTTCATCTTGATACCATGTATTCATGTTTCCACACTCTTTTATTCATGTTATTTATTCATTATACTACTGTTTGTTACGTTATATCTGTTCACTGAGCTCTAGTAGCTCAGCCGCGTTTTCTTTTCCCGCGGCAGGTTTTAGTTGGAAGCTGGGTAAGAGTGAAGAGACTTATGGACTTAGAAGACCTTGATAGTTATGTAGAAGTCATTAGAAGGATTGCATTTGCAGACTTAGTATTTAGTTTTTGTTTCCTTTGTATCCTTGTGTATTCAGTATTTCATTTGTAACCTTTGAGAATCTTTGTATTACTATTGAATGTATGCTTTGTTTGATCTGATATGAAGCCATTAATGTGATACTTCTACCCTTGCTGGGTTGGGGTGTTACAATTATGGTATCAGAGCCAGGTTACGATTCGTAATACATTTACCCTTGGCCTGTGTAAGTTAGGACCACTAAGTTTCCCTGTAAGCGCTCATAAGATAACCTATAAGATTTGCTTTAGGATCTCCCTATAGGAACCTAAATTTGACCAGTGAGGAATGGGTAGACTAAGACATATATGTGAGTATCATTTGCTTCCGCATCACTCTGATTCGTGCCCTTGCCTTTAGTTAAGCCTCATCAGAATTTTTCAGGAGTTAGAAGTTTTGCAACTTAAGCTTAGTAACCAAGTAAGTTGGAATACTTCGGAAAACCCACCTGGATACCTTACACCATTTAAGTTTTATTTTCAGATTTTGGCATCCACCTCCGATTTGTTTGATAAGCTGTTTAACACCTTTCCGACCATGTCGTAAGCCATTCAACCATAATGTGTTCGACACATTTTGTGAATTCATTGCTTATGCTGAATGTGAATGTATCGTCCGATACTACTTAACTTTGCATAAATCCGTTACTACTCCTATGAGAATTCTGGTAATTATTAACCATGGATATAGGAAGTTATGTTCCTTTCCTTTGAATGACGAATCTTGTTCTACCAACCATTTCCTTTGGAAGGATATGATGCTATGTTATCTCTGTATGGATTTGTTAACTGAGCATGATGATGTTAATAACGGATATTCTGTACATCTCACTTTTGACAAATATACAATGTTCGTATTGCTGATACTACACATCCCCACACTTGAATCATTCGTTTATCCATCTCAACACTTTTATTGAAACATGTGCTCGACCTTGATATATGAACTATCCGTCTGGTTTAACGACCATATTCGTTCTGCGGACCTGTTTACTCTTGGTATACTTGACCTTGAGATCTTTTGGTCATGGATTGGATGACTTTTGCTAAGCTACCATGGACTACCATATCCGATATGTGGACTTTAAACAATCTACTTCGTTCTACCTCAACTTTGGTGACTCTCAACCACTTAAATCTGTTAAGATTAATACTGTTATGGAAACATTTACTTCGATCCCATTTGATTGTCAATTTCCCCTGACACTTATTAGTGTCCACCCTTAGTAAGCTTTGGCATTGGAAGTTTTGTTGTACAAATTTTCTGGTGTTCTCTGATGAAACTCTTGAGTTTCCCTCCTGTTAGCGAAGTAGAATTGACTTTGAACCGACCTCAGTTGACGAACCATGATGCTATAGAAGTTGAGAGATTGAAGAAGCGGATGGAATGTGATTTTGTTCACCTCAGTGTTCCCTTTGAATACCCCTATTAGTTTATGAAGAAGAAAGAGAAGATTTTGCGTCAGCATATTGACTATCGTAAACCTAACCGTATCACTACCGTAATCATTTTTTTTCATTTTCACGTGTCACTGATTGATTTGTTCTATCTTTGTAAACTCCGGGTCAGACAACCTCATTTAATGTTTGAAGGACTGAAGAAGCAACCACGAAAACTTTTAAGAGAATTGACTAACTGAGAGTAACCTCCGTGAAGCATTCCAGTTTTATTTGTGAAGAGGAAAGTAGGTGATGTGAAGTAGGTATAAAATTTTCCCTGAAACGATTTATGAAGCTGCTTTAGTACTCGTTGTGACCATTATGAGTTTTTAATAATGCCAGTTGTATTGGCTAATAGAATCATGTTTTCGCGAGTAATTCGACAATTGTCATGGTATGACATTGTGTTATATTCAGGGATGAAAGAGGAACATAGAGATTATTTTTGTATTAAGTTAGAATGACCCTTGTTCTGGAAGAGAATTTGATTGGCGTTCAAAGGTCGTAATAGACAACACTACCATGTATCCTGTGAAGACAAAGTTTCCCACATAAAGGACCAAGATTGAAGACCGTTATCGGAGTTAGAAACCTTGTAGAAGAGTAGTAGAAGATGTTCGCGACAGGCGTTACCGTGGAAGAAGCATATAAGAAGAAGAGAGAAACTGAGCTGGGACTCGATTATACCTCATGCAGCACGTAGAGATTTCAGTTCGGGCATCAAGGCAACCAGACCGTAGGAGACGAACTGTTCAACACACAACCTGGAGACGACAGTAGTGGTGTTTACCTTAAAGCCTGGGAAACATTACTTGCAAGACAAACATGGTTGCGAACATAGAAGGAAAAATTATATCGATTTGACGAATTTTGAACTGTGCTAGAAGACCTGTCGAAGACACGCAGTCTTGCTTCCCTATTCATTTTAGTTGTACTAAGATGAATTGACAGCAGAAGCAGATTTGCGGATGGAAGGATGCACAGTAATCATGTCAGAGATTCACGTTACTACACCACAATTCCAAGAAGAGGTGCCGAAGGCTTGAGGGACCAGACTCAAGTTTATAATTCCTTTTCACCCTATGATCAGATGGACAAGCGTAGATAGACTACTCAGACTTGGAAGAAATTTTGAAATCATGTATTTGAGTGGATGATTTTGGAATAAACATTTGTGGTTGGATGAGTTGATTCTGTGAAGGATGAAGTTATTGATGACGTATTCACTTCTACTTAACCCACTTAAGCTTCCGTTACCTGATGATAAGATCCTTTGAATGATTCGGGTTCTCTATTAGTATTTCTGTTTTGTGTTCTTTCTGCGTATGTTGGATGACGGTTTTGATATGAGAATTTTGATGAATTGTGAAAGACCTGACACTTTTGATGACGTGCTTCATTTGATGTTGCTTACCAAATTCCATTACGTTATTTGTACGTTCTGTTTCTCTGATTTCGAATCCGTAGTGATGATTTGATTCGGGCCAACCCTAGGATGTAGAATTGACTGTTAGGTGATTAAGATAAGTTGCTTATTTCACGACTTGAGATAAAGTATGGTCATCATGAGGCATATTTATATGATGCTAGTATTATGACGTCTGGCCAACGTGATAATACTTACATCATATAACGTGCACTTATTGTGATCATAGGATATTTCGAGGAGTGCCTTAGAAGCCTTAGAATTTCTGATATTTGATTGAGACTTTAGGTTCATTCTACCTACACGCTTAATCTGCCTTCACCATTATACGATTTGATACATTTGGATACTCAACACGCGTTTGCTGACCTCTGTACTTCCGATAAGAATCTTAGGTTCTGTTGTAGAGCTTTCTGCCGTTTGATGTTATCAAACAATCTGTTTTCTGTCTGTATGGATTCGATCCTTACTATGAAGGAGTACACCTATGTTTTGCTATATGTACGTCTCACATTCGATGAATTTGTTCATGATGATCTGTTATGAATTAAGATTTGAGATTTTGGATTATGAGAAAACAAGATCTGTCTGTTTATGAGAATACCTTTGAAAGGTTATATTGAAGACGAGACTATTTGAAAATCTGAAGAGTTGAGCATATTTATCACCCTTATATTTCTGCGATTCGGTACGTTCTCATCTGATTTGTCTAATCAAATTCCACAGACGATATATCCTTCAAATCCTACGTATTTCCTGTATCTCTTTGGAGAGAATACGATTATCATCTGTTACGTTTGGTATATTGTTCTTTTGATCTGGATTCAGTATGGTATGTCTTTTCTGAGGAAGCCGAAGCTATTTTGATAAACAAGATAGAGTCATGAGAAACAAGTCATTCACATTTCCGTTCACGGTCCGTTGGTATTCCGTTTCGTTTCACTTCAATTTCGAGGACGAAAATTTTCTTTTAGAGGGGAAGAGTTGTAAAATCCAAAATTCGGATTTCCATTTTTCGTAACTAATTTGAACTTTTACCCAGGTCATGTAATAATTAAGTAGACACCTAAAACTATATGCTATGTTATGATTATATTTTAAATAAAGTTAACCTAAGTAGTATGCCTAAACATAAGTGTATTGCAAATTTTAAAACATCTTAACTATCTACAAATCAATCACATTTTTGGCCATACGCCTCACCAAAATTTGAAAGATAGCAATTTCCACAAATTTAGTCCATGATTCACGCACCAATTAAAACAAAATCAAACACAATCAAAACACAATTACAACTTTCCTTGACCAAAAATACGCTCCCCTATTTCCCTATTAATATTACACAGCCCATGCTCCACCTCCTATTCCTATAATATAGCTTCATCCCTTTCTTTTCATTCATGCGACACAAAAGAAAAACAAAACAAGGTTACTGTTGTTGTTTTTTTTTTTTTTTTTTTTTTTTTTTTTTCCTTCTCGAATTCAAGGAAGAAGTTGAAGGTTGTTGCCGTGGTAACTCATTCGTGGTTAAGGGTTTTACAAGATCGTGTGTGGTTAAATTCGTGGTGGGGTTTCTTGCTCTCTTTTCTTTGTCTCGCATAGCCGCAAGGTACCACCAACATCACCTTTGTTTTTCATTTACTATGACCTAAATATCGACGAAGCATGTAAAACTAATCTGATCTCTACAACCTTAATCTAACCTTCATAACATACTTTTAAAATATGAATAAAAACCTAAACTAAATAATCATGGGGCATACATAATCAATACGCATGGATTAAGGCCTTGTTTGTGATTTTATGTGATGTGTTTATGGGCGTTGTCTTGGTTGAAAAACAAAATCTATGACATGGTGTATTCGACCATTGTTTTCTGTTGTCAATGACCCATGTCCGACCCCTATTCGACCTTGATACATATGAATAAAACACAACCTAAAAACTATACTATTAACCATTCGAATCTGCTTATATAGACATGTTCGTTGCCTCGTCTTTTGGTCACATGAAACCACCACGTATACGCATATATGTATATGCAGTGTCGTAAGTTTTGTGGACAATCTTGTGCCCTTCAACAGCCCCTATCCTTGACCCACAACGCATCTAAAACAAGACCAATAGACCCGCTATAGAAACCATCGAGTCATGCCCAAGTTTATGTTTGTTTGCCACGATATAAGCCACATAAAATCATAATACATGCGCCTATAAAACTATTTTGTCGAATCATTTGTTGACTATTGGGTGTCGAGTTGTTAAAAGGTCTAAACATGTTACTTTGATCGCGTATATGCCGTGTTTTGGTTGGGTGTCTCTGCTGCCTCTTTTAACCCCCTTGCGTCCACCTTTTCTTCGTCTTGTCTCGCCATGTTTCTGTTTCGGATAAAGGGTATACGTGAGTGTCTAGGACCTTAGCCTAAGTGTCGAAATGTGTGACCACAATATCCATACCTTCGACATAAGAAAGAAATTATTTGATGTATACTATATTCTGACTTGTTAGTCCAGCATTTAGCACTTGAGCTCCAACGAAAAACTGTGTCACAAATAATGTGTTGTTTAATAAACAATTTGGTGATAAGACAGTGAGCCCCTCGGACTTATTTTGGTGTCTCGCTGGTTTATGGGTGTGCATGTAAAGTTATGAATTCCCTTTATAATATGATATCCGATTAGATGTTTATTTTCGAGTTATGTTTGTGTATTTTTAGTTCGATATCGGGTCTCGGTCTTCCATATTAACAAAAAGGTGTCACTTCATGGTTTTCTATATATGTTATGTTTCATTTCAACCAATTCGTTGTCCAAAAATAAATCTTTGATCATCACTAATAATCAATACATGGCTTCTGTTTGTTAATTAGTTCATGTAAATAAATATGGGACGAGTTGAACATAAAAGATGAATGCATGGTCTTCAAAAACATTCACATCAAGTAAAAAAAAAAAAAAAGAATTCTTACGTGAACAATAGAATGGGAAATTGCATGTTGAAAGCTAGTTGGCGTACAACATAGGCCAAAGAAAAGTAAATTGGCACACCCAACCCAAATCAATGATAAATTTACATGTTAAACCCTAAATTTTGCTATATTAACGCTTTGAACCCTAAAACTATTATGAGTCGTCATATTAAATCCTAAATCATTATATTAAACATATTAAACCCCAAAGTTAATTAATTGACACTTTAAATATTAAATATTGATAAATTACATTTATGACCCTAAACTTTATTTATTTGACATAATTAACCCTAAACTATTATATTGGTCATTTTTAACCCTTAAATATTATTTAATTGTCAATTATAACCTTAGAGTACTAGATGACTATTCCGGGAAAGTTACTAATTATAAAAAGTTACTTAATCTGAAAGGTTACCAAAAATAGAAAGTTTCTAAAAAAAAATGAAACACAAATTATGTAATCTGATTAACACGAGCCTATAAGTAACATGTGATTATTATTGTTAGGTTCGGTGAAGAGGGAGTGACCTTTCCATTCCTCTGTGACCTATCTTTTACCGGTTGTTTTTCTGAATAAGGTACAGATATTCTGCTTCTTTATTAAGAGGCCTTCGTTCTCTGATTATGACTCATGTTAGGGTTTCCCTATACCATTGCTATGTTCCCTTCATTTATGAACTTCGATTATTGAACCATCATGATATTGAACCTTTTATGATTATGAACCTTTCATTCATGAACCTCTGATTATGAACCCTTGACCATGAACCTTTGCTTATGAACCTTTGCTTATGAACCTTTGCTTATGAACCATGATTATGAACCATGATTATGAACTTATGAAACATGATATTGACCTATGCAAGTAAACTAGAACATGATTCATGATACTTGACCTTTACCCTCAGTTTGATACTACGAGCCACTCACTAGGCATGAGGGTTTCATGTCCATGTCAGTCGATGCACCGATGGCATGACTCTAGGGCAGGAGAGTGATGACCTGTCCCGTCCCTGCATGTTATGTTTACGTAGAGGCAGATTATGGCCACCTGGGGCGTATGGATGCATCCTAGATTTGTTCATGTTCATGTTATGTTATGTTATTCATGGTGACTGATGGTGTGTGCGATACACGTCTTTCACACTCCGGGAGCTAGCTACTCCAACCCATGATTGAGGACACCCCTCATATTTACAGGATACCCATGATTGAGGACACCCCTCATATTCACAGGATACTAAGAGGTCTCCCCTCTGCATGTTTACGATTATGATTATGATTATGATTCATGTTATGTTATGGGCTCGTAGTGGATTTCTGACTTCCTTTACCATGTACCCTTTTACCTTTCCTTATGATACCATGTACTCTTACCTTTCATCTTGATACCATGTATTCATGTTTCCACACTCTTTTATTCATGTTATTTATTCATTATACTACTGTTTGTTACGTTATATCGGTTCACTGAGCTCTAGTAGCTCAGCCGCGTTTTCTTTTCCCGCGGCAGGTTTTAGTTGGAAGCTGGGTAAGAGTGAAGAGACTTATGGACTTAGAAGACCTTGATAGTTATGTAGAAGTCATTAGAAGGATTGCTTTTGCAGACTTAGTATTTAGTTTTTGTTTCCTTTGTATCCTTGTGTATTCAGTATTTCATTTGTAACCTTTGAGAATCTTTGTATTACTATTGAATGTATGCTTTGTTTGATCTGATATGAAGCCATTAATGTGATACTTCTACCCTTGCTGGGTTGGGGTGTTACAGGTGAAGTGCCGTGAGAAATGGGGAGGGGAATGCTAGATTAACGACACAATTGAATGCCCCATTCAAAGTTGTTTAATTCTCCTTAATTTCCAAATTAATATGTCCTTAATTGATTTTAAAAGCCTTTAAATTGTTTTACCAATGTATAATTCGGCTATTTTGAATATTAAGGGTCCATTAGATGTTTTTAATGTGTCACATGAGTCTTAATGTCATATTATTTCATATGTTATTTATTTACAAAAATTTGGGATCAAAAAGATATATTTTAAGCTTATTTATCAAAGTTTTAGATAGTAAGGGCATTTTGGTCTTTTCACATGTTTTAGAATTTCTGGGTTTTACCAACAATCTCCCCCTAAGTATTGGTCATCAAGGTTGCTTGACGTCGTCTTTGCTTCTTGGCTTCTGACGTCTCTTGCATCTTTGTTCCTTAGTTCTTGATGTAATATGATATGGTATCTTCTCGATCTGCCTCTCTCCACAAGTGTCTTCATGTCTTTTCCACCATGCTCATATGATCTTTGACTTTTGTTCTGCATATATCACATAGTTCTCTTTTCATAAGCTTGATCTTTGACTTGTCTTGAATTTCTTTGAACTTTTGTTATTCCGTGGTCTTTGTGAGAACTTTGTTTCAGGATATGAGCATGATGGAAAGATGGTGAAACTTCAGGTCTCCATGATTTGCTGCAGGTAAACAGTTAGCAATAAATCATCCGGTACTTACAGGTTTGGACTTTGAGATCGTCAACGGCATAGTGTGAAGATTTTCTCTAATCCTAACCCAGGCTATTCTGAATCGGATACCCCTGAAAGGGCTTACACAGACACACTGAAGTGCACCCATGATTCAGTGAGTCGCTGGAGATCACCCCACGACTAAAGACCATTTTGGAGCTAACACTAAGCGTAATCCATAAGGGATTACCGAAGTGACCTGCTGTCAGGGCTGTTTGATGTCGACCCTGGCAGGATTTCCATTCAATCACTGAGAATCACATTTGTGGTTTCTCTCATGAATGTTCTCGGCAGATTGCTAAGATCTGCGAAGGATACTCTTATAATTTACAATTGGAGTTCCTTTTTGTTGAACATCCAGTGTATACTAAGTGTTCCTAAGAGATCTTTGATGTATCTCATGGCTCTAGACTCAATTAAGTGCTATTATTTGGTCGTCGGAGGTATGGAGCAGATTGCCTCCTTTTCAATATCAACGTATCTCGGAGTGAGAGGTCATAGATAATGAAGCGTTCTCCGTGTGAAATGAAACAAGTGTCTTTTGAGAGACACCTGAGTGGCTAGAAGGTTTAGTGCATTGCGTCACTGGGTCCATGACGACTTTAATCTTCAATACCAGTGTTACCGTAGTAACAACCAGTAGCATATGTATTGAACCCGGTGTCTGCCCTAAGGTTGAACAAATGGAGGGCTATTTCTTTTCACCCTTTTCTTTACTTTTCTTTTTCATTCTTCATCCTCTTCTTTCTCCTTTCATTTCATTTCTCCTTTTTCAATCATACCTAGGACTTTTCTAGCACTAAACTATTGGTATTGTCCTTGGGTAGATCCCTCCGGCTCTGACGGATCATAGGACGGTTATTCCTAACCTTAGTCACCTTATATCACCATGACTATCCTATTGTTGCCATAAACCAAACTTTTGGAAAAATCTCTCAAAGTTTGTATGATTGTGAAAAACATATTTTGTTAACACTTTGAGAGTTTTGTGATTTTTAGAAATACTCCCCCTTAACATGTGCTCATAAGTAGTTAAGGTAAATTTGCACATGTCGGGTAGAGTTAGCACTTTTTGAATTGATTGATTTTTCAATGAACATGATCATTGCGAGACACGTTTACATCACTAGTAGAACTAGCTTGAAATTATTACCCGTCCAGATCATATTCAAGGAAAATGGCTCGAAATCCGTACATTCTACTCAGACATAACCTTTGCGAGACACGTTTACATCACCAGATAAATTGGCTTGAAATTATTACCCGTCCCGGATATGTCTTTTAGACTACTGACTTTTGCTATTGTCAATTCGAGGGTCAATTCTGAGTCGAGCTCTTGTGAGATATCATCTTTATAGTTACCATATTTTGATCTTATCGTTATTCTCCCCCTCAAAAATAGCATACTTATGATGTTTGTTAGTGCAAATATTACGATATTTAAACTAAACGGTTTCTTCGGTTTTAATAATGACAAACATGTAACTTGTAATACATAAAGTAAAATGTGCAAGTTACTTGTAAACACAAAACATCAATGCATACTTACATCTACACCTCCCGACGTCTCAAGTATGCTTCAAAGAAGTTGTAGATTTCCATCCCGACATAAATCACTCAAGGTATGGACAAACAAATCTACTACTTGACAAATGATCAAAGGATTTTATTTTTCTAAAACTTCACATTTTTAATGTGACAAAACATTTTTTCAAAAATATATTTCACAAATTATTTTTGAATTAAAAAGAAATGTTTTATTTTGAAAAATATGTTTGAAAATCCCAACAGTCAAATTTCCCCCCAAAACAGCTCCTAACTTCCCCAAATAAACCTTCCCCACTAAAGACAAACGAAGGAGCGTGTACGGCATCATTAAATAGGTACGGCTCCATTAAATTTAACGAAGCCGTCGGGTATTTAGTGGAGCCGTGAGTCTGTAACGGTCAGATTTTCCATTGCCTATAAATAGTGGACCATTCCACACTTCCAACTTGATTTTTCCAGTCCTTTTTCTCTGGTCTTATCCCTCTTCACTTAGATAACTTTCTTTGATCATTTGGAGAGTCTTAGGTTGTTTAAGAGTGATCCAATCATCCAATCAAGTGATCCTCTTCATTCCTCTTGATTAGCAAGAGAAGAACACAAAGTATCCTAGATACAAAGTGTTGTCATCCCTCTTGATTAGCAAGAGAAGAACACAAAGTATCCTATATACAAAGTGTTGTCATCCCTCTTGATTAGCAAGAGAAGAATACAAAGTATCCAAGTAGATACAAAGTGTTGTCATCCCTCTTGACTAGCAAGAGAAGAACACAAAGTATCCAAGTAGATACAAAGTGTTGGAGTTGTTAGGTGTTGTAACATTCGTTACACTCTTGATTGTATCATAGAATACATCAAGATTACTTTTCCTTTGTGAGAGAGTGAGTCAAGATCATTGTGATCTTAAGAGATAGTGAAGATCTCTTGAAGCCATTGGGCTTGTGTGATTGATCATGTGGATCAAGGGTAGATCGTGGTAGATTGGTGCTAGCTAAGATTAGCACTAGACATCTAGCTTAGTGTCGGAAATAGGATAAGCAATGTGTATGGTGTAGATCGGGTAGATCGTGGTAGATTGGTGCTAGCTAAGATTAGCACTCGATATCTAGCTTAGTGTCGGAAATAGGATAAGCGACGTGTATGGTGTAGATCGGGTAGATCGTGGTAGATTGGTGCTAGCTAAGATTAGCACTCGACATCTAGCTTAGTGTCGAAAAACAAGTTAAGCGACGTGTACGGTTTTCTCCGCCTAATGGGAGTTTGTTGATTAGTGAAGTAACTCTCGAGTTGGGTACTCGGGGAGTGGAGTAGGGCGAAGAGGAGCTTCGTGACCGAACCACTATAAATCACCGTGTCCGGTTTGCGCCTTCTAACTTATCTCTTTACTTTCATTTCATTAGTTATCGCTTTATATTTATATTTGCATTGCATATGTGTTTGTGTGGCTTGTTGCTCATGTAGTGATTGATCATGTATGTTCCATGGTTTGATTGTGCATATGTTGTAGTTTACTATAGTCATCTCTAGATGTTATATACTCATTGTTGACACTCTTCATATTACGTCACACTTGATCGGGTGTTTGATACAAAAGTTTTAAGTTTTTAAATGGAAACGTATTCACCCCCCCCCCCCTCTACGGTTTCCACAATTGGTACCAGAGCCAGGTCGCTCAAATTTTTAAAACAAATGGTTTTCAAAATTGAGTACGATCCATGTATCAAATTACCCATGAAGGTGATAAAAATATGAAAAGTATTTAGTTGCTTAATACTTACAAGTTTTGTTGTTAAGTATACTTTGTCATACTAGCTTGAAGGTTTTCTTAAACCACTAAAAGAACAGTGTCTTTAAGTGTCCGGTCATGTTTTCAGAACGAGTCATTAAGTCATGCAGTTCTAAATCAGAAAACAGACCACGGTACCACTAAACATTGTACGGTACCGTAATATTTAATGGTACTGTGGGTCATTTAACGGTGCCGTGCATCTGATTGTCTGTTTTTCATTTTTGGTTCATTTTCAAAAATCCATATAAAATCAACCATGAGTCTGTACGAGTCGTGTCGCCCATCATTTTGAACGATGTTGAGTCTACTTTCATTTGAGAAACATTTTTATGAATTAGTTCTAAATGAAAGTATGTTAAAGTCTTTGATTTTCAACTAAAGGTCTTCTGGTCATGCAGTTTGCGTAAATTTTTGGTCAAACTGAAAATGGGCGATTCAACTTTTAAACCTTGACATGTTTTCAAAGTGCTCAGCAAAAATATTTGAAATAGGGAGGAAACCAATTCATTGTCAAATAAAATCAAGCTTAGTATACATTGTTATACCTAATACACAAAATGACGATAAGTATTTTTGTGTGTTAAATTGCTATTTGCTTATTATAGTTTTTCGGTTTATGCATTTATAAGGCTCATGCTAAATCACTTGCACTATATTAAGTAATTAGTTTGCATTGCATATAGGCATCAACCATTTGTCTTGCATTTGTTGCAAGTTCTTAAAATGGTTTAGTAACTTTCTTAGGAATAGAAACTAAGTTGGTAGATCATGTGTGTCGAAAGATATTGTCTTACACAATTATTTTTCCAAAGGTTTAAGTGTAAAAAGTATATCACCCCAAAACACTTAACACGTTCATAAAATCCGTAACATGATCCTTAAAACATCACATCATTTTGTCTTGTTTGACCATGGGTTGTCTAAACAAGATAAAAGGTCATTTTAATACATTAGTATTTAAGTAAAAGAAAATATATTAAACTTGCATTGATTTAACACACATACAAAATGTTTTAAACATTTAGTATTTTACATATGTGGTATAAAAATGGTTAAGATAATTATTTTTATACTAATGAGGTGTCGAAAAACTAAGAGTATTATACATAATAATATAAATAGTTTTTCTCAAATAAAAATAAATGACAATATCAAAGTAGTAACTTAGTTTGTCATTAACCTCACACATACAACTAGTGTTAAAATAAATGGAACACACTCCTTAAATTTTTATTTTCTTTTTAAAAAGGGAGTGATTGTGAGGGTCAAGAAAGATTTCGAGTACATATCAATTCATTATTAAAATTATGATTGATATCATCATCGAATCTAATTGACAAGTTTTCGAGTGTGGACATGAAATTGGAGTCATTATTTGTTTAGCTTCAAGATAACATCAAAACATGATGAAACATATTATCTTGAATCTACATACTCAATCACACTCGATTGTTATGAAAATAATGACGTCCTCTCAAGACGAAAATAATGTGCATCGGATCATAACTCACACTTGTGTTGAAGATGCCATATTGAGTCTTGTTATCCAATAGTTGTGTTCCAAACATTAAACTAATATGTTTAAAAGATGCATAAAATACACAACTAAGTAGGAGTGACAACTTGGATGTTTCATCCGAAATATACAAGTAATTTACATTGCAATGCAATTAGTAAATGTGTCATTTCCGAAAAACCAAACAAGAGCAAACAAACAACATATGTAAACTTTGCTCATGAACGACTCAACACTCAATGTCACATGTCTAGTAAAAGTGTCACACATAATATGTTATTAACTATTATGTAAGTCATCAATCTTTGAGAATATCACATGTATTTCTCTTATCAAAAGATTGACAAAGGATAACTTATATCCCATGCATCTTATTTTCTTTGTGACATGAATGGTTATGTTACAAGAGAATACATTGCATCTTGTTAACAAATATAGGATATTAGAGTTGAATAATAACCTAATACGTCATGTGTCATTGCATAAACAAGTAAAATTAGTCATACACTAAAATACTTGTTTCACAAAGCATTCATAAGAGTGATAAGTTTCCTCTTAGAAAAGCATACTTGTTGAAATAAACAGTATGTCTCATTTTAAATAAAATGCTCACAAGATCTATTGAGGTAAGTAACCTTTACTAGATTCTCACTCAAGATATGCAAAGGAGCATTCTTGAAACACACACGATGTAGTAGATTCTACATTGTATCACATTAGAGTGTCTCTTGGTTCTAGGAAACCAAATCATGTTAAAATAACATGTAACAACTCAACAAACAAAGATGTTGTCCAAGAGATCATAAAATACACCATCTCCATCAAATAACCTCTAAATCTCAAACACGAAATTAAAATATTTTGCTTGCCTTTGTTAGGAGTTGTGTAAGACATGTCATTCTCTTAATCGACCTTCAAAGTATGGTTAGTTGAGTCATATTAGGTCATGTATTAGCGAAATAAGCTAATATCATCTTTGCTACACTTCAATAGGCAAATATAGGAATTTGAAATTTTCTAATATGAGAATGACTACTGGAGAACCTATCGCACTAGAAATTCAATTTGACCTAACGGTTGAATTGCTTCCAAGAGAGAAGTTGGGTTTGTGGTATAACCCGTAAAAATGGTCGTGTTCAGCCTTAATTGAGCACCACTAGTGATTGTCTCATACTCATTCTCTAACTTGAAAAATTTTCATTCCTACATTTGACTAGAGATAGTTTGCATCGTTGAACTATATCTCCCATTAGGATGTCATCTTGAACAAGTAGTAATTAGGATCTGCCTTAGCAAACCTAGATTGCTTGCATCCCACATACATGTTTCAAAATGATAACATGTTCTCATAAGACATGATTCAATGTCTTCATGACCTTAAATGCTAAATGATTATCATGTTTTGCATGATGTTTGTATTTATTCCTTATGTGCATTTTACTTGATTTACTTGTAAAGTTTTCACCCACACTATGTCCTTTTGACACATTAGGAATTAGGTATGCCCATCACTATGAAACCTTAGAAGTCATAGATCCATACACTAGTGTCAAAACCCATAAATCAAAGTAGTCGCGAAGTTACCCTAATTCCCCAGTCATCACTTCGCCTTCTTCCAAGTAACACACCTTTTTGTCATGGGAAGGTTAGGAACAAACCTAGTAGAACTCGGAGTAGGGTTGACAACTTAAATATTTCATCCGAAATATTCAAGTAAGTTTAACTTGCGATCGCAATTGTTAAATGTCATATCTGAAACATCATACTCAAGCCTTTTAACGACATATGTTAAAACGCTCATACAAAGGATTCACGAGTTACTATATAAGTAATTAGTAGTTCCTTTCATCCTCGTGTGAATATACACGTCTTAAGATCCCAAACCCTACTGCAAATCAGCACCATAGGCCTAGCTATACATCTTTCAAAACCCCATGAAACACTCACGTGCGAAGCACATAGAAACCCTTAAATTAACCAAACCTCTCAACCGAGAATCCCCTTACCATCTCCGTCTAGGTCTAGGAATGATGGAACATTTTCCATAAAACTTATGACTATTTAAATATTTCACTTGAAATATTAAAGTCATCTCTCATACCCCTCTTATGATTACTTGAATATTTCACTGGAAATATTGTAGTCATCTCGTGCGTCTCGTCTCATGACTCTTTAAATATTTCACTGGAAATATTGAGTCATTCTTTAAATCCCTCTCATGACTATCTAAATATTTCACTGGAAATATTAAGTCATCCCTCACGTTCCTTGCATGATCTCTTGAATATTTCACTGGAAATATTGAGATCATCTATTCTATTTCGTGTCATGACTTTTAGATATTTCACTGGAAATATCAAGTCATTCCCTCGATCTCGTCCCATGACTGTTAGATATTTCACTGGAAATGTCAAGTCATATCATGTGTCTCGTCTGATGACTTTTTAAATATTTCACTGGAAATATTAAGTCATCTTTCACATCACTCTAATGACTACCTATGTATTTCCTCGGAAATATAAAAGTCATTTCTTCTCGTCCAGTACCGGTCAAAGAATTTATTAGGTATAAATTCTCTCCTCGTGTCGAAAAATCTCCCTTAATCAGCGAAGATTTATTCGTAAAATCCTCTTAAACTCCAATGACAACTTAAATATTTCATCTGAAGTATTTAAAGTTTATTTAATTTGCGAAATGCAATTAAATGTCATTTCTCGTTCTCGACAAACATTCATCGAATCCCAGTGGATTCATTCATAAAGGAATTTATTCGGTATAAATTCTTTTAATCTAAGGTCAAGAAAAATCACAACATATGTGAAATTTCTTTGTCAGAAATCTAATTCTGGGTCAAAACTGACCTCAGCAGGTCACGGTACTCTTTAATAGGGGACAGTATCGTTATTTTTAACGGTACCGTTGGACCGTTATTTGCTGAGACAGTTTATTCTCACTGTTTCAAAACCACTATCGAAACACACTCGATGTAGTTTTGAACCAGAACCGTACCCGATCAGAACCGATTGTATCTATCTTCTGATTCCTAAGCCTTCTTCCCTTTCACTTCCGCATGGTACTAAACACTACCAATGCTTCCGCATCCCACTCATCTCACACACACTTCAAACGAAGACATTAGGATACGTTGAGATAACCCTCCTTTATCAACATAGATAACCCTATAACCTTATCACCTACCTCACAACCCTGAAGATTTTATCTTCTTAACCCTTAGGATATCTCCAAGTAATCACATGTCTCATCATATAAATATTCTATCAATATTCACAATGATTGAGAAGAGCTACGTGACTTCAAAGGTGAAGTTTATCGTATGATATCCACTACTTGTCATGACGTTACTAAGCTCATCGCTTCAGTCAACGTTTGTTTTCCTCTTTATCTTTTACATCTTGTCCGGTTGGTCATAGATTAAGGGGGAGCGAAAACATACTCATATAGTCTTTCACTAAACACTCTCAAGAACACACAAATGTGATTCTTATTCCCTAGGAAACTTCCCTTTAGCTTCCCAGAACTAGGCTGTATAGGAAAATTCGTGACTTCCAGGTCATGGTACCGTTAAATAGGCCACGGTACCGTTAAATTTAATGGTACCGTGTGGTATTTAGTGTTACCGTGCCTATGTTTGACGAATTTTCACTGTTTCCTTTAGATCCCTGCATCCCTAACCTCAAACCTGCAATATTTTGCAAACTCACATACACCCTAGGATTCCCTCACTACACCATAGGACTCTAACACCAACTTTAGTTCAAATCCCACAACTCTTGCCTATATAAGGCCTCACCATTGCAAGCTTATCTTGCATCTCACCTTCAAACCTTACATTTACATCATCATCACACTCAACCCTTTTAGCTACACTTCACTCTTGACAGTGATAGTTAGTCAAAGAACCTTAACCCATAGGTCATCACACTCAAACCTTACAACCTTCAACTCATCGATCATCACACACAAACCTTACAATCTTCAACCCTTATATCAATCCCACTCAAACCTTTTTGCTACACTTCACTCTTGAAAGTGATAGTTTGTTCAACAACCTTCAATCCTCACAAAACACATGAAACCCCTTCATGCACCAAATTATCTCTAACACACAACTAGGATCATCCAACCTAGAAACCTAGAACTTTTGTTACCTTAACCCCGTTAGAGATATCCACCAACAATCCTGTTAGGATCACATACACCTTTTCCCTTTCCTTTTGAAATATATCATGCATCTCATTGTCAGTGCAAACGATATATTAACCTAAACCATCCTTTCCCACCTTTCCTCAAAGGGCAAAACCAACATCTCCAACCACATCATCATCATCCTCCACCTTTAGGATTCCCACACCCTTACCTCCACCAAGTCCATCACAACCTTTAGCTATCACACTAACCCTATCACCATCAAACCTCTTTGGAATTGGCACCAACACATCATCCTTATCACCATCACCATCACCACAACTACTAATGGGTCATCCCATTATTTATCCCCTACAACCACATAACCCAAGCTGTCCTTGTTTCACCACAACCAACACTCTCTCACCTTATGGAATCATTTAGGTATAACCTCTATCGAGTCTACTTTATGGCACGACTTGTCATAATAGTAATCATTTAGAGTATGTCTTATCAACAAACTATCATTAACATTAATCATCTTAGGTAGATGATTATGTTGTTCAAAAGGTTTGTTAGAACTTTCCTCCCAATGACAACTTGGAATAAGTCATTTAGTGCGTCAGTCAATGAACGAATCTCGTTCTTGATTAGTGTGATTGAGTGAACAATTACACCTTAGGTTCTCGGTCGGGTTGGGACACTTACGTGTTAACATAGTTTAACCCATGCATGTCTTGCTATGTGTATTCTATCCCTATAATGTTGCTCCTATACTGTTATATATTATGTTGCACGAAGCTAACCCTTGATGTAGGAAAAGCCTTTGTAAGAATTTGATCCATGGATCCGCTAGATACTAAGGTAAATAAATAAGGGGATTAAGTCACCTTAGGGGAGCATGGAGCTAGGGGGAGCTCGGGAGTATTTGAATACATAGCATGGAGTCGACTTCACAAGTGGTGATAGAAGACTTCACTGGGATGATGCAAGCTCACCTTTCGGGGGAGAAAGGATAGTAGTGCAATAAGGGGGAGTAGGAAGTAAATCCAAGGAAGCGCTCGAGGCAACTACCTTTTTGATTCGACAAAAGGGGGAGAAGGAAGTGTAAACAGGTAACTTTTACATTTTACTATATATTACGGTTTACATATTTGTCATCATCAAAAAAGGGGAGATTGTTAGTGCAAATATTACTATATTTAAACTAAACGGTTTCTTCGGTTTTAATAATGACAAACATGTAACTTGTAATACATAACGTAAAATGTGCAAGTTACTTGTAAACACAAAAAATCAATGCATACTTACATCTACACCTCCCGACGTCTTAAGTATGCTTCAACGAAGTTGTAGATTTCCATCCCGACATAAATCACTGAAGGTATGGACAAACAAATCTACTACTTGACAAATGATCAAAGGATTTTATTTTTCTAAAAATTCACATTTTTAATGTGACAAAACATTTTTTCAAAAATATATTTCACAAATTATTTTTGAATTAAAAAGAAATGTTTTATTTTGAAAAATATGTTTGAAAATCCCAACAGTTAAATTTCCCCCCAAAACAGCTCCTAACTTCCCCAAATAAACCTTCCCCACTAAAGACAAACGAAGGAGCGTCTACGGCACCATTAAATAGGTACAGCTCCATAAAATTTAACGGAGCCGTCGGGTATTTAGTGGAGTCGTGGGTCTGTAACGGTCAGATTTTCCCTTGCCTATAAATAGTGGACCATTCCACACTTCCAACTTGATTTTTCCAGTCCTTTTTCTCTGGTCTTATCCCTCTTCACTTAGATAACTTTCTTTGATCATTTGGAGAGTCTTAGGTTGTTTAAGAGTGATCCAATCATCCACTCAAGTGATCCTCTTCATTCCTCTTGATTAGCAAGAGAAGAACACAAAGTATCCTAGATACAAAGTGTTGTCATCCCT
Organism: Artemisia tridentata subsp. tridentata; assembly: GCA_021014915.2. Taxonomy (NCBI): domain Eukaryota; kingdom Viridiplantae; phylum Streptophyta; class Magnoliopsida; order Asterales; family Asteraceae; genus Artemisia; species Artemisia tridentata. The sequence continues at coordinate 298,234,091 of CP139507.1, read as the reverse complement.
CTTGATTAGCAAGAGAAGAACACAAAGTATCCTAGATACAAAGTGTTTTCATCCCTCTTGATTAGCAAGAGAAGAACACAAAGTATCCAAGTAGATACAAAGTGTTGTCATCCCTCTTGACTAGCAAGAGAAGAACACAAAGTATCCAAGTAGATACAAAGTGTTGGAGTTGTTAGGTCTTGTAACATTTGTTACACTCTTGATTGTATCATAGAATACATCAAGATTACTTTTCTTTTGTGAGAGAGTGAGTCAAGATCATTGTGATCTTAAGAGATAGTGAAGATCTCTTGAAGCCATTGGGCTTGTGTGATTGATCATGTGGATCAAGGGTAGATCGGGTAGATCGTGATAGATTAGTGCTAGCTAAGATTAGCACTCGACATCTAGCTTAGTGTCGAAAATAGGATAAGCAACGTGTATGGTGTAGATCGGGTAGATCGTGGTAGATTGGTGCTAGCTAAGATTAGCACTCGACATCTAGCTTAGTGTCGGAAATAGGATAAGCGACGTGTATGGTGTAGATCGGGTAGATCGTGGTAGATTGGTGCTAGCTAAGATTAGCACTCGACATCTAGCTTAGTGTCGAAAAACAAGTTAAGCGACGTGTACGGTTTTCTCCGCCTAAAGGGAGTTTGTTGATTAGTGAAGTAACTCTCGAGTTGGGTACTCGGGGAGTGGAGTAGGGCAAAGAGGAGCTTCGTGACCGAACCAATATAAATCACCGTGTCCGGTTTGCGCCTTCTAACTTATCTCTTTACTTTCATTTCATTAGTTATCGCTTTATATTTATATTTGCATTGCATATGTGATTGTGTGGCTTGTTGCTTATGTAGTGATTGATCATATATGTTCCATAGTTTGATTGTGCATATGTTGTAGTTTACTATAGTCATCTCTAGATGCTATATACTCATTGTTGACACTCTTCATAGTACGTCACACTTGATCGGGTGTTTGATAAAAAAGTTTTAAGTTTTTAAATGGAAACGTATTCACCCCCCCTCTACGGTTTCCACAATGTTTTTGATAAACATTTGAGAAAAATATGCTTTTTGAGTTTTGTGGGAAGAATTTCGAGAACTTTTCGTTTGTGGAACAAAGATTATTTTTCAAATACTCCACCTTGACGAGGGAATACTTGTCCTCATGAGCAGAATTTTGAAAAAACTTTTGAAAAATTATGTTTAATTCTACTCATAAGTAAGAAGCTTTCGCTCCTTTGATCAGGATTGAGGCACTGAAGCGTACCTCAGAGTCCTTTCATTACAGGTACAGGTTGTGCACTGTGATGTGTGCACAAGCCATAGTCAATGATGATAAATGATGGAAAATGATGAACTATGACAAATGATAACAAATTGTACCAATGATTACTGCTCAGGTCGACGGTATGTGAGAATGTTAGGAACTCTGGCACGTCCTCCCACATAGCTTTCCAGTCGTCTCATTGTTGTGCGAAACTTGAGCCTTTTGTTAATCCGATCAATAAACTTCACTGCTTGCTTCGCATCATTCTTACTCCATTGTATATGTAACACCCCAACCCGACCTTGGTCAAGATGCCACCTTATGGTGTCTAATCAGAATATACAAAATAACGCAAGCGGAAGACTTTATAATAAAAGCAAAGTCAAGAACATCATGACTTACAAATTACAATCTCCCAAAGGTCTAAACAATATCAAATGAAATGAAACGAAATAAAATATCCAACATAAGCTCCAAAACATACCCCAAACAATGGGGACTCTAATAAGGTAGGACTTCTACCCCTACTCACATCACTCTTGCCCCGCATCCTGCTTATTACCTGCCGCATGGAAAAGAAAATACGGTTGGGCATAAAAAGCCCAGTTAACAGATATATAAACAAAGTAGAAAATGTAATAAGCATAAATAAACAAATACGAATCAGATGAATCAAATGTATAAATATCATGAGTCAGAATAGCTCTAAGAGTCAAAGAATCAAATAATCACAGCAACGAACGCGTCCAAATGAGCCACTCGAACGGACGAAAGATACCTAATAGATAGCCACGAGCGTGTCTAAACGAGCCACTCGAATAGACCAATAATCACATAATCCGTCAATTCATATTGTACAAGGAGGGGAGACCTCTCGAGTACCAGAAGTGAGAGGGGTGCATGGCATGCACAAACCAATCACTAAAATTACGTCATCATCATTCCAAATATATACCTAGGATGCATCCATACGCTCCCTACAAAATAGAATACATATGCAAGTACGAGACTATACATACATATAACAGAATGGCCACGTGCGCCATAATAATATAATCATAACAGAAGGGAACGTCGGGGATCAATCACACCTCCCCAGGAAGTTTCATGCCATTGGTGCCTCAATGACATGGCCATAGTACCTCCATGACTAGTTATCTCGGGCGATAAAACATAACAGAAACAAGACTATCCATAATAAGCCATCATAATCAATAAGGCATATCAACTGAACAAAATCTCAATCATGGAGATAACAACAGATCATCATAACAGAATGGATAGCAACTGAATCATATAAAGGGTCATAGTAAAAGGATCATAGCAAACGGATCATATCATAGTAACTGAATCAAAGTCAAGGATCGAAAAGTCATGAGATCAGAACCCTTACTGAGAAAGGGTAGAATATTTGTACCCTAGCAAATCAACAAATGAAATAAAAAGCACACCAAAAATAAGGAATCACTCCTTCTTTGCCGAACCTATGCAATTTAATGATAACGCATTACTTAGCAGCTTATTTTAGAAGTTTACCACTTATAGTCAATAAGGTTCCTCCTTCACGGTTTCTTACTATTTTTAGAAACTTTCCTCTTTTAGTAGCTTTCCATTTTTAGAGACTTTCTATTTTTAGCAAGTTTTTCGATTTAATAACGTTTAGGGTTAAAATTGCCAATTAAATAACTTTTAGACTTAATATGATCAGTATTTTAGTTTAGGGTTTAATAGGACACTTTTAATAAATTAGGGTTTAAACTGTCACTTATTCAAAGTTCGGGGGCTAAAGTGTAAATTTTATATACATGTGAAATTTCTTATACTTTGTATATTTTGATAATTTCATAAAATATTTCATGCACTAAACCCTAATTCATTTATTAAAATCCTAATTCAACATATAACACAACCCGATTATCCTTTTATGTACTTTACTCTTTTCGACTCATTTTAACCCACATATAACTCAAGAACTAGACACATAAACACACCTATTCTCACCACACCATATGACCATTACCATGCCCTGTTTAACACACACAACATACTATATTGATCACATAACCTCACGATCCACAACCCTAGTTATTCCCTCATTACACACCCATTTACTCAACCAGGAGACCCCCATGCCCAGCCCTATTCGACCCAACCACGAGACTTACACCAAAGCTCTAATTTTTCCATACACTCGACACACATGACACACCAACATAACCATATTCATCACATAAAATCATAGCCCTCATGACACCCTTTTTGGCCCTTTTCTTGTCCATTTAGCGCTACATTATTTGACATAAAATCATACACACACGACTCCATTTTTGGCATGAATAATTGACCCATAGTTCACCCTCGTATACGTGGCCTAACAACCCATATTAAGCGTTTAAAATTTCCAGTTTATGATCCCCTTTTTCTTATATGTTGCTCGCTAACAATGCCCAAAGATTCATGCCACATAACTGATTTTAGAAGCATACTTTTATCACACATCTTGACCTATACTATAGTAAATACATGCATGCCATTCCATTATTTTACACGATCCCAATTCCAGTCCATAACACCTCCTATTCGACACACACAACCCATATTTAACCCTTGGTTTCCCACAGTTCAACACTCCCAAAAATAAGCTATTTGATCCACATTAAACACACCTTTATATTCAACATAACAGCCACCCTATTACACGATCTACTGACCAGGTTATGCGCCTTGTATACATGTATTTCATTTATTATATCATGCACAATGTACATCCAAATTTCATGCAACAACATAATTAAATAGCCACTCATAGGTCATATATCAACATGCATATCTTTCATATTATAAGCCACTATCTATATATATGATTCGGTCATTGTTTCGAGCATAAAAGGATCTATATTTCATGCAGCACAACAGATTATATTAATTCATATATCATGAAGTAAAACTTATTTTAAGAGTCTCGTTAATAATCTTATGTCGACAGTTTATTTTTTTTCTTTCATGTCACTTTCTTTATTATTTCATGCAGCCTTTGTTCCAGAATAATAGTGATCAACAAACATTTTTATTTCAGTCCTTATATCGATCTATACATTTATTATTTCATGCGACTAGAATTCATCTTGTTATGTGTTCATTGTTACTTTTTATTTCATTAATATCATGGGTTGATCAAGAGCTTGTTTTTAGATTATAACATCTTATATTTCATGTGATCCTGTCGAAAAGAAAACTAGACCAAGAATGGTACCTTTGTGTCGACCTAGAGATGAGATAAGGAACAAGAAACCTCAGACCCACACTCGATTCGAACCACAGCTTTTGTGCTTAATAACCATGATCAACACCCTTTTACACCTCCTTTTGGAACTCTTTCACTCGACTGAAACAGGAAGAAGAGAAGAAGGCCGCCACCTATTTTTTTGTTCTAGGGTTTTTGGGTAGTTTATTTGTTTGTGTTATTCGGTTGGCAAAATAAAGGAGGGGGAAAATATAGGAAGGCAATACCAACATTATGGGGAGAGGAATAAAGGAGATGCCAAATTTAGGGGGGGAAGGATTAATTACTAAATCAATTTCTTCAATTTCAAAATAATTATAGACCTTTTCCATTTATAAGTTATGTACAAGATTTTAAATCTTTTGGACCTAGTGGGGCATGTGATATAATGTATGATATATACTTGTGTTGTATTTTTTATAAGGTCTATTTATTTCTTGTATGATGTATAGTTCTCATGTATTAACTTGTAAATTTCTTAGGTTCGGTTCAAAGTTCAAATTTATACGTATTTTAAAGTTTACAATTTTAGGTTATTATAATTCTTCCCCTCTAAACGAAAAATTTCGTCCTCGAAATTTGAAGTAGAAAATCAAACGAATGCATACCAAATCACGAAAAGAAATGCGGATTGCTAAGTTCAAGTTATATTCTATCTTAAGTTCTAACTAAGCAACCTATTCGTACCAGATCAAATCAACCTCACTCTCAGTTGGTTTCGAAATCAAACATTTCCAACGAAATAAATTTGCAGGACGGATCTAATCATAAAAGTAATGGAATGATTCCAACATTTGTGATTAAAAATCACCAGATCTCTTGTAGGAACAAAATGGATAGAGCAAAACCTAATAAGGTAGAGGAAACATAAATATGTCTAGTAGAAGTGAAGTACATCATCGATTGCGTCAAACACATCATGATCATAAGATTCCTTGGAATGAACAAATGAAACCAATATCCCAAAATCAACATGGACAAAAAATAATAAAGGAGAACTTAAAATATCCGTGCGACAAATCAACAAAGCAAACAACGAATCATAATAATAGTAAAAGAAAAGTGGATATCAAAATATCCAGATAAACAGAAATGGAGTAGAGAATTTACTAATTGCGAAAGTGATCTCCTCACCGAGCTGGTTTGTTGTCCTTGGCACTCTTACTGTTGTCGTTGTTACCTCCAAACTTGGGGCAATCCCTCCTAATATGACTAGTCGAACCACATGAGAAACATGCACCCGAAGTCTTATAACAAGCCCTCCCCCAGTGAAACTTTCCACAAGTATCACAAGTAGTAGCCGAAGTCCGATCCATACCACCCCTCTAACTAGATGAACCCGAAGAGCAATGCTGCTGATAACCACGGTGCTGTTGATCACGTCCATATCTTCGTCTATCATAATCCTGCCGATCATTACCCCGCGAATCCTTATCCCACTGATTGCTTTCTTGAACTGGTCGCACCCAGTCCCCATCATGATTCCTCCTAACACCTTGCCTGGCCCTCTCCTGCATAATTTCAATGTTACGAACCGCATTGGCCACCTGTGCTACGTCCTCGAACTGGATGTTCACTATCCCATCTATAAGATCCTTCCGAAGCGCCCATTTGAAATTATTTGCTTGCTTCTCCTGAGTTCCCGCTTTAGCTCTCAAGAATCCCGTCAGTCGTAGAAACCTCTTTATAAACTCTATGCTCGTCTCCTTCTCAAACTGGTAAATAGAGTGGTAGTCCCTTTCAAACTTTTCTTTCTCTGATCTCGGAAAGTACTGCAGATAGAAAGTGTTACGGAAGTCGTTCCATGACAAAGCCGCCACAAAGTCATCTCCTCCCTTCGCCTGTTTGTAAGCTTTCCACCAATTTAAGGCATCTCCCTCAAATTTATAACTAGCCAGCCTCGCTTTATACTCCTCATCACAGCCCAATACCTCGAATATCTTTTCCATGTGAGCAATCCAATTTTCTGCATCAATAGGAGCATCTGCAGAACTAAAAGAACGAGGCTTTTGTTTACAGAACCTTTCCAGCCACGTATGAATGGTCACTGGTGGAGCACCACCACCAGAACCAGAACCCCCACTTCCACTGCCACTAGCTGTGTTTTGACGGATCCGAGTCTTGATCTGTTCAGTGAGGTCCGAAATTAGTGCATCTACAGTTCGCTGAACTGCGGCTGCAAAGGCAGGGTTGTTACTGAAATCTTCGTTATGACGAGTGGTTACCATCTGAAAGGTCATAGACAGATTAACGAAGATAAAACAAAGTTAAGGAGAAAAATATGAAGGAAAAGGTGGTGCCGAAACGAATCCAAATGTCTACCCAATCCTCACCGGTCAAAACCCAAGTCCTATGGGGCAAAACCTAAGGGTCCAGATTTCACAGGCCATAACTTATGAGCTAAAAGTCACAAACCTGGCTCTGATACCATAATTGAAACACCCCAACCCGACCTTGGTCAAGATGCCACATTATGGTGTCTAATCAAAATATACAAAATAACGCAAGCGGAAGACTTTATAATAAGAGCAAAGTCAAGAACATCATGACTTACAAACTACAAGCTCCCAAAGGTCTAAACAATATCAAATGAAATGAAATGAAATAAAATATCCAACATAAGCTCCAAAACATATCCCATACAATGGGGAATCTAATAAGGTAGGTCTTCTACTCCTACTCACATCACTCTTGCCCCGCATCCCGCTTATTACCTACCGCATGGAAAAAAACGCGGTTGAGCATAAAAAGCCCAGTGAACAGATATATAAACAAAGTAGAAAGTGTAATAAGCATATATAAACGAATATGAATCAGATGAATCAAATTCATAAATATCATGAGTCAGAATAGCTCTAAGAGTCAAAGAATCAAATAATCACGGCAACAAACGCATCCAAACGAGCCACTCGAACGGACCAAAGATACCTAATAGATAGCCACGAGCGTGTCTAAATAAGCCACTCGAGTAGACCAATAATCACATAATCCATCAATTCATATTATACAAGGAGGGGAGACCTCTCGAGTACCAGAAGTGAGAGGGGTGCATAGCACGCACAAACCAATCACTAAAATCAAGTCATCATCATTCCAAATATATACCTAGGATGCATTCATACGCTCCCTGCAAAACAGAATACATATGCAAGTATGAGACTATACATACATATAACAGAATGGCCACGTGCGCCATAATAATATAATCATAACAGAAGGGAACACCAGGGATCAATCACACCTCCCCAGGAAGTGTCATGCCATTGGTGCCTCAATGACATGGCCATGGTACCTCCATGACTAGTTAGCTCGGGCGACAAAACATAACAGAAACAAGACTATCCATAATAAGCCATCATAATCAACAAGGCATATCAACTGAACAGAACCTCAATCAAGGAGATAACAACAGATCATCATAATAGAATGGATAGCAACTGAATCATATCAAGGGTCATAGTAAAAGGATCATAGCAAACGGATCATATCATAGTAACTAAATCAAAGTCAAGGATCGAAAAGTCATGAGATCAGAACCCTTGCTGAGAAAGGGTAGAATATCTGTACCTTAGCAAATCAACAAATCAAATAAGAAGCACACCGGAAATAAGGAATCACTCCTTCTTCGCCGAACCTATGCAATTTAATGATAATGCATTACTTAGCTGCTTATTTTAGAAGTTTACCAGTTATAGTCATTAAGGTTCCTCCTTCAAGGTTTCTTACTATTTTTAGAAACTTTCCTCTTTTAGTAGCTTTCCATTTTTAAAGTCTTTCTATTTTTAGCAAGTTTTCAGATTTAATAAAGTTTAGGGTTAAAAATGCCAATTAAATAACTTTTAGACTTAATATGATCAGTATTTTAGTTTAGGGTTTAATAGGACACTTTTAATAATTTTAGGGTTTAAACTGTCACTTATTCAAAGTTCGGGGGCTAAAGTGTAAATTATATATTCATGTGAAATTTCTTATACTTTGTATATTTTAATCATTTCATTAAATATTTCATGCACTAAACCCTAATTCAATTATTAAGATCCTAATTCAACATATAACACAACCCGATTATCCTTTTATGTACTTTACTCTTTTCGACTCATTTTAACCCACATATAACTCAAGAACTAGACACTCAAACATAGCTATTCTCAGTTTCTCACCACACCATACAACCATCACCATGCCCTGTTTAACACACACAACATACTATATTGATCACATAACCTCACGATCCACAACCCTAGTTATTCCCTCATTACACACCCATTTACTCGACCAGGAGACCCCTATGTCCAGCCCTATTCGACCCAACCACGAGTCTTACACCATAGCTCTAATTTGGCCATACACTCTACACACATGACACACCAATATAACCATATTCATCACATAAAATCACAGCCCTCATGACACCCTTTTTGGCCCTTTTCTTGAACATTTAGCGCCACAGAATTTGACATAAAATCATACACACACGACTTCATTTTTGGCATGAATAATCGACCCATAGTTCACCCTCGTATACGTGGCCTAACAACCCATATTACGCGTTTAAAATTTCCAGTTTATGATCCCCTTTTTCTTATATGTTGCTCGCTAACAATGCCCAAAGATTCATGCCACATAACTGATTTTAGAAGCAGACTTTTATCACGCATCTTGACCTATACTATAGTAAATACATGCATGCCATTCCATTATTTTACACGATCCCATTTCCAGTCCATAACACCTCCTATTCGACACACACAACCCATATTTAACCCTTGGTTTCCCACAGTTCGACACTCCCAAAAATAAGCTATTTGATCCACATTAAACACACCTTTATATTCAACATAACAGCCACCCTATTACACGATCTACTGACTAGGTTATGCGCCTTGTATACATGTATTTCATTTATTATATCATGCACAATGTACATCCAAATTTCATGCAACAACAGAATTAAATAGCCACTCATAGGTCATATATCAACATGCATATCTTTCATATTATAAGCCACTATCTATATATATGATCCGGTCATTGTTTCGAGCATAAAAGGATCTATATTTCATGCAGCACAATAGGTTATATTAATTCATATATCATGAAGTAAAACTGATTTTAAGAGTCTCGTTAATAATCTTTTGTCGACAGTTTATTTTGATTCTTTCATGTCACTTTCTTTATTATTTCATGCAGCCTTTGTTCCAGAATAATAGTGATCAACAAACATTTTTATTTCAGTCCTTATATCGATCTATACATTTATTATTTCATGCGATTAGAATTCATCTTGTTATGTGTTCAATGTTACTCTTTATTTCATTAATATCATGGGTTGATCAAGAGCTTGTTTTTAGATTATAACATCTTATATTTCATGTGATCCTGTTGAAAAGAAAACTAAACCAAGAATGGTACCTTTGTGTCGACATAGAGATAAGATAAGGAACAAGAAACCTCAGACCCACACTCGATTTGAACCACAACTTTTGTGCTCAATAACCACGATCAACACCCTTGTACACCTCTTTTTGGAACTCTTTCACTCGACTGAAACAGGAAGAAGAGTAGAAGGCCACCACCTATTTTTTTGTTCTAGGGTTTTTGGGTAGTTTATTTGTTTGTGTTATTCGGTTTGCAAAATAAAGGAGGGGGAAAATATAGGGAGGCAATACCGAGATTATGGGGGGAGGAATAAAGGAGATGGCAAATTTAGGGGGGGGGGAAGGATTAGTGACTAAATCAATTTCTTCAATTTCAAAATAATTATAGACCTTTTCCATTTATAAGTTATGTACAACATTTTAAATCTTTTGGACCTAGTGGGGCGTGTGATATAATGTATGATATATACTTGTGTTGTATTTTTTATAAGGTCTATTTATTTCTTGTATGATGTATAGTTCTCATGTATTACCTTGCAAATTTCTTAGGTTCGGTTCAAAGTTCAAATTTATACTTATTTTAGAGTTTACATTTTTAGGTTATTATAGTATATGCCTTAACCATCCTGTCTTCAACCACATTCTATAGTTTTTCAGAATCTCTTCAAGTTCAGACTTGACCCGTAATAACGTTTCATCACTGAATTTATGGATATCTTGATAACCCATGAATCTTGGTGAGCTTTTATCCCTTATGTATAACCAACCCAAATGGTCCATCACCGAAAGTGTACGGCTTGTTTTCTCCTATCCCCGGAGGTTTAATGTCTGGCCTGACTAGATTCAATTTCTTTTGATAGCTTTCTACCCCAGTTGCACATCTTCTACTCTGGATCTGATGACTATATTGCGAATGTACAGCAACACAGAGTTGACAATATCATACTGAAGACGTCCAGGAAGATGTTCGATTTTTCCTTGGACTTTCAGAAGATACATGTCTTCAATATCGTTGATATGCAGGTAAGGTTAGTCGGCTACTTTGAAAGTGTATTCTTGATCATCTAGCCTCCTCACGGTGATCTTCTTTAGATAATTACAGCCAAACATTGATTTCGTTTCTACACTTGTGATAGACAGAATTCTATTCTTTTGATACACTTCAGTCTTTGACAGAAAGTTGATCTTGTATTTGTAGAACCACTTCCTCAGGTTTGGCCAATGATGGATTCCCTAGCAGCTTCATCATTGTATTCTTGAACTTCATTGATAAATAAATCACTGATTTGTTCATCTAAACCTTCAACTGCATAAGAGGCTGCTTGGTACTTGGCTAGGGAAGTTGCATACCGTTTTTCAGAGTTGGTGTTGCCATAGATCAGATAATCCAAGTCATTGTTGACGAAATACGCCTTGGGTATCTTTGGGTTGTGAGAATGGCCAACGAGAGGTAAAGGTTGGGAGTAGTCACGGAGTTGAAGTTGTTCTTTTGGATGTGAAACCCTCGCATGATCCCAGTCAATGTTTTCAGAGAGAGCTCTTGCTACTTGTTCCAGGTTGTACTCAAACTCCAACTCTGATTTTGTGACTATTGTAAATTCTGTGAAACCCTCTTGGCGAACTCTGATGATGTCTGGCAATCCCAACTTCTGGACTTTCATTGCCTTCTTCAATCATTTCGTGAAGTCCACAATAGAGCCTTCAACAGGTGTATCATTTTCAGCTTCAGGATATGCGTCCACCATTGTTTCAAACCAATCAAATCGTAGAGAATTAGGGTTTATCCATTCTGGTTGAGGTTTGACTTGTCCATTGATGGGTGGTGTAGTGACATTTTGAACTCTTGGAGGTGCAATAGGAAATTCGTCATCAAAACTCATGTCATCATGCGCTTCAGTCTCATCGAATGCCCCTCCTGCAAGTGGAACGAACTTTTCTTGAGTTGATTGCTTTGTTGTTCCAGAAGAGTGTGATGTAGTAGAAGGGCCGGTTGAATTGGAAGGTTTCCTTCTTTTCTTCCCTTCGTCTGTGTTAGGATCATCCCGACGACGCTTGGTTGGCTGATCCCTCTTGCACGACTCTGCTTTCTTTTCAGCCTTCCTGATTGAGTTAAGCAATACCTTTTTGAGTTCTTCCTCTTCAGGATTATCCATGATACTTTCAAGCAGTTGTCCTTCGAGGTCAGTAGCAGACGGTTGCGATGGGACGGTCCAAACCGTCATTGGTATGGTCTACATGAGATTGGCTACAGTCTTTTCAAGGTTTCTTTTGACATATTCTTTTAGAATTTCTGGAAGAGCCTCTTGAAGATGTTTCTTGACCTCTTGGGGTACTTGTGCACTAACTTCTTGAGGAACATGAGTCTTAAGATATTCCCCTGCTGACTTTTAGAGATTAAAGGCTTTGAGATTATCGATGTGAAATTTGTTTTTATCTGCCTTCTTTTCCACCTCAGTGAGCTGTTCTTTAAACGCTTTGTGCTCATTTTCTTCAGCTTGTTTATTTCTCAAAACCATCTTTTAAAGTGCAGATAGGTGTTCTTTGAGATCATGTAGTTCACTTGTGGACTGACCCACTGATGATGGTTGTGGAGAAGGTGGTACAGTGTTGTCATCTTTGTTATCTTGTTTTTCTTCCTCATTGTCATCATTGTCATTGTTCTCATCATCATCATCATTTTCACTTTCTTCATCTCCTTCTTCATCATCTTTTTCTGATTCAAATTCTTCAGATCCTGATCCAGAGGGTGTGTGAACTCTTTCATCTGTCTCTTCTGATTCACCCTCAGATTCTTCCAGTGTAGCAGACTTTGTTGCCTCTGTTTCTTCTTCTGTTTGATCCAAGGGTTGTGAAGCCGATCCTTCACCTCTTTTCTTCCTTTCAAACTTCTCTTGTTCAGCTAGATGTTTCTCTCTGCTAGCCTATGTTGCTTTCTCGAGTTGTTTTTGCTCTTCTTTTTCAGTCAATGGTGGTTTTATGGCTTTGAAAGATTGTTTCACTATCTTGAATGATTTTCCTTTTCCTTTGCCCAAATCTTTGTCTGACTCAACCATTGCTGATTTCATCTTTTCAAGGTCCTTCTTCTTCTTTACAATTCTGAAATCAACTACTTCCTCTTCCTCTTCGTCCGTGGATTCGTCTTTGAGTTCCAGATCTGTAGACTTTTCTCTAGTTATCAGTTTCTTCTTTTCGGGTTTTGATACTTTCTTTGTTCGAGAAGAAGCTGTAGGAACAGTCTTTGCAGTTGTTTTTCCTTTACCCTTGGTTGATTTTGTTTCCATCACTGTAACTCCCACCTTTTTGGCCTTTTCTGCTTTATCATACAACTGATATGCCTTAGTTTCCATCACTGCTTCAGTCAGCATACTTTTTGGAATTCTCAACCCCTGTTTCTTCGTGTTGGTCATCTACACTTTTACCCTGGAGAACATGTGATCCATTTGTTCGGTATGTGCTTTTTCACTTGTACGTCTATCGATTTCAGGGTGAATTTTCATGATGTGAGAGATTAAGAGTTTGGTGAATCGGGGAAAGGGTGCCTTGTATCCCTTCTTTTGGTGAAATTGTTAGCCTAGGAAAATCATATCATTCCATATGAACTTTGCGAAGTCCAGGTGGTGGAGGTTGACGACACCACAGAAGAATTGTAAGTGTTCTAGTCTTGGGTGTTCAAGTCCAGTGGTTTTGCCGGTTATCCAGTGAATGATTATGGTGTAGAGGGTCAACCACGGCTGAGGGATATACTTCCTGTCAACTCTGGAGAGTGTGGTTAGCTCTTCTTCCTCTTCATCATAACAGAGAAGCTTTAGAGTTTCAGCCATGTATTCAAAGGTTGGATCATCGAGAAATTTGCCTCTTGGGCCTGAGGCTTCTGATGGAAGTTCAAGAACGCTGCGAAGAGAATCAACCTCGATTTGAACCTCTGTTTTGTCAACTGTGACTGTAATGTTTTCGTTGTCTTGTCCTATGACCATGGAATGCCAAAACTGATTCAGATACACTTTTAGGATGCTTGATGTATTAGTCAATACTGGGCTGATGAACTGTCTTCTGAGTATTTCCACAATGATTTGGCAAGACTGATGACATGGCAGATTCTCATAATCAACTCGTGAATTTGACTCATTGATTTTGCGGTCATCACCTTCAGGTACCATCTCCTTTAGAGTTACAGATCCTTGAGACATGATTAGCCTTTATGCCACAAACACCAACAACAATACAATAACAATTGCTTATATGTGTTAGTAACAAGATAATAGCCTAACGTGTATGAGACATCACATAGATAGACTAAATCCTGAAATACATTCTCATAGCATTCATACAGATCATAATCTAGCAAACAAGTTTTCACATATATTTGCATATTTCATAAAAAAAAATTCTAAGACTTGAAATACAGTGACAAACTTGGAAGTTTTAGAAGCTCAAGATCTTTTAAGAAACTTGAGAGTTCTTAAAAAACTCGAGAGATTTTAAAGAAACTCGAGAGCTTTTAAGAAACTCGAGAGTTCTTAAGAAACTCGAGAGATTTTAAAGAAACTCGAGAGTTCTATAGAAACTCGAGAGTTTTTATAGTAACTCGAGAGATCTATAGAAACTCGAGAGCTTTTATGGAAACTCGAAAGGTCTATAGAAACTCGAGAGCTTTTATAGAAACTCGAGAGTTTTTATAGAAACTCGAGAGATCTATAGAAAGTCGAGAGCTTTTATAGAAACTCCAGAGGTCTATAGAAACTCGAGAGCTTTTATAGAAACTCGAAAGTTTTTATAGAAACTCGAGAGATCCATAGAAACTCAAGAGCTTTTATAGAAACTCGAGAGTTTTTTATAGAAACTCGAGAGCTTGTGACTTTTGTCTCCTAACTCGGAGACAAAGTCGAAAGGATCCATTTATATAACAAACTTGATAGCAAAAACTCGAGAGATATCAGGCAGAAACTCGATAAATGAACACTTAAGCACAAAATCAAAAAAATTCATTTTCATCAGTCACAAGTATTGTCTATTCTTAATTTCAGTCATGTTCAAATGCTCAGAAACACCTTCATATCAATAGTCTGTTCATTACAGTCCAAACAATCACATGAATTACACAAACTTAGTCTAACCTGTTGATTCAAGTCATGAAAAGTTAAGCATATGTTCAAAGAGTATAACTAAGCATTTCCCATCATTTAAATCAATAAACACAACACTTATTCTTCTCATTCTCACAAACGCGACTGCCTTAAACCCTATATCATTCGAACATCCTTTTCTGGTGATATAGAATCAAATTACACTAGTGCAAACCATTCAGAATCATGTTATGAACCTTTTGAACTAACTTAATTAGATTAAACACTACCACACAAGAAATGCCCAAATCGTTAGTATAAACCCTAACTTCGAAGAACATGAAATTTTGCGATAAAATTGATGCGTGAACTGTTCTAAGGCTTAAGAGATTAAATTAACCACTTACAAGTTGAAATTACTAAAGAATCAAGAAAATCTTTGAAATTCTTGAAGGGTTTTAGCGTTTGGTGGGTTTTAGAGTGAGAGGGAAGTGATACTGTGTGGTTGTGTGTTTGACTGAGGTCAAACTTATGGCTATATTAATTAAGTTTGTACCATTGTCAACTTTAGTCCCCTATCTTGTGTTCTAGATCTCATAAAGTCCTATTGTGACATTTTCAGCCCTTTAACTAGAAACCTAAATCACTTTGAGGTCCTAAAGACAACTTTTAACAACTTAACACTTTCAGTCCTTGACGTTTGAAATCTAGATCCAATTTTGATGTATGTCATTTCTCCCCCTTGAACTAAGACCTATTTGTGACATTTTTAAGACTAGTAGTCCAAGAGATCATAGAAATATTTATCGATCAAGATTTTTTGATAATGATGAAGATTCGAGATGATAAATGTGCAAAAATTTCTCCCCCTCAAAATATGTTCGTGATTTGAAATTAATGAAATTTGAAATGACGAGAACATATTTTGATTTGGATACACTTTTGCACACTTAAAGTGTCCTTATTTTTTTTTAAATTTAATATGTAAAAATTTGAAAAAATCTTTTTGTGTTTTTCAATAATTATTTACAAAGATAGTTTTGATGTTTGACTCGGTTAATTGTTTTTAAGAAAATTTTCCAAATCATCTGGAGTCAAACATCGCATACCAATCTGGTGAACCAATTCCACAAATCTTGCATGAGGCAAGGCTTTGGTGAATAAATCCGCCAATTGGTATTCTGTACCCACGAAATATAATTCAATCGTACCCATTTCCACATGCTCTTTGATGAAGTGATACCGGAGAGCAATATGCTTGGATTTGGAGTGCTGGACAGTGTTGCACGAAATAGCTATGGCGCTCTTGGAGTCGCAGTACATCGGAATCTTGTTAAACATGTATCCGTAGTCTATCAGCTGTGATCTCATCCATATGACTTGAGCGCAGCATGCTGACATGGCAACGTATTCTGATTCGGTAGATGACAGTGAGGTACAGTCCTGCTTCTTTGACTGCCAAGAGACGAGCTTGTCACCTAAAAATTGTACTCCCCAGACGTACTTTTCCTCGTGTCTAAACATCCTGCATGGTCAGCGTCTGAAAAAGGAACAAGTTCAAAACTAAAATCCTTCGGATACTAGATCCCCAAGTGAATGGTTCCCTTTATGTATTAAAGGATTCTCTTAACAGCGGATAGATGATGTTCAGTTGGTCTTGACTGATAACGGGAACATAGGTACGTGGCAAATACAACATCCGGCCGGCTAGCGGTAAGATACATGAGAGACCTAATCATACTATGATATTTTGTAGGTTCAATGGGTGTGCCATGTAGATTAGCATCTAGCTTTGGGGATGAGGAGGACATGGGGGTTTTATAGGTGTCACAACTAGTCATACCATGCTTTTTCAATATTTCCTGAGCATATTTGGACTGACTTAAGAATATACCACGGGGTGATTGATGAACTTGCAGTCCTAAGAAGAACTTAAGTTCACCCATCATGGACATCTCAAAGTTTTATTTCATAAGTTTTGCAAAAGCGTTTGAATATTTTTTATGAGTTGAACCAAAAATGATATCATCTACATAAATTTAAACAATGAGAATATCCTCCCCGTCTTTTTGTATAAACAAAGTCGGGTCAACTGATCCTTTAGTAAAATGATTGGCTATTAAGAATGCAGACAGTTTGTCGTACCATGCCCTCGGGGCTTGTTTAAGGCCGTAGAGGGCTTTTTTGAGCTTGTAGACGTGGTTTGGATGCTCTGGATCGACGAAGCCCTTTGGTTGTGAAACGTACACCTCTTCCTGGAGTTGTCCATTGAGAAATGCCGTCTTCACGTCCATCTGGTATACCGTGATATTCTTGTGAGCAGCGTAGCAGAACTTCTAACAGCTCAGACGTGCCACTGGTGCAAACAATTCTTCGAAGTCGATCCCTTCTTCCTGACTGAATCCTTTGGCAACCAAGCGGGACTTGTTACAAATAACTGTACCATCCGCATCTAACTTATTTTTCCAGATCTACTTTAGCCCGACGACATAAACCCCATTTGGTCTTTCTACCAATTCCCAAACTTCCAACCTCTTGAATTGATCCAATTCCTCTTGCATAGACTCAATCCAGTTGTCGTAGGTAAGGGCTTCTCGAATGTTTTTAGGTTCGGACTGACAAACAGTGAGTGCATAAATGTAGGTTTCACCGTCTGTATGGAGTCGTTGTCGTGTCATGACAGGGTTTTCTGGGTTGCCAATCACATTCACAAGAGGGTGATCCTTTGTCCATTTTTGAATGAATGATCCTGACACAGACGAAGGGAAGAAAAGAAGGAAACCTTCCAAGTCAACCGGCCCTTCTACTACAGCACACTCTTCTGGAACAACCAAGCAATCAACTCAAGAAAAGTTCGTTCCACTTGCAAGAGGGGCATTCGATGAGACTGAAGCACATGATGACATGAGTTTTGATGAAGAATTTCCTATTGCACCTCCAAGAGTTCAATATGGGTAGTGTTGATGACAAATTTCCTATTGATGGATCGTGTATTGGTGTGATTATTGTGAATCAGGAGGTCGGGGATGATGATAATACATCATCTTCATGGTTAGAGAGAGAGTGTAGAGAGAGAAAGTAAACTTAGTGATTTTATTAATTAAAGTGAAAGGATAACAATACACACCCAAGCTCACCCTCCTAGTGAAGTCTAGGAGGGTATAAATAGGCCAACAAACACAAGACTTTACATAATTGGCGCTTCTAGTCCATGTGTTTGTGCCTTGCATTATAACAAATGTAATCCCGAATATGTTGTCACATTTTCGTGTTAGGAGCATTCCCAATAATCTTCCCCCAATGTGGCAACATATGGGATTACTTACATCATTTCCTACAAGTACAAATACAAATAAAGAAATGTCTTCATATGATCTTCAAATGCTGAGGATGACTACAGTTGACGCTCTTTGTCTTCATCTTGTACCTCGGCTTGAGAACTTTTCTTCACTTGTAGTCAAATGATGTAATATACATGAACTGGATTAACTTCCCCCCAATTCATGCTGCATGTCTTTAACGGCTTCTTCATATACTTCTTTTTGGCGAAGTTTCTGAATCAGCTTTCCTCCAAACTAACAACCGTCTTCAGCAGATTCGAAACTTTGATGTAGTTAACATGTCTTCTAACTTTTGAGGGTTGTAAGTACGCATCGGAATTTGTAGATGACATCGTAAAGCACACCAAGCAAATCTGACTAGTACTCATTAACGATTATGCTCAATGCGGAAACTTCGTTCGGGGGTAACATGCAAGAAATAAGCAAGATCTTCTCACATAAGTAGGCTACTTCGCACATCACAACCTGCGAAAGTTGAAACGATTACACCAAAATCACAAAACTGAACCACGATCATCTCTGCGGACGTCTCTCCGGTAGTATTAAAATTGTAAGCTCGATCACGTGAATCTGTTATGCGTCCCCGATGTGCACATTTCTTCCCCCTGAATGCAGATAAATCTGGAAAAAGAGTGTTTTCGCAAAGAATGCAAGAAAAGTCAAAGTACATCTACTCACTCTTCCCCCACGATGTCTTCGCGGAATCGGAAGCATACACACTATGGTTACGATGGAAATGGAGGCAGCGTAAACCCTGTATGTACAATTAGTCGAAGATGTGTGAAGTACCATAAATAGCCCGTGAGAATCAACTGCTGATAAAATCTCAACTCTTTAATACTCTTCTCTGCTAACTCTTTACCAACCCCATTATCATTTTGACGACTTTTTGTAGTGACTACTGATGGAGAAAACCCAGTATTACGAACTTGAGACTGAAGTAAAATAACCCAAACTTGTGACTTAAACTTGCACTATTGTCTGACTAAGAACCAATACTAAGAATTTCAATAAAAGTAGAGTCATATACCCATCCAACCATCCTTAACTGTATATGAACTTCTCTCGAATTATCCACAGCTTTTTGTGACACTTGAGCACTACAACGTAACTCCTTTAAAGTGATAGTTATACTCTATGAGCACAACAACATAACTCCTTACATCAGGTATAAGTAGATAACTCAAGTCTTAATCATTCTAACGGTTAAAAGCTCGAACAAGGATCTCGAAGAATCATGCATCCAACCAACCCCGATATCTTCAAGATACTAAGTACACGCACCCGTGAAATTCCACTTCAACCTCAAATAAATAATAATGAATTAACGCCGTAGTCACATCTTGCGTTTATATGCCCAAAAACTAGCCTTCGTTACTTGGTTACGTGAACTTTAATAATGGTTTATTCCGATCTTGTCAAAAACGTATCCCCGTGAAAATTTTTGAATCCAAAATACCGCTCATTTATCAAATATTATCATAAAGTTCTATCCAACAAAATTTGAATTATAACTTTTGAGAATTTCATTTATGCGTTAGTGACACAAAGCCCAATCTTGTCATAGCCCAATCCTGATCCAGTCTACCTGATATAGCATTAAGGCCCGAATCAAACCCAATCCAATTCTTAAACCTGATCCAATCCAATTACACACATTCTTATAACCGGTTGTCCCCTTATCTTACACATTACAACCTAACCCTAAACTCACACATTGTTATATCTGCCCCCATCACACACCTTTTCTCTCCCATCAAAATAGATCTAACTAAAACTCATCTCATGAGTCAAACCGATCAACAACATCACTAAACAACTCATCTTATCTCATTTTCCATCAACATCATCAATCCGATCCTTCATCCAATCCAACCGAGCACTCCATCTTATGAAATTCATTTAGCTTCCAAGAGTCAGGAAAGACCACGGCCATATCCTTAGGAGGATAACGGTAGGTTTCGTCATTGTATTACGTTTTGTTTGTTGTGAGTTTTGAGTTCCTTTGAACGAATCTAGAAAGGAAATAACATAATTGTTATCTTCCTTATCTTTTTGAATTCGGAAAGTGAATGAAGCTTGGCTTCATATAGGATCAATGATAAAGTCTCAATATACTTTGTAGTACACGAAAAGATGAAGCTGAGATCGATTAGATTGTTATGATTGTGTAAATTGATCTGTGATGATTATTACTTTCGCTTGAGAGACCTTCAAGTGTCTTGATATTGCTGAGAATAAAACGCAAGTACTAACTGAGATCATTGATTAGTTTTTACATTAAAGTTTGAGTCTTGATGTATTGAGTATGTGGAGATAGGGTAGGATAGATATTAGGTGTTGGATGTTGTAATATTGTTCACGTTAGGGTCACCACTGTTGACAGTTGTTATTTTTGTATGAGATGGGTTATTGTTGTATTTGAGTTATTGTTGTTGGTTACTGCTTCTCCTTCTCCTTCTTTTTATTTTTCTTTTGACTGTTAATGGACCAAGGAAGTTGGAACAAACTCGAGAGTGAGCAAACTCGAGAGTTGGAACAAACTCGAAAGTTGGAACAAACTCGAGAGTTAACAAAACTCGAGAGTTGGAACAAACTCGAGAGTTGGAACAAACTCGAGAGTTGGAACAAACTCGAAAGTTGGAACAAACTCGAGAGTGAACAAACTCGAGAGTTAACAAACTCGAGAGTTGGAACAAACTCGAGAGTTGGAACAAACTCGAGAGTTGGAACAAACTCGAGAGTTAGAACAAACTCGAGAGTGAATAAACTCGAGAACTTAAAAATTTCCTAACTCAGAAACTTAAGCAATCAACAAACTCAGAGACCTTCAAACAAACCCAGAAAAGAACAGAAAATCGAGACTAACAAAAAAAAAACCAGATCTGATATGTTTGACCATAAAAACACAGTAAACGAGACCAGGCAGACCAGATGTGATATGTTTGACCAAAAAAATAATAATCACGAACAGGACAAAAAACTTATTATATCAGTTAAAAAAGAGCTATTTTTTACAAGATTTGATCACAAAAATCAACCAATAAAGTAATAACCTGGCTCTGATACCAATTTGATGTTATTCACTTTTATCACATAAGCTACCTAATTAATCCTAGATCTAGAGAGAGAAAGTTAGAGAGAGAAAGAGAGAGGAAGATTGTCTTAAGATAATAATGAAATGTTTAATCCTTCAATCAACCAACCCTCTCCCTTGAATGGGAGGGGGTATTTATAGTTTTTTACAATGCATGGGCTTGTAGCCCTAATTAAACATAATTAACTTAAATAAATAGACACAGCCCATGGGCCTTTTACATAGGCTGGGCCATAAAACAAACCTAAAGGCCTCAGTAACCTATTACATAAATGATCAATACTTGATGAATAATAACATGTTCCCAACACAATGGTTTGACTTTGGAAGTGTAGAAATTTCTCGAAGGATTTTGGTTTTAGGTTGTTAAGGTCCTTTTTCACAAAATTGGGAAAATTACTTGAAATCCTTGATACTCGAAATCCTTATTTCTCGAAATCCGTACTATACTATACGCAATATATGAAAGTTCTCGAAAAGATAAGCTAGGACTTCTACGTCAGGAATTTCTCAAAATATTTACTTTTTAGTTGAAAACGTTCTGGCCTTAAAATAATCCTGGAAATTTCTCAAAATATCTCAATTTCTCGAAAGCAAAATTACTCGAAATGCCACGTGTCAAAGGTAATGGAGACTCAACTAAGTCAGTATGCCACGTAGAATTTCTCGAAATAATTTTTCTAGAAACTAAAATTACTCGAAATGAAAGTATTCGAAATGCCACATCACCTATGTAGTGGAGGCTCAACCTAATAGTACTGCCATGTCAGTTTCGAGAAAACTCGAATGTTTCGAAAAATTTTGAAGATTGCAATTTTTCGCGAAAAATTCTGGAAAACTTAACTTCCTAAGATCACCTAAAGCAATCTAATCCGTGTGTTTTCTCCTAGATTTCTACTCAAAATCTAATCAGTGGTCATTCATCAAACATAAAAATAACAACTTTACACTAATATCCTTCAATAAAGCCCTCCTTCTCTCAAAAATGATGTAATGACAATTTTTTGAGAA
Source organism: Artemisia tridentata subsp. tridentata (assembly GCA_021014915.2). Lineage (NCBI taxonomy): Eukaryota > Viridiplantae > Streptophyta > Magnoliopsida > Asterales > Asteraceae > Artemisia > Artemisia tridentata. Next base: position 298,211,667 of record CP139507.1, on the reverse strand, counting down.
AAATGTTTTAAAGTTGATAAATTTTCACGTTTTAATTAACTTTTTGTATGAACCAAAGTATGAGAAAGATATAAGAGTTAGAAATACATAAATTCTAACACGTTTAACACCAAAACACCACTCGGATGATTGTTTCAAAAAATGTCATGTCGTGTATCTTTTGAAATACGAACAACGATTTAATATTTGACACCAAAATCAATTCACTAGCATGCACAAGCTCTGATACCAATTGTAGGAACCCAATTAGATCAAATCATGTTAAACATAGTAGAAGGTTTTAGAGAGAGAGAGAGATAGATGTAGAGAGAAGGTGGAACCAAATGATATGTGTTTATTGAATTATGAGAGGAACCACACAATCTCCTAAGCAAGAGACGTGCATATAAGGGTCTTACCTCATTGTGGGCTTTGACTAATGGGCCACATAAACGGGTTAAACTCTTATTCAAAATGGTTATATTGTTAATACAAAATAAGCTACTAAGATCGCCACTTCTAAGGCTAACAGTTTACCCTACGGAAGAGTCGTTAAGCACCGATATGATCTAAGACTTATTCAACGAAACCCAGCTTGTCGGAACTTAGGTTCCCCCTAACTTCTTAAGCATTTCCTTTTGGAAGGTGATCATGTGATCAATTCTCACGAAAGATAGTGGTAGTCCTATGGTCAATTCTTACTACTACTCTTAACCTATTTCACTAAGGTCCTATAATTAATTCTCCTAATTTCCTAGATACAACCAACTATCCATGCTACCAAAACAAGGGTGTCCCAGAATAAGCAAAGAAAGCATACACATAAAGCGATAAGAAAGCAAGAAAACTAACTTAAAGCAATAACAATTTCATAACTAGGCTAACACCAAAGGTGTTTGGCCAATCAAATTAAAACACGCAGAAAATTCAATGTTTAAGATCATATTGAAAGACATTGAATCAAATACAAGAATGTAATATGAAATACTAAAACTTATGTAATGTATGGCGTGAATTCTCCCTTGGAAATGACTTTTATGTTGCTGAATATCGTCCTCCTTGAAGCCCTGAGTCGTTCTCTGGTTTTTGTGAGATGAGAGGATCTGTGAAACTGCAGAATTAAGGCTTTTATTTATAGCCTCGACTAAGTTACGACGTAACTTATTGGGTTAGTTATGTCGTAACCTCAGTATCTTAGATAATCTTATCCATAGTAATAATGTTACGACGTAACTTAGAGACAAGTTACGATCGTAGAACTCTCGTTAACAAGTTTACGCCGTAACCTTACAAATGGTTACGACGTAACTAATTGGACCATGAAATTCTTCTAAGTCAGGAAAAATATATGGCGTATCTTATGTTAGAGTTATGCCGTAACCTTGAACTGCGTTGGCTTTTAGTCTTTTACTGTAAATCCTAGTTACGGCGTAAGTAGAGTACGGATTTATGCTGTAACTCTTGTCTGGTCAGCATACTCTTGTGTATTTGCATTAATAACTTTCCAAATCCGCGTCTTTATGGTCCTATGCTCATTAGTAGCCTAAAAATGAAATATTAACGAATAAGAGTATATATTCAAGTAAAATGATACAAATGATGAGCATATTAGGGGAAAATTGACACTAAATTATTAGGACAATTTGATGTTATCAAATATCCCCCCCACTTAAACTCTACTTGCCCTCAAGTAGACCTTATTAGAATCATTCTTAAAAAGATATCTCCCATGAGAATTGGAAAATATGAGTTTAAAAACTTCCTATGCTAGAATTTATCAAATCCGAACACCTCACGAAATGGGAACAAAACACTCATACTCTATCTATTCTAAGTGTCAAGTTTGGGGTGGTCACTCATTGCACGGTCGTAGCATGTATTCTATCATAGGCTTGACAGTTACACAAATCTCCACCACTGAAGCTAAGGTCGAGACTATCTTTAAAGGCAACGTTGGGTGAATAATTTAATAAGGCAAAGGTGAATTGTCATTACTAACATAATACGGCAAAGGCGACAAAGACAATCGATACATGACCAAATCCAAGGCCAAGACACCAATGACTGCTCACTCCCTCACCTAAGCATGATTCACGATTAAAGGGTAGGATAAGACATGGGATACCCAAAAATGGTGAAAAATAAAAATAAATAAAAAAATCATCTTAGCATATAACCGAGTTTTCACCGCTCACCGTCCATCCAAAGTCCAAGCTTCAAGACGCAAAAACTGGATCATGATGTAATAAGTTAGCGTGCCATGATTAGATGTTATATAGCGAGGTGCACACTAACTTGGTATTCAAAAATATTCAATCGAATGTGATCGAGGTAGGATCCTAAATTCTAGTTTAATAAGCTCCATAAATAAGGATTAGTGCTTATACAACTTGCACTATCCTTTTTACAACAATAAACAAATAAATAAACTACTATTTTTTTTTCTTTTTTTTTAATCTATTTTTTCATAACTACAACCAATAAATAGACATCCCCCCACTTGAGATAAATAATACATGAGGAATATGGGGGGTCTTCAATAATCTTTAAAAATATGTCTTCAATGTAGGCGTGATTCCCGAATCTCTCTAACCAAATCTCAAACTTAGGCAAACGGCGACTTCCCAATCACAAACTAAGACTACACGGTAGGCTAAGGCGAATAGGTTTAACATAGCAATACATTATGTGGGTAAAGAAATAAAAAAAATGGCTTGAAAGGGTGTATCTAAGGGTATCTTGCACTAAAGGTGATTGCAACAAAAGGGTTTAACACGGGGGTCGAAAAGTCGAGGTGACTAATCGATGAACGCACACAATTAAACACATATGGGCTATTTCGTGTAAATCATAAACATTGCCTTCTTAAAATTTCCCTCCCAAATGTATCAAGCTAACTCGACACACTACTCGTCTATGGTCTCGAAATGATGTAAAAGCCCAATTCCAAAGTTTACAATACTACCGGCACACTCAATATTTGGTGGATTTGAGTAAAATAGGGAAAATGAAAGGCTAAACCTCACCAAGGAAATCAAAGGTTATAGTGTGCTCGGCTAAGGTTTATTCTAGTTCGGTTAAGAAAAACATTTCAAAAGTTTTAAAAATGGCATAGTTTTTCAAAATAAACTAGAAAAATGGGCAAATAAAATTCAAGTTATAATTCTACTCCCGTCCCCCCCCCCCCCCCCCCCCCCCACTTGAAATGTAGAAACTCCCTTTTGTACCAAACATGTAATAATAATGGAGAAAAGTAGAATTAGAACAAGAACTCCCTGAAATTTGCTCCGAAAATGTTAGAATGATGATGTTTGAGAAAATGTGCATTCGCTTTGCCATGTAAGCAAACTCCAAATCCCTGAAATCACGTCACTACCCACAAGCATAAATCTAAAAGTAAAAAGAAAATAAAAATAAAACAAAAACCTAATTCACTTTCGTAGGAATCACAGTTGCATTTAGCGTATGCAACAAGCCTTTTAAACCACTCGGTGTCCCGAGTGGACGAGTGAAGTCTCATGAATGTTTACAGGGAACACACCCAAAAAGTTCATTTAAAAACTAATACAAGGTTAAGGTATGTAAGTTATATAAAAAATTTATGGTACAGGGGAAATTTACGGCGTAAACTCATGATTGAGTTACGCCGTAAGTAATGACACCTAACAAAATTGCAGATGTCTGACGATGGTTACGGCGTAACCATAGCAATAAGTTACGCCATAGAAACTTTCTAAGAAGAATTCCAGGAGTGAAAGATTCCATGGTGCGTTTCCAAGCCATCCGCCTTTCTCCAGTACCTGTAAAAAATCATAACAAAGCATACCAAACCAAACTAAACTAATAAAAAGGGAAAGAGAAAGGATAATCCGGGTTGTCTCCCAAAAAATCACTTTTGTTTATTAACGAGTCTTTAAGTTAGACTCACGGCCATGGTCAGAAATGATGACTAGTCATCTCGTGGGAGCTAACATGCCCACGTTCTATCCAGTCAACAACCCTTTCATCCCTCTGGTACTCATTACCAAATTCCAAGCATCCTTTGTAGAAATCTTTAATATTTTGATATTGATAATTGTACCCATTTGCTTTATCTTCTTGACTAATTTCTAGAAGAGGTTTGGCCATGCTTAATTGTTTCTTCGTCCAATGTTTGAAATTAGACACTGTTCTTGGCATCCTAAAGATGGTTTTTTCGTTTTCACTTGTCAGCCAAACTAACCCTTTGATAACGTCTTCCTTAAGACCTGGTATTTCCTTAAATGGTCTTCCTAAAATAACTCCTTCTAACTCATTTTCCCCAAACTCGCTTGTATCATCAAACACCATAAAATCTTCTAAAAATGTATAGATTCCAATAAATACGTTAATATTACTAGCTATTCGAAGAAAGTTATTTCCCTTATACTCTAATTCTTTGTTCATGATTTGATTATAACTTTCCTTAGACATGATATTTATTGGTGAGCTTGTGTTAACGAAAGGGTGAAAGTCAACAAACCCGATTTTGCATGTAAGCTGCAAATTGTAAGGATTCTGATGGTGAACTCTTGTACATGTTTCAAGAAATCTAGGTTGGGTTGGTTGCATGCATGTGTTGCTCTTATTTTCCTGCCATGGAACTAAATCCATAAAATTTAACTCTAGATTTGAATCTCCCATCTCCATTTCAGTTCTTTGATCATTTTCTTCAAATTCCACGAAAACGTTAAAATTTCCTATTGGTGAGAGATCGTCATGCTCAAAAGATTTTCCTTGGACCACTTCTTCATTTTTTAGAAATTCGTCCAAATCAAATTCTTCAAGCTCCTGTACCTGGTTAACCACACAGACACTTCCGTTTTGGGGAATAGACACAATTTCATTAGCTTTAAAAGTAATTTCTTCCCCTCCTACTTCTAAGGTCATTCTTTTTCCATAAACATCAACCTTAGTATGTGTTGTGGCAAGCACAGGTCTTCCCAGTATAATTGGGATTTTCGTATCTTCTACGATTTCTAAAGTAACAAAATGTACTGGGAAAACAAATCTATCAATTGTTACCAATACATTTTCCACTATCCCCATAGGGGATTGCATTGATTTGTCGGCCAATTCAATCTCCATTTTGATTGGTTTCAAACTCCCAACTCCTAGACGTGTAAACATAGAATAGGGCATTATGCTAATACTAGCTCTTAAATATGCTAATGCATTACTAATTTTAATATTACCGATTAAACAAGGGAGAGTAAAAATTCCAGGGTCTTTCTCCCTTTGAGGTAGTTCATTTTGTAATATAGCCGAACACCTAGCATTGAGCTTAACTGAATCGGCCCCTTCCAAGCTATCCTTCTTGTCAATTAATTCCTGCAAACATTGAAGATCATTAGATTTATTTTTAATTGAATCAACTAAGGGTAGATTAACAGGAAGAGTGCCCAAACTATCAAGCAGAATTTGCTCTTTTAGAAGTCTTCTTTCTACTTTTTTGGAGAAGGTTTTCGGTTCATTTGATGCTTCATCGGTAAACACCAATTTTGTTTCTTCAATAGTTTTGACAAAACTTTCTTTTGTTCCTTCATCTTTTTCTTCCAAACACTTTTTAATTGCATTGGTACATTGCTCTACTTTTATTTCAAGATTTTTGATCCCGATATCATGAGCCTTGAGAGATGAAACGGTGCTTTTAACAAACATTTTTAGCATTTCTTCCTCTCGTGCTTGTCTTTTTGTAGATTCAGCAATGTACTTGTACACTATTTCTTCCAAGCTATATCTATCTCTTGTACCAACCATACTTTTTACTTCATCCCTTCGTTGAGCATTTTGTGCTTCTTCTCGTTCCTTCCTTCTATTCTCAAATTCAGGCGAGTAATCGTTGTCCTTCTTAGTGATTGTCTTCATGACCTTATGGTTGAAATTATCCCTAGGTCCATACCCTGTTTCAATATGCCACTTATGACAATGGTCCGCTATCCTTTGGATGGACTGCAAAGCTTAACTTAGGGTCATTCCTGGAATGTGTTTTTGATAATCTAGAAGTTGGCGAGTCGCGGCATCCAAACCTCTATAAAAAATGTTTATCTTTTGATGTTTGTTTAGATCATGCGTGGGACATCTGTAGAGAGGTTCGTTATATCTTTCCCAAGCGTGGTAAAATGTTTCTTCCCTTTCTTGAACAAACCGGTGAATTTCCTTGAGAATGATTGCTAGTCTAGAATGCGGGAAATTTTTTTTGTACAAATGCTTTTCGTAGAATATCCCAAGTTGCTTTTGAATCGAGAGGAAGTCGATTAAACCATCTTCTTGCCGATCCAGTGAGGGTCATAGGGAAAACCTTTAGCATCAGAGTATAGTGCAAGATATTTGGAACACCAAAAATGCTTACTATATATAGGATTTCCTCAACATGTTCTTGGACATCTTCCTCTTCTTTGTCCCCAAAAAATTGTTTCTTCTGCAACTCTAGGATAATTTGTCCTTTAATTTCAAACTTCACTGCTTCAGGGCTGATGGTATAGTTACCCCTCGGGTGGAGTCCTCATTAGTCCTACCTAGATATTGTTCCATGGTAAGGGCATTGTTGTCGGGTTCTCCATTTAATTCGGAATCTGAGTCTGAATGCTCTGATTCATAGAAAGAGAAAATGTTATGAACAGAAATAGGTGTATTATTTCTCTTTGCTCGAAATTACTTTTCCGGATTATCGTACGGTGTTACTAAGAAAAGTTTAGCGCTTCGAGTTTTCTAACCGGACATATTCAAAAATTAATTAAAATGAATCAAGAAATATGAAAGAACTTAAAATTAAAAACCCTAAAATAACTCCCCGGCAGCGGCGCCAAAAGCTTGATGCAGGATTTCTGACCAGGTTTTAATATATATATATTTCATCTACCTAAGGTCTACCTAATGCAATAACGGGCAGTGTACCCGGTCGTGTGTAGTGTAGTAATCGGTAAAGCCGAGGTCATCCCAAGAGCTATGCGTGTGGATCTAATTTAAGTTCTAGTGTCACTGGTTTTAAAGGGGGTTTTGGATTAATTAATTATAAACTAATAAATGAAATAAAAATGAAAGCAAATTAAATTAGAACAGATAATCAATAGGGAGAAATGTGTTAGCCTAGTTACTAATCTTGTTATGCTATGATTACGTTTTCTAATTAGTGCTTTTTATCGCTCTACATGGGGGTTAAAGTCACTAGACTCCTTGGGTAAATTTGTCTAGCCTACTTTCCATAGCGTCCTATTCCGTAACCAAATGATTACGAGAGTTCGTGGGTTTACCCTACGAAAGAGTCATTAAGCACCGCTACGATCTAAGTTATTCAATGGAACCCGGCCTGTCAGAACTTAGGTTCCCCCTAACTTCTTAAGCATTTCCTTTTGGAAGGTGATCATATGATCAATTCTCATGCAAGATAGTGGTAGTCCTATGGTCAATTCTTACCACTACTCACAACCTATTTCACTAGGGTCCCATGATCAATTCTCCTAGTTTCCAAAATACAACCAACTATCTATGCTACCAAAAAAAGGGTGTCCCAGAATAAGAAAAGAAAGCATACACATAAAGTGATAAGAAAACGAGAAAACTAACTCAAAGCAATATCAATTTCATAACTAGGCTAACACCAAAGGGGTTTAGCCAATCATATTAAAACATGAAGAAAATTCAATGTTTAAGATCATATTGAAAGACATTGAATCAAATACAGGATTGTAATACGAAATACTAAAACTTATGTAATGTATGGCATGAATTCTCCCTTGGAAATGACTTGTGTGCTGCTGAATATCATCCTCCTTCAAGCCCTGAGTCGTTCTCTGGTTTTTGTGTGATGAGAGGATATGTGAAAATGCAGAATTAGGGTTTGTATTTATAGCCTCAACTAAGTTACAGCGTAACTTCTAGGGTTAGTTAAACCGTAACCTCAATATCTCAGATGATCTTATTCGTAGTAATAATGTTACGACGTAACTTAGAGACAAGTTACGATCGTAGAACTCTCATTAACAAGTTTACGCTGTAACCTTACAAATGGTTACGGTGTAACTAATTGGACCATGAAATTCTTCTAAGTCAGGAAAAATATACGGTGTAACTTATGTTGGAGTTATGCCGTAACCTTGAACTGCGTTCACTTTTGGTCTTCTAGTGTAAATCCTAGTTACGGCGTATGTAGAGTAGGGATTTACGCCGTAACTCTTGTCTGGTCACCATACTCTTGTGTATTTGCATTAATAACCTTCCAAAATCCGCGTCTTTTTGTTCATATGCTCATTAGTAACCTGAAAATGAAATATTAACGAATAAGAGTATATATTCAAGTAAAATGATACAAAAGATGAGCATATTAGGGGGAAATTGACACTAAAATATCAGGACAATTTGATGTTATTAGCTACAATCATGTGTTTGACGTTTCTTGGGGCTGCCGCGAATGGTCCGCATTTGTCAATGCCTCATTGATGGAATGACCATGGTGCAGTGATGGGATAAGGTCATGTTTTGGTACGCGCAGGATGTTGGCCTAAGCGTGACATTCATGGCATGTCTTTACCTCAGCTTTAGCGTCCTTATTGACTGTTAGCCAGTAGTGCCCCATCCTGATTTCTTTGGTCAATACGGCGCGAGACCCAAAGTGCATGCCGCACATTCCATTATAGATGTCTTGAATGATAGTTCGAGCCTATGTTGGTTCAACGCATTGCGCCATTAGACCTCTGAATGTCTCTTTGATGACTTCCACCAATACTTCCTTTCCAAAGTGTTTGAAGGTAAGTGCAGCGAGTTTACTCAGGGCGTCTACTCGCAGGTTCATTCCTCTGAGGATCTGCGTAATGGTGAAGGATGGGAAGTATGGCAGGATCTGGTTGACCAATGCCAAGTATAACTTCATCGGCTCTTCCATTGCAATGTACTCACCCCTTACTTGAGAAGCTACCAATAATGAGTCTGTGAACACCTTGATTCTTTTGACTTCCATTGTTTTGGCTATGCGTAAGCCTGCCAATAACGCTTCATATTCTGATTTGTCGTTCAAGGCCTAAAAGTTGAACTTCAGGGCAACATGAAGTCGTGCCCTGAAGGGTTTGTGAGCACTAACCATGCCCCTAAACCTTGTTTACATGACGCTTCATCTGTATATAAAGTCCAGGTTTCATCTTCGTGGCCCGTAGGTTTTGGTTGCGCGTTCGATTTCTTTCTTGGTATTGCCGGAGTCGGTGTGTCAACCTTGGCTATGAAATCTGCCATAATTTGCCCTTTGATTAAATGTGTGGATCCATAAGTGATTTCGTGTTCGCTCAGCTCGATTACCCACTTTGACATTCTGCCTATGTACTCGTGGTTCCATAGAACCTGTTTCAGGGGCTTGTCTGATAGGACATGGACCGGATGCGCCTAGAAGTATCTTTTGAATCGCCTGGATGATAGTAATAGGGAAAATGCCAGCTTTTCCAATGTAGTTGATTTGTGCATCATGCAAAATCTTGCTGAAATAAGTAGATTTGTTTTTTAACTTGTTCCTTTCTACAAAAAGCACTGAACCAATTGCCTCCTAAGATGCTGCTACATACTAGTACATGGTAAGGGTTTCACCATGTATTGGAGCTGTCAGGGTGGTTAGCTTGGTTAGGAACACTTTGAGGTCCTGAAATGCTACCTCAGCTTCTTCTGTCCACTCGTATACTTTCTTTTTATTGCACTTAATCAACACTTTGAAGAATGGTAATTTTTTATCAGATGCCCTTGATAGAAACCGGCTGAGAGCTACGAGTTTCCCGTTGGGGTTTGTAGTTCCTTTAAGTTCTTAGGCTGAGTCATGTCTAGTACCGCTTGAATCTTTTTCGGGATGGCCCTGATTCCCGTGGCGTCGATTATGTGACCCAAGAATTGACCCTCCTCTACCCAACGTACATTTGGTTAGGTTTATCTTCATGTTGATGCGTCTGAGGTTTTGGAATGTTTCGATGATGTCGCGCAGCAAGGCATCTTCTGTTTTGCTTTTCGACATATGCTTTGAGATTGACGCCTATTTCAGATTTGAATTCTCTGTGTACCAGTGCTTGGCAGGTAGCGCCCGCGTTCTTAAGACAGAAAGGCATCTTGGTGTAGCAGAAGAGACCTTGATTAGTGTATAATGCGGTCTTGTCTTTGTTAGATTCCTTCATCAAAATCTGGTGATATTCTTTGTATGCAGAAAGAAAGCACTTGTATTTGAAATCAGCTAAGGATTCCACTTTCCAGACGATGGGAGGTAGGGGGTAGTTGTATTTTGGGCATGTCTTGTTTAGGCTGGTGAGGTCGACATACATACGCCACGTACCGTTGGCTTTCTTGAACATAATTGGGTTTAAGACCCAGCTTTCATATTTGACCGGCGGCAAGATGCCTGCCTGGATTATGTCTTTGACCTGAGAATCCATATCCTGAGACCGTTCTTGAGAAAGACTACATCTTTTCCGCCTAATAGCTGGTGCATATTAGTTTAGGCCTCGGCTAGTTCGGCTAATTCTCTGGGAATATAGTCATGTGTGATGGCTTTCAGGCGAATACATCCAGGCTATTTGCTAGCAACTGTACCAGTTGGTTTTGAACCTGAGGTAAGAGGTTGATTCCGATTGTGATGGGTTGATCTGGGAATTCGGGGTTTATGATGACTTTTATCTGCGTGGGGTTGTCTCCTGGAATAGGTTCCCACGCGATCTCCCTAATGTTGCTTTCCTCTACCGCAGCGGCCAAGCTTGCATCTTTACCTGGGTAGTCGCTTTTGACTGTAGCGACTCCTGCCTCTGTTGGAAACTCTACCAACGACATAATGGTTGAGACTTCCATGCTAAGCTTTTGAATGGTTGTTCTTTCGTGTATTACATTATACTTGGAATGTAGATTTGACAATGTAGAATTGTAGCATGATTGTTCTCGAAAGCGGGTGTGTTCCTACTATGAGTTCTAAGGTGACTACGCCTTTGGGATAGGACCTTTCTCCTGAGAAGCCAATCGGTGGTGTGGTTGGTGGTTTTAGGCCTGAACTAATGTACTCTGGGAGTTTGTTGAAGCAGTGTTCGTACATTATGTCGACTGAACTCCCTCTATCCATGTATATTCTACTAATCCTATGCGAGGCTACCAGTCTTCCATAACCTCATTTCCAGTCTTCTATGAAATGATTCGCGATGGGGTACGCTGCCAGTCTTCCATAACATCATTGCCCCTGAGCCTGAGGGTTTTTTGTTTCATTTGTTTGGTGTTTCTTACCCTGGATGGTCTATCAGGGTAAGGGGGTTTATTCATCTATGTGTTTGGGTTAGCCCTAGGGGCCTTTGTTTTGGAGTATCCAGGTTTAGGTAAACTAAGGAAATGCTTTATCTTTCCTTCTATAAGTGTCCTAGCATAAGATTTCACTAGGTGTATGTTTGTAGTCAAAGTTTGAGTTAAATGTAGAGTAGGATGTATGTTATTTCCAGGGGAGGGACAAGGAAATGGTGTTAGGGTGTCTTTTTGAGTCAGGCTCATGGTTATGAAATGCTTCGGGTTACAACTAAGTGATGCTTTAGCCTAATTGTTATGTGTAAGGTAACGCGGAAAAGGGTAAGTAGGTTGGAATGTGTTTACCTGAGAATAAGCCAACCGACTTGCTTTGCGAGTTGTTCCAGGTGAGCTGACATGGTAAGGCATGACCTGGATGTTTTGGGGCTCCTTTCCTAACATCCTCTAGCGCCCTCAACGCCTTCCTGAACTCTGAATGCTTGAGGTGTTCTTTGTTGTGGAGATAGCCTGAGAATGTGATGTTCGTCATGCACCTCCCTTAAAGACCTACTTTGGTAGTTTCTAAGTAACTGGTGTGTCTCTTTTTCGGTTGTTTGCTGACTCTTCTCTGTGTGAGCAGGGTCATCCACTCGGATAGGTCCGAGGTGGTAGTTGGTTATGCCTGAAATTTGAAGGGGTTGTTCACCAAACATGTATGGCTGAGAAACTTGTGCCAAAAGGAAAAATTGAGATTTTTTAGTGAGAAATGAGTGAAAATAGGTGAAAATTTTCAAAAAATTTGTGGCTATTTCTTATCATATCCCCACGGATGGCGCCATGTTTATGTATGATAAGTAAATTTGTTTAAGAAATGGGATGGGAATGGTTTTGTTGTTTGGTTTCGCGTGAAGAACGGTAAGGACCCGTGTATTTGCCAAGTGTGTGAAAACCTGTTGAAGTTGTGTAAGGTCCCTTCTATTTATAGAGAGGCTAGTAGGGTTTAGAGATAAACCCTTGAAGTGTAATCAACGGTTGTGGGAGAGCCAGTTGTTGGTCATATAAAGAGCTAACAAGAAGGGCAAGTAGGCTCCCTTCCTTGGCTCGTACAAAATGATGCTTGCTGTAACACCCTAAACCGACAAGGGTCAAAATGCCACATTATGGTGTCAATCAGAACATACAAACGTAAGCGGAAGACTTATAAACATAATAATTACAAGGTATTCTAAGTTAATAATGCAATACTAACATCTAAACGTATTGAGTCCCAAAGCTAAATACAATCCCAAACTAATCTAACTGAAATTGAATCCAAATCTAATCAAGAAGCAAATGGGAGTCTATCGTCAGGGTAGTCCAATAAGAGCTCCTATTCACTCTTCACTCAAACCCAGCTTCTAACCTAAAACCTGCCACAGAAAAAGAAATGCAGTTGATCTTAAAAAGCCCAGTGAACAGATATTACCAAACGAATAATCAAACGTATATTTAAGTGTATGGAAGAAACAATAAACTCCTGTTGAACATATATCAGATGTCAAACGAATAAAGGGTCAAGGATCAACTGAACAAGATGTCATATATCATAAGAAGTAAATCATAGTGAAACATAAGGAGGTCATAATGAAGTCAAAGGAAATCAAATAGAGAATCATAATCATATAACAGAATAGAACAGAAATGCACACGAGCTCAGAAAGCATGCCACATGCTTAGTCACATAATCATATCATATCATACCAAAATATCCGTCAAATCATAAGTTGTACAAGGAGTAGCTAGCTCCAATGTACCGGAAGTGAAATGGGGTGCATGGCACGCACTACCAATCACTAAGTTAAACCATATCCAAACAAACAAATACCTAGGATGTATCCATACGCTCCTTGCAAAATAGAATACATATGCAAGTACGAGACTATACATACATATAACAGAATGGCCATGTGCGTAATAATCATATAATTAGAACAAAAGGGAACACCGTGGACCAATCACACCTCCACATAAAGTGTCATGCCATTGGTGCCTCAATGACATGGCCATGGTACCTCCATGGCTAGTTAGCTCGGGCAACAGAACAGATAAACAAAGCAAGGCTATCCATAATCAGAACATAGCTACTATATCATAATCAATCAGAGCATATCAACATAACAGAATCTCATATCAATGAGATAATATACAGATCATCATACAGAATGGATAGCAAATAGAATCATATCAAATGATAATATCAAACGGATCATATCAACGAATCATATCACACGGAATCATATCAAAGCAAATGAATCAAAGTCAAGGATCGATAAGTCATGAGATCAGAACCCTAACTGAGAAAGGGTAGAATATCTATACCTCAAACCGCAAATGAAACCATATCACAAAGATCGGAAGTTACTCCTTCTTCAGCGAATCTACACGAATTAATGGTCGTCTTATTATTTAAAAACCATTTCATAAGTTATTACTGATTCAATACTTATTGTTTTTCATATTGATATATTAGAGTTTCCTGCTATTTATAGCAACTTTCCAAATTTAGTAACTTTCCATATTTAGTAACTTTCCTTATTTATTAACTTCCCGAATTAGAAACTTTCCGAATTAAGTGAGTTTCCCGAATTAAGTAACTTTCCCGAATTAGTAACTTTCCATATTTAGCAAGTTTCCATAATTAGTAAGTTAGGGTTATATTCATAATTAATCAAACTTAGGGTTCATAGGTACTTCCAAATCATACACCATTTATTTAGAATTTATTAGTGAATCTGGATCACATTTTTATGATTTTTAAGGCCCTCCTATTAAACTCCAAAAATTCTGAGATATTTCTCAGTGATTCCCATATTTGTTAAGTACCTTCTAAAAATTTTACAGATTTTATTACCGAGCAAAATTACTGTTTTAAAAATCATCTTTCCGGACCTGTTTAGAAAGTTAACCGCAGATACACACAGAAAGTTTTCCATTATTAGACCTACTTGAACACTTCATAAAAATCTACAGAAATTCAAGGAAGTCACACATAACCTAAATATCACCCCTGTAAAATGAGAGCTCTCAGTTCCTTTTGGTTTGAAAATGAAATATCAAAAACTTCAATTGATTTTTAAGTTCCCAAAAATTCATAAACATGACCAATACGACTCCAATTCACTCCAAACCAATTGGAAAACTTAATTAAGACATTAAACAAGGTTTACAAGCAAAGAACGAGCATTATAAAATTATGAAACTTAAGCAATAGTGCACACATATTCAGATTACAAAACAGTCCCGTTCAAAACCCGTTTAAGACCATTACTTACGCAAACGCACCCAATATTTTAACCAAACCATAACCTTGACCTTTTAACCTTTTTAATTCAAATTACAACGTGTCTTTCAATGTCATTTAACCATCCAATAACTCACCCACACTACCATACAATCAACGATAACAATAACGAGACTAAACCTGTATTAACGAGGCCATCACAATCCTAACACTTTAACCATTATAGATACGATTAACACACAACTTTTTATAGTTTTTAAATCACATAAACTCACACATGTTTCCAGCCCTTGATGATCACACACACGTTACACACTCACACCAACAATAACGAGCCAAAGGATCACACAACACAAGCCCTAATCCATGCAATAAATGTGTACGCCCCATCTTAAATGCTTAGGGTTTATTTCCCTATTTTTAGGTCATGTATTAATGAGCTTATTAGGGTTAAATGACTAGGTCTAGGGCTTATAAAACAAACTAGTTCGAATACCCAAAACTGAAACACAAGTCGACATATATGTATCAAGTTTTCATGATTTTATGTAGCTTTTATATTAGCGACTCATATGACAAGTTTAATAAGACACAACCTGGACATGATAACATGATTTATTTCTGGTTATACATCATATACATGTGTCGAATAGGTAGATAAACAAAAGAGGATAATGGTAATACCTTGAGGTCGGATTATATGAACGAACAAAGATAGAACTGAACCACACTCGAACCAAAACCCATAATCAAAACAAATATTAAACACCACGATCACTACCCCTCATTCACCCACGAATCTGATCACCCTTTTCTCCTTTTGCTTCGAACCTTCTTGGATTTCTCGATGCATAAATGAGCTGCCGTTTGTATTTAGTTTTTTTTTAGGGTTTCGGTTTGAAGAGCAATAGGGAGGCTGATTTTTTATGTGTTAGGGTTTTGTGTGAGAGGGAAAATGTGATATTCGGTTCTTTAATTGAGATAACGAAGGGAATAAATGGGCTGGAAGTGCCGAGTCTTTGGGGGAGTTTAAGCGAACTTTTTCTCATTCAAAATTTCAAATAATGGCCCAAGTATTCACATATTATGTTGTGTACACATTTAAAAAAAATAAATAAAAATAAATAAATTAATAAATAAATAAATAACGGACCCTTTATATACTTATTAATCGTGTGATAGAACTTAGGAAATTATAGGTTGGTCGAATTTATTGTAGCTTAGGTTAGGAGTTCTCATTTGTAACTTAACTTTTTAATTAGTAACGGAGTTCAAACTTTAAGTCATATTCGTATTAAATGTTCAAACGTCGTTTCGGATTTTAGGTTCTTATAATTCTTCCCCCTCTAAAAAGAAAAATTCCGTCCTCGAAATTTGAAGTCGCAAAAGTTAGACAAAGACGTATCAGTCACTAAGAGAAATTACAATAACTTGCCTCACGCTCAGAAGTTTCTTCCCAAAAGCATTCTCACAAACGAAAATAGTTTTATTTCTCATGACCCGATCCTGACGCTCCAAAATAGCCTCAGGCTCTTCAACAAAAGACAAATCATAACAAATCTCGATCCAACGAATACGGAACATATACGTAACAGATGATAGTGTAATCTCACTAAGAGATACATGAAACACATATACACACAAGGCAAATATAGAGGAGGTGCTAAACGATAAAACTTCATCAACTCTCTCCAGATTCTGAACGAACTAAGGAACTTGCTAATAATCAAAGAAGCACATACCAAATCATCAAGTGTATCAAGCGTTTCATAAAGAGATGGGCAACATATTTGTATCGACGATCAACTACGCACATATCGGAATATCAAAACGTATCAGAAGGCATAACGGAATAAGTAGAATAATCGTACAGATAAGAACGAATCTATGGTCTAACATATCGCGAACTAAATCTTCCTTATATGCCAAAAAGTCTAACTCCTCTGTACGGAAACATCATACGGAACACACAAATTCCCAGTCTAAAATTCCAAAATTTCTCTTCCACAATGATAACTAATCACTTAGTCAATGTAATCAACTCCGGACCTTCAATCATTAACTCTCCGACTTAATTCAACCAAAACGTGCTCCACATCTCTGTTCATACAAAACTCTGAAAGGAAAATCCTTGTCACTTGCATGCCATCAATCTTAGTGAGCAAACACAAGCAGGTAAAACACTTGTCGATTTTTCCGCTCAACACGTCTTCCAAGTTCGAATAGTTGTTATGTCTGTCCATCCGTCTGAAAATGAGAAGTAGTACTAAAATACTGAGTCCAATCCCCATAGTCTTCTGTATCTCTTCTGGAAGTGTGAAGCAAAACGCGATTCTCTAACACAATCACTGCAGGTGCGCCATGTAGCTTGAATAATCTTCTACCGAAAGAAATCTCTGCCAATCTTCTAAAGTGAACTGACCTTGTTGAACGATCCTCCACAACTCAATTCGTGTTGCCTTCCTCAATGTGCACGGAAATCCCGTTACAAAGTTCCTGAGAGTTTAGTCCCACTTCCACATACGAATATCCAAACTAAGGAGAACTACTTGTATGCTGATGCTGAATCTTGACCTGTTAACACGCTAGGCATTTAGCCACCAAGTTAGTCATAATCGTCTTCATACCATTTCATCAAAATTTTGCTTCAAATCTCTATTCATAATAGTACCACTAAGATGAATAGAGTAATTAGAACTGTGTGCTTCAATCAACCCACTTCCTTCAAGTCTTCTAACATAGATCATATTCGACCGTCTTGCTCCTGAGCTTCTTCATGTTTGTCAAATCACTCCCAAGTCATGCGTCGGATAGTTCACTTCCTACGGTTCTAGCTGTATTGATGCATAACCAACAATCTTCCCGTGTTGCATAAGCACATAGCTAAGTCTCCTTCTTGAGTAGAAACAACTCTCTTTTCAGCTTCTCAAAATTCTCCTCTCATTCTTCCTCCCAACCAAAATTTACTCTTCGAGAATATTACATAGAGCTTCTTCTAACGTAGAAATTTCAACACAGAATACGAAGATGATCCCCGTGTTTCTCTTTCATCTCTGAATACACCAAGATGTCATACTATGACAATTGTCCAAGTATTCACGAAAGATACGATTTATCAAGTCCATAGGAACAGTCGTAGCAGTAGCCAATACAATTGGCATCCCAACACTCATAGAGATCATGACGAATATGAAAAGCAATTCTAGGTACATCTCGCTCCTTTAAATGTAACTGAAAATAAAAGGATCCAACTCAATCACTGAGAAAAACTTCACACCTTGAAGTTGATTAAACAAATCATCGATTCGAAGTAAAGGATGACAATTCAAACTGTAGTACAATTCAACTTCCAGAAATAAATACGTAATCTCATACTAACATCATTCTTCTTCACGAATAAAACTGGAGCACACCATGGATACACACTCAGACGGATAAAACCACTTCTAAAAGCTGGTCCTTCAATTCTTTCCATTCAACTGATGTCATAAGATACGGAGTTTTAGAATTGGGCAAAACGTAGCTCTTATACGGATAGAGTTTCTGAATCAACCAACTTACTGTTCTCAGGCACTTCTCAAAATATCCAATGATCCCAATAAGTTCAAGTTATATGATGTAACTATTATCACGTTGGCCAGACGTCATAATACTTTCATCATATACACATGCCTTTATTTCAATCACATTCTACCTCGAGTCGTGACTAAACAAATTCTCACAACCAGATCAAAACAAATTCACACTCAGATGGAAATCTTGATAGTTAAACCAAGAACACATTGCGAAATTTCAAACAACTAAATAACTCTCAAGGCGAGTTTCATCAAACAAAGTATCTTCACAACCGCGAGGGATTAACGTACGAGTTTTTAAAACAGAGGTGATCATAATTGTTTACCAGGTTGGAAACCATGGTACAGAATTTGAGTTTCTCAAATTACCAAAGATGAAAATTTTAATATGAACGTTGTTAGCATCTCGATGCTCAGTCAACAAATCCATATTCAGAAAATATCGAATCAAACATTCCCAAAGGAAACAAATTAGCAAAACGAAACTTATCTTCAAATACCTTTAAAACGTACCGGCAATTCAGATACTCGCGACAGATAATCACAAGATTTCTCACAGAGATATAACTAGGTATAACAAATTCTAATAGTGCAGAGGGGACTTTAATTGCTTAGCAAAAGCAACAGAAACCACAGAATGTGTCAAACACATCGGATTCATACATAAGGCTTCTAAACGATTATCAAATGAATCAAATATCGAAGTTCGAAAGAATGTGATAACCTCATAAAGTGAAAACAGTAGGGCATTACAACAAAATTATCAAAGTATTCTAAACTTATTTGATCACTGAACTTATGTTGCGTATCTTGCTAAATTTTCTAAATCTCCGGAATGAATAATCTTATAAAGGCTTAACTGAAATCATAGGCATAAATCAGAGTGGTGCGGAAGAAAGATAACTAACCAATGCCTTTTCGCATAATCTACCCAATCCTCACCGGTCATAACTAAAGTTTCTGCAGGGAAAACCTAAGGCAAAATTTCAAGGGTTGTTCCATAAGCTCCTACAGTGCAACCTAAGGGTCCAAATCTTCACAGGCCATAAACTATGTACTACAAGTCGCAGCCTGAGCTCTGATACCATAATTGTAATAGCCCAACCCGACAAAGGTCAAAATGCCACATTATGGTGTCAATCAGAACATACAAACGCAAGCGGAAGACTTATAAACATAATAATTACAAGGTATTCTAAGGTAATAATGCAATACTAACATCTAAACGTATTGAGTCCCAAAGCCAAATACAATTCCAAACTAATCTAACTGAAAATGAATCCAAATCTAATCCATAAGCAAATAGGAGTCTATCGTCAGGGTAGTCCACTAAGAGCTCATATGCACTCTTCACTCAAACCCAGCTTCCAACCTAAAACCTGCCGTAGGAAAAGAAATGCGGCTGAGCTTAAAAAGCCCAGTGAATAGATATAACCAAACGAATAATCAAATGTATATATAAGTGTATGGAAGAAACCATAAACTCCTGTTGAACATATATCAGATGTCAAACGAATAAGGGGTCAAGGATCAACTGAACAAGATGTCATATATCATAAGAAGTAAATCATAGTGAAACATAAGGAGGTCATAATGAAGTCAAAGGAAATCAAATAGAGAATCATAATCATATAAAAGAACATAACAGAAAAGCCCACGAGCTCAGAACGCATGTCACATGCTTAGTCACATAATCATATCATATCATATCCATATATCCGTCAAATCATAAGTTGTACAAGGAGTAGCTAGCTCCAATGTACCATAAGTGAAATGGGGTGCATAGCACTCACTACCAATCACTAAGTCAAACCATATCCAAACAGACAAATACCTAGGATGCATCCATACGCTCCCTGCAAAACAGAATACATATGCAAGTACGAGACTATACATATAAATAACAGAATGGCCATGTGCGCAATAATCATATATTCAGAACAAAAGGGAACGCTGTGGATCAATCACACCTCCACAGAAAGTGCCATGCCATTGGTGCCTCAATGACATGGTCATGGTACCTCCATGGTTAGTTAGCTAGGGTAACAGAACAGATAAACAAAGCAAGGCTATCCATAATCATAACAGAGCTACTATATCATAATCAATTAGAGCATATCAACAGAATAGAATCTCATATCAATGAGATAATATACGGATCAATATACAGAATGGATAGCAAACAGAATCATATCAAATGATAATATCAAACGGATCATATCAACGAATCATATCACACGGAATCATATCAAAGCAAATGAATCACAGTCAAGGATCGATAAGTCATGAGATCAGAACCCTTACTGAGAAAGGGTAGAATATATGTACCTTAAACCGCAAATGAAACCATATCACAAAGATCGAAAGTTACTCCTTCTTCAGCTAATCTACACGAATTAATGATCGTCTTATTATTTAAGAACCATTTCATAAGTTATTACTGATTCAGTACTTATTGTTTTTCAGATTGACATATTAGGGTTTCCTGCTACTTATATCAACTTTCCAAATTTAGTAATTTTCAATATTTAGTAACTTTCCTTATTTAGTAACTTTCTTATTTAGCAACTTCCCGAATTAGTAACTTTTCGAATTAAGTGAGTTTCCCGAATTAAGTAACTTTCCCGAATTAGTAACTTTCCATATTTATCAAGTTTCCATAATTAGTAAGTTAGGGTTACATTCATAATTAATCAAACTTAGGGTTCATAGGTACTTCCAAATCATACACCACTTATTTAGAACTTATTCGTGAATCTGGATCACATTCTTATTATTTTTAAGGCCTACCTATTAAACTCCAAAAATTCTGCAATAATTCTCAGTGATTCCCATATCAATTAAGAACCTTCAAAAAAAAAATTTAGATTTTATTACCAAGCACAAGTACTATTTTAAAAATCATCTTTCCAGACCTGTTCAGAAAGTTAACTGCAGATACAAACAGAAAATTTGCCTTTATTAGACAAACTTGAACACTTCAGAAAAATCTGCAAAAATTCTAGGAAGTCACACATAACTTAAATATCGCCCCTGTAAAAGGTGAGCTCTCAGTTCCTTGTGGTGTGAAAATGAAAAATCAAAAACATAGACTCATTTTTAAGTTCCCAAAACTCAGGTTGACACATGATCCCATAAAATTCATAAACATGACCAATACGACTCCAATTCACTCCAAACCAATTGAAAAAATAAATTAAGACAATAAACAAGGTTTGCAAGCAAAGAACCAGTATTATACACTTATGAAACTTAAGCAATAGTGCACACATATTCAGATTACAAAATAGTCCCGTTCAAAACCCGTTTAAGATCATTACTTACACAAACGCACCCAATATTTTAACCAAACCATAACCTTGCCCTTTTAACCTTTTTAATTCAGATTACAACGTGTCTTTAAACCTCATTTAACCATCCAATAACTCACCCACACAACCATACAATCGACGGTAACAATAACGAGACTAAACCTATATTAACGAGGCCATCACAATCCTAACACTTTAACCATTATAGATCCGATTAACACACACCTTTTTATAGTTTTTAAATCACATAAACTCACACATGTTTCTAGCCCTTGATGATCACACACACGTTTGACACTCACACCAACAATAATGAGCCAAAGGATCACACAACACAAGCCCTAATCCATGCAATAAATGTGTACGCCCCATCTTAAATGCTTAGGGTTTATTACCTATTTTTAGGTCACGTATTAATGAGCTTATTAGGGTTAAATGACCAGGTCTAGGGCTTATACAACAAACTGGTTCGAATACCCAAAACTGAAACTCAAGTCGACATATATGTATCAAGTTTTCATGATTTTATGGAGCTTATATATTAGCGACTCATAAAACAAATATTAAACACCACGATCACTACCCCTCATTCACCCATGAATCTGATCACCCCTTTCTCCTTTTGCTTCGTACCTTCTTGGATTTCTCAATGCACAAATGAGCTACCTTTTATATTTAGTTTTTTTAGGGTTTCGGTTTGAAGAGCAATAGGGAGGCCGATTGTTTTTGTGTTAGGGTTTTGTGTGAGAGGGAAATGTGATATTCGGTTCTTTAATTGAGATAACGAAGGGAATAAATGGGCTGGAAGTGTCGAGACTTTGGGGGCGTTTAAGGGACTTTTTCTCATTCAAAATTTCAAATAATGGCCCAAGTATTCACATATTATGTTTGTGTACACATTTAAAAAAAAAAAAAAAAAAAAAAAAAAAAAAAAAAAAAAAGGACCCTTTATATACTTATTAATCGTGTGATAGAACTTAGGAAATTATAGGTTGGTCGAATTTATTGTAGCTTAGGTTAGGAGTTCTCATTTGTAACTTAACTTTTTTAATTCGTAACGGAGTTCAAACTTTAAGTCATATTCGTATTAAATGTTCAAACGTCGTTTCGGATTTTAGGTTGTTATACTTGTCGTGCGTCCCTACTGTAGAGTGTCAGATGATACATCTTAAACGTTAGTGATAGTTAGGGAGCAGTGGTACTATGTGCTCAGTATAGCCTGATGAGTTTCATCAGGCCCTTTAAGGCCTGGGACTTAAGCCAGACCGCTATCAAGTGTTTATTGATGGGCCTTGGTAATTGGTTTTATTCGAGCGTGTATTTAGTAGGCTTGGTTCACTAATAATGATACGCTATTAACGTTTAAAAAGTTATAAACAAATTTAACACAAAAGCCATCTAACTAATAACACCATCAATACTTTTCAACTTATATAATTCTTATTAGAAATGAATCAAAAATTGCAATAGGTAGTTGCAGAACACTATAATAACTTAATGACAAATGAAACTCTTCTAGAAGTGAATCAAAGTTTACTAGATTAACTTAGAAAGAGAAAAGTACTTTCAATATAATAAATTTGTATAATTTTTTTATAAAGAATCTTTAACTCTTCACTTTCTAAAGTTTATCTTATATAATGGAAGTCACAGGTGTATAGTAGGTTAGGTGGCAAACATTTAGTAAAAAAGTACATTATCCTTTGTAGCTTCACTTAATTCCAAAATATGTTTGTGAATAATAAATTCAACTATTCACCTTTTATCAACCAATCTTGTTGTAGTTATTTGACTTTCTAGTTTCTTTTTTTCTTTATGCTTTTAAGAAGTTTCCGCCCATAATTCAAGTTTGAATTCGGTAAAGTATATTGAGACAGTTAGATTTTGTGGCATCTACGGACTCGAATGTTGTTTTCAACTCGTTTACATTACTCATTATTGATACCGAATCAGCGAGGTAAAGTTGTTCTTCAACTCGGTTACTTTTCAACGTTCTTAAAAGTTAATCTTAGAGCTTTAACGTATGATATTTTATGTTCAAATAGTTTCATTATATCATTGGGCAAATCTTTAGCCCAACATACTCATTCATGAATCTTAAGAGAACTGTGAATATAAACGGTTGTTAGGATGATTAATAGTGTCGAGAATTTGAGGCACTTAATCTTTAATTCCACGAGAAATTTGAACACAACTCGCCATTATAACAATTGTGTAAGAACTAATTTTACCTCGATTACTCGGCTCTTAAGTTGTTAAAATGTTGGGCGCACAAATTCACCATTGGCTCAAGATCAAGTTGTTTTGATTTCTGGTATTTGGATGTTACAATGTTCCTTTTACAAAGGAATGAGATCAACAAACAAGTATAACCAAATCCATGATGTAGCTACGTTATCAGACTAGCTAATCGAGATCCAACTTGTTGAATTATACATCAATAAATCATAGATGACAAACTATTATTCCCAAAGACAACAAAATCCATGATTACACATGCAGATAAACACCAGCACAAGATAGACTCAAACTGAAACTTAACATGTAATTACTGGTTCTCGATAATAATACAAAAGAGAGATAAAATATGTTCATGACGTCCTTGTACCAGCAGAGGCTAGTTCAACAGTAATGATGAAAGTCGACTTGGTAGCCTCTCGCAGGTATTGCACATCTCCACTCATGAGCTTCAACAGGTTTCGGCTAATTACCAAACTTATTCCTTCCTCCGTTGCGTCCGTACTGCTTCCAAACATCTGCCTTAGCAGCTCCTCCGGCACCCCACCACCAGTGTGTGTTATCCTACGATATGGATTTCAAATTCAAACATTTAGCCAAGATTCAATACAACCAAATCCACATATCCAAACCGGGCCTAGAAAGTACATACCTGAGTTCTAAATTGACAAGCTGAACGGATTTAGCTATAAGATCTTTCCTTAAATTGGCTGCAATTGCGAGGACACCACCGGCTGGTGTACAAGAGACTGATAATGATAAGAAATCTGCAAGAACTTGTTGAAGCCTGACACTGTCACCATAGAGTTTCTCCAACAACATATCTTCCGCAACATTATTCACTATCTGAATTCCCATTATGTTGCTCTTTGTCATTACTTGACTTACAGAGGCACCCAAGATCTGCTGAAGAGTAAATTCCGTCATTTCAAGATCCAAATGCCTACACAAATGTGGATAAAGTTCTATTAGTTAATAAATCATACACTAACCAAGTTGAATTAATGATAACAGTTATAATCATACCCGTCTACGATGCTTTCAAGATCAGTGTCATCAAGTACTTTGTTGAGTTGTTTTTGACACAAAGCACTGGTGTGAAGAAGCTCCTTTTGCTCATCTCCCAGTTCAGTTCCTTCCATCATTTTTCTTGAAAATATAATGCCGGAAAGCGGATTTTTGATCTGCCTTCTAACATATGCTAAAGCCTTAAGTCGTTTGGCAGCAATTTGCTCAGACATTCTTTGGAAATGAATAGCTTGTTGAAGGTCTTTACTTGCTAACTGCAAGAAGCAGAAAAGCCCGGTAACCGTACCCTCGCTATCCACCCTTTTACTTGCACACAGCATGCAATCTACATACTTACCATTTTTAGCGAAAAATCCAAATGAAATCTTTTCCGCTTCTTCACTGTTCATAGCTTTGTTAAGAACAACGCTAAGGTTTATGAACGATTCTTGAGTACTGAGGCGACAACAAGTTGCTTGGGTCCCGAAAACCTCACCCAAAAGCATTTTATCAATGACTTGTTCTCTTGAGAGTCCGGTTAACTCGGTCATGGCTTGGTTCCACTCAGAACACCAACCACATTCATCAGTTCCAAAGATTGGAGGAATCAGTGGGTTCGGATTATGGACTATAGCTTTGTAATCGCCTTCTATTCGAGTAAACTTGTCCATAATAGTTTTTTGGTGAGTTATATCTTGTGCAATACAGCAAACCCCAACAACATTTTCGTTTACATCCCGGCTTGCACAAGCATTGACCACAAGCGTGATAGGTCCAGACTCTCTTCTTGATCCATAAGTTTTGATTTCAAATTGGACCCCACTCTCCTCTTTGCCTAATTGATGGAAACCACAAAAGTAAAGATAAACATAATTATAGATACTCCTAGTATTGTGAGAAACAAAACTGTTTTTGTGGTCGAGGTGGCACGTTAGATCCTTTTTCTTACAAACGGGTTTATTATGGTTATATGTTTTCTTAAACAGGTCAAATTAGTAAAATAAATAAATAAATAAAGATAGAATAGGTCAAAAGATGCACAAAGTGACTTTTTATAATATGTAGAACCTTTTGAATGATTCTACTAAAAACATAAAAGTATCACTTGAATAGTTTTATCAATCTTATTTGACGCACTAATCATTTTAAACTATATGTATATAAATATGGACTAAGAGTATTAAGGTCAACATTACCCAACCAAACTGTCTTGGCCCACACAAAATATACCGGTTTTGACTATTTACCCAACCCGCCCATTTTGTCAAGTCTACTTGTGTGCGAAAGAGGATACCTTCCAACGCCAGATTCAGCATCTTTTGAACAGTTTCAACAGAAGAATCTTCGACAAGTGTTAGCAAATTGCTACCAATAGCTTCTTCCACAGACAAACCGGTCAGCTCAGCAATTTTTGTATTCCAACCATTTATTGAACCATCAGCATCAACTGCAAGTATAGGAACAGAAGCAGTTTCAATCAAACGAACCATCTCACTAGTAACAGCTTCTAATTCTTGAATCCCATCAAGTTTCAACTCGTTAAAACCCGCTTGAATCACATCCGTTTTCAACTCTGCCACCTCATTATTTTTCAAAGCATTCCTCATAATAAGCTGCAATGAGTGAATAGCATCCATCTCAAAATCCTTCCAGGGAAAACTCCTCATTCTTACAACTTCCAAGAATGCCTTAAACGAAGACCTCGGATGCATCCGTTTACCATCATCTTTTTCACCTTTTTCGTGTTTAGCTCCACCCCATCTTATCTCAGAAGCCGTGTTGGATCTAAACCAAAAGAGGATATCTTTTTCAGTTAGCCTAACGGAAGCCATGCCACAAACTACATCACCAAGAGCAAGAGCCCCAGGATATCCTGCATCATATAAACTATCGGTACTCAAACCTGTAGAATCCATATGGTATTCATATAGCCACGAGACTATATCATGAACTTGAGAGTCGGTTGGACTAACGCCCATTCGGTATACCTTATTTTTATACAGAAGAGCTGCCCCGTCACATTTAACAAGATCCATAATATTCGGGCTTTGTGAAACAATACCTAACGGTGCATCCCGCATTAGCAAATCACATAAAAGTGTTTGTGTCCGTAAGATATTTTTCTCGAGAATCTGGTTTTCCAATTCCAGTTCTTTATTTACGTGAATAGCAAAAACTTGGGCCAAAAACTCACACGCGTAACGCAAAGGGAACGGTATGAATCTTGGAGTCGTGTTATGACACACGACTAGACCCCAAAGCTTTTTCCTTTTCTGTGGTTCGGAGGTTTGACCTTCTTCATCCATGTCGTTTATCACTACAGCCATCACCAAAGAGGCTATGGAGGTCATGTTCTCCATATACTGAAGATGGCAACTATGTGGGGCCCGGAGATTGGACCCACATAACGTTAGGTCAAACGGGAGTTTCTTATCTTGAACTACTTTTACATTCTTTGCTCGACAATCACATATCATTCGGACCTTGTTCTTCATAAACAAGAATCGTGCAGCCTGAGGTATATCTGTAGCCGGATAGTGTAAACCAAGGTATGGGTCAAGCCCCGGTTTAGTGATCTCGGCTACCACCTCACCATGATCATCATCATGAAACTTATAAGCCATCACTCGGTCATAACCTGTGAGCTCAAAAACCTCCTGGACCATTGTGTCACAGAGTCGTTCTATGCTGCCACTAGGCAAAGATTGCAACCTAGCTATGGCTTTAGCTGCATGTTTATAAGATTGTAGAGCACCAGCAGCAGTCATCGGGACATCATTAGGCATAACAGGCTCAAAATCTATGATTAAACTACCCGTGACCCTATGGATGATGGCGTAGAAGGGTTTCCCAGAAGTTTTACAATGGACCAAAATCGGATTTAGTAAAGACACCTCCCCAAATCCTAAGGCCTTAAACAAAGCAGTGGCGCTAGGACCCGCAAAAATGGTTCTAACATCGGTACCAATCCCAAGAACAGGATTTTCACCAACAGTTGGCACAGTATGGCTTACCATTGTGAGCATTTCCGGGGCATTTTCACTATAAGCTATAACTTTAAAAGTTTTTTCATCTAGGGCTAATAAGCATCCAAAAGGTTGAATTAACTTACCCTTTTGAATGTGATGGAGATAAGCAGTGGTAACCTTATTGGACCTAGGCTGTTGCCCATCAATGACTTTGGTGCTAACGTGCACCGAACTCGAGTAATCAAATGAGTCACCTGATTCCTCAAAATCGGCGTGTAGTTTAGCATCTACAGTGGTCTGCTGAATGATCCTAGCACTGTGTTTTGATCTAGCAGAATTAGTGGATGATTCAGTAGGCCTTGAAGAAGCCATAGTGATCAGATCGGAAAAACAAACACAAACATTAGAAACAATTAATCAGAAATAAGCAAACTCTACCATATATACAAATCACTCTCAATATAAAGTTGGTAAATTTTACATAACCCCGCCACATAATTAAAGCATGTAATGAAGTGTCATATTACTAGTATAATCTTTCACTAGGGAATCCAAGAAAATAAATCAAAATCAAAGTGAAACTCTCACTTATATATATATATAAGTTAAAACTTGAAGTTCTGTTTGATTGAACAAAACTAAATGGCCCACAAAATCCTTGAACTTGATAAAGCAAAATGGCACATACATATACAAAACACAAATCCATAAAATCAAAATCTTGAAATGAACCGACAGTAAATTGGCCTCACTATGAAAAGAAAAAACAACTAACTGTAGAACACTTAAATTAACAATATAATATCAGAAAAAAAAATGTAAGGAAACTTTATAGTACCTCAAGTAACTGTGAATACTTTTGATACAGATTCAAGAACTTATATAGATTGAAAATTTATATTGGATCAAGTGAAAGGACCACTCAAAACCCCTTATGATCTTTGAAACTCGCACATTTATTTCTTGAGGAACCTCGATCAACGACTTGAATGGACTCAAGTGTAGCGTGTATGATGATGAATGATAATATTATTATTGTTTATATATATAAATAGTAAGTGGGAGACATAAAACAACGAACATTGGCGGTTTTGTTTCTAAAGATGGAAATAATGGCAGTTGAAAGCTGGAAACATATTCTGAAAGGGTATATTCTTTTTTATTCAATTTTATATGATTTTTTTTCCCTAAGTTGGAAACTTTTGGAATCACATGGATTTTGCACAACCATCATTAACGTTCTACAGTAATATTATACAACCCTCATTAACGTTCTAATAAGGACTCTTATTCAGTTTTTTCAATGTTAGAAATGTTCTGGAAACCTAAAATTTCATTAACTTTAAGTTAAAGTTGTGTGTCTGTATTTTCCTAACATAATTTTGTAATGCAAATTTAAGCATACATTTTAAGCAGGGACGGAACTTGAAGGTGTCTTGCGATGTCATGGGACTAAGACGAGAATTTGATTTGTAGTGTTAATTTATGAAAAAAAATCCTAAATTTTACTGAACGCACCTGGTCTAAAAGGAATTTTGTGTGTCTGTATTTTCCTAACATAATTTTGTAATGCAAATTTAAGCATACATTTTAAGCAGGGACGGAACTTGAAGGTGTTTTGCGATGTCATTGGACTAAGACAAGAATTTGATTTGTAGTGTTAATTTATGTAAAAAAATCCTAAATTTTACTGAATGCACCCGGTCTAAAAGGAATTTTGTTATAATGCTTGCTTAATTAGCACACTAATACTTGAAAAATAAACTTAATTTGCTGTTACAGTCAATTATTTGAATTGAAATCGTACTTTTTGTTTATTTTTTTCCTTGTAATATGGTTTGAAATTTTTTGCACCCGTTTCTTTTTATCTTGGTTCCGTCACTGATTTTAAGTTTCCCTATAATCACTCTTTTGTTTAAACATCTAATTAAAATCTACTGACAAATGAAAGATGTCACGGGTAAAATATGTGGTATATGTGTTTAATAAATTACCGCTAAAAAAATCTATTAACAAAAGTACTCACCACCGATATGCGAATATTAAATAACTAAAGTCGACTTACCTGACTAGCATGCCAGCTTAAACAAATATTATAATCCTAGAGTAGTTGACACATACGTTTTTCATTGTAATTTCTTTAGTTGAAGTTCTTAGAAACAAGTTTAGTTAGGAAGAAACATTTTGGTATTTATATATAGTTTACCTTTTCCAGAAAAATAAAATAAAATAAAATAAATACAATTTTACCCTTAAGTGGATTGTAAATATTCTGGGCTCTCTTGCTTAGAGGGCTTCACTTATTCTTGTTCTTTGCTTAGGATTGTAAATAATCTGATTGGAAACTTTTCATAAACTAAATCCAAAGGCAGAATAGGAAAACTTATGAATTGTAAAATTGATTTTAAGCAAGTGAACAATCTTTCTAAGACAGATATAAATAATAATGTGGGCATAAAATTAAGACAAATGCAGTATTTCTTTTTTCTTTTTTAAATTGAGTGAGCTGTAAGAAACGGTAATAAAACTAGATCAATTGTATTACAGTATAAATTTTTGTCCGATTTATAAGTAATCAAACTGTTGAATAATATAACATTTAAAACAAAATTTTGAATTGTAGTTTAAAAGAATTAATAAAAGTGACTATAGAAAACTTTGTGAGAAACATCAGTATTAAAACATTCGAAAGTGACTTTACATATTCATGAAAATGTATTTGAAGCATTACACAACTAGTTTTTTTTCTTTTCTTTTTTTTAGATAAAACACAACTAGTAGTATTTATTAATAGCATAGATATTGATATTTTGAGTTCTGGGTTTTTTTGGAAAAGGAAAGGGGCATGGGTTTCACGTGAAGGTTGATGGATGTGTCAGAAAATTGGGGGAATAGAAAAAGATTTTATATATGTAATGGATGATGACGAGGAACATATTTCTTTGACTCCTTTCATCATAAATATGTTTTACGAGAATTTTGTTTGGCATGGGGAGGCAGTGAGGAGTGGGCTGTGGGGGCACATCCAAACCTTATCACAAAGCCCATAACGGATTTTTTGTTTTTTATATGTATATCGTATATCGTTTATCTGTTTACCTACCGAGTTGTTCGATTTATTTAGTGCAGTTAATTTGGTTAAATTTATTTTATAAGTAAAACCGAAAATTGAACCAGACAAAATCGAATTCAAATTAGATTAAACCGAATTTGAATTTGATTTGATTTTCAGGTTAACCCGATTAACACGAATAATATGATCTATATTTTATTTCATTTAGTTATAAAAAAAATATCTAGCTTAAAAAATGGTATATTATATATGTATATTAAGACACAAGTCTGCCAAAAGTATATTTTATTATTTTGCTACAGTACTGTAGCTACAGTATTTTTTTATTTTTTTATTTTTTTAATTATTTTTCGTACCAAACGGCCTCGTTTATATTAGAAAAGAGTTTTAGTAGCCTTTTTATGAATATATAAAATATATCTATATATATTTATGTGAATTTGGTTTTCGGTTATGTTCGGTTTTCATTATGCCAAAAATATATCTAAACCAAAAACCGAATGTTTCGGTTCGGTTAACTTTTAGCAAATTCGATTCGGTTACAAATTCGGTCCTGTTCGGTTTCAATTTTCGGTTCCGTGGGTATTACATGATTTGTGAACACCCCCTACATTTACATGCAGATTATGTTTGGCATGGGTTTATAAGAAGCTTATAGAGGCTTGAGCTTATAAAATAAGCTTTGTTTGTTACACAGACTTATGTAAGCTTTTAACAATAAGTCTAAGTCTATTGAAATGGGTTTACTATGCTTATAGTTGGTCAAATAACTTTCAAAATATAATGAATTAACACACAAAAACTTGAAATATATCTGAATATTAATTTGGTGTATTTTTATGCGATTTTACATTAATAAGTTTCAGCTCTAACTAATTCGTCTGACTATTTTACAAAAATATAAGTTACAGCTTCTAGCTTATAATATAAGCCCCAACTCTAGTTTCAGGTCCAACCCTAGCTCTAGACCATTGCACGTGTCAAATGTCGCCTATCTCGCAGCTACCTCCACTATATAGCAATGTTAGAACCATGCAACAAACCGGGCCAACGATGGGCTAGCTATACAACGCACGTAAGCCCAACTCCATGGCCCAAAGGAAAACAATATAATAATAGCCCAAACATACCCGTAATGCAGTCCTTCTATTATTTTTAAGAGGTATGTTGCATGTTTGTACAACATAGAATGTAGCCGTCCCCCGTGCATAGCAACAAAATTTTATAACGGAAAACAATTATAGTTGCGATATTGTGGTTAAGTGTTTCCTGTGATGTTGATACATACAACATGAAATAATCAAAATTTAATTGAAAAACGTTGGAACATGCGATAATTCAACTCAAAGAAAAAAAATTTAAATGTATCAAGGAACGTATAAAAACATTAAGTGAAACTGAAAATAAAACGTTACATCAATTTTGAAATATGGTGTAACTGGTGTCTCATATAGAAGAATTTGTGAATGAATATTTAGAAATTATTAATATTGGGATTAATACAAAAGAAGTTTTCTTGTTTTTTTAGAAACTACATTTAGAAAAAGTTGTCAATTGTTATGCATATGTTTTAAATAAATTTTCAGTTAGAACATTGTTAAAACAACTATTTCATGAAGGTAACATTGCAATTTTTATGTGAGAAATGAAACAAAAAATTAAAATTTAAGTTAAAAAATTATTGGGATTAAAATTACCCATTTTTAAGTTTTTCATGTAGCAAAGATTAAGGAACCACTGGTTTTTCTACTAGCTGTGCCACAAACGGTAATACAACTTCAATATGATTGATCACTAAAAAGATATTAGTTCACCTAAACATCAAATGATCTGAATCATATGACTATTTTTGTTATCAGTCGTGCTTTTTACTAAATGAGAAGATGGGTGTCTATAATAGTTCTTTATAATAATATGGGTAAATTGCAAAACTGGTCCCTAAATAGCCCAAATGCGCAAGGATCACATCGAGAGAAATTTTGTTGCAAAAACGACATTACTGTTTCTTTTATGGGATAATGGGTTTTAAATGTATCCAAATTGCCACTTTTTACTAAGTTGTGTAACATACTTTTTTTTCTCCCCTAATAAAGGTACAGAAGTTGTTAATCCTAGCTATCTCAACACTGACTAGGTGATTAAGGTTTTCGGTTAGAGTTATTTACATAAATCGTCCTTGTGGTTATGACCAAATTGCAACGTTAGTCCTTTATTTTAACGGTCGTTTCTAATTAACTCAAAATTTGGTTTTCTTAAAAAGAATATTTTCTACGCGTTTTCTTACACACGTTTTTAGACAGGTTTTATATATGTTTTTTATACACGTTTTATACATATTTTTATACACGTTTCTATACACGTTTTTATACATATTTTATACACGTTTCTATACATATTTTTATACCCGTTTTTATACACATTGTAATGGTGGATGTACTAAACAATGCACAATGACACAACTTTTGTTGAAGTGGTATCAAACGCTATGTGTTTGTCCCCCACAACTGCAATATTGATCAATGCAAATTTCAATTAGCTTATTAATTGTTTGACTTCTCTTAATATGCTGTTATATATCTTTTTTTATTAGTTGGAATAAAGCTCCTTATATGCTGCTTTTGTTATACCATCTGTAAGGGGTTGTCCCCCACAAGCATGAGAATCTTAGACTGATTCATGAAATGACTGCATTTTCCTTTCTATATAGATGTGAATCTTAGTCTGCTACATTACACTGTTTTTTTCTCCTCATTAATTGAAGCATCAAACCAGGTACATGGACGCTTTTTTTTTTTCTCCTCATCCCTGCATTTTTAATGCTTTTTGTATAATTGAAGCATCAACCAACCCTTCACATATACACTATATAAAGGCATATGCAGAATGTCATTTTCATATCCACTACAACTGCAAAAATGAGTTCCAACAAGAAACCAGGTCTTTTTCATCTCATTTCTCATATCTGTAACACAACATTCAATTTTATTTATTTATTTATTTATTTATTTTTTTGAGATTTTGTATGTGTGTGTGTGTGTGTGTGTGTGTGTGAAGAAATCATAACCATTTCCAGCAGTGAAAGTTCTAATGCATCATATCCAATGCCATGGGCTGACTATTTTCCAAAGGTTAAAGATTCAAGCTCTGAGTCAGGCTATGATGAGCTTTGGTTTTATCAACCAAAAATGGGTTCAAGCTCAAACAAGGTTGAAGCTAGCAAGATTCAAACCTCAAAGCATGTTCAAGGTAGCAAGAATCTAACCTCCAAACAGATGGCAAAGCTTGCTTTTGCTGATAGGATTAAGGTTTTAGGCATGCCAAATAAGGAAACTTGTGAAGCATTTGGTATCAAGTCATTTGCTGTCAAAAATCCCACAGATGCAATTACAAGTCCAAAAGGGAAGGGGGAAAAAAGGATGGTTTATAACCACTTGCGGGTACTAATGGTTTTGGTTGCAGCTTAAGTATGTATGTTTACCTGTTCATCATGGATGTTGGTGGTTTAAGTATGGCTTAAATGCCCTAGAATAAAACTGTTGTAACCCGTATTATCAATGCAATGCTTCCTGCTTATGGTTTAAGTAACAAACAAGGGTATAGAAACGTGTATAAAAATGTGTATAAAACGTGTATAAAAACGTGTATAAAACATGTCTAAAAATGTGTATAAAAACATGTGTAAAATCGCGTATAAAACCAAGTAAAAAACGTGTATAAAAACATTTCTAAAAACGTGTGTAAAACCGCGTATAAAACGTGTCTAAAAACGTGTATAAAAAAGTGTGTAAAAAAACGCGTAGAAAATACTCTTTTTAAGAAAACCAAATTTTGAGTTAATTAGAAATGACCGTTAAAATAAAGGACTAACGTTGCAATTTGGTCCTAACCACAAGGATGATTTATGTAAATAACTTTAACCAAAAACCTTAATCACCTAGTCAGTGTTGAGATAACTAGGATTAGCAACTTCTGTACCTTTATTAGGAAAAAAAAAAAGTATGTTACACAACTCAGTAAAAAGTGGCAACTTTGATAAATTTAAAACTCACTATCCTTTTTTTTTTTTTTTTTTTTTTTTTTGCAAAATAGCCACTGAGAGGCACTGTACACTAACTCTCTTTATTTTTCTCGTTAAGTTGCATCGTCCTTGAGGGTAGTATTGTCATTTCACTGTTCCCGCCTAAACCATTATAACACCCACCGATTATCACCAAACCCAAGAAACCCTATTGTTCAAAGTTCAATTGCATTTTCTTCCCTAAACTTTTCAAATATGCATTGGGATCTAATAAGAAGTGAAGATGATGGCTCTACCATTTGGGAAAAACCGCGCACAATCTTCCCCGATCCTGTGATCTTGATGAACTATACGGTATGTTTTGGTCATTGTTAATTGTATCGATTTTTTGGTTAAATATAAGGTTAACCGCATGCACAATATGAATAGGAATAAGTTTACACATTAGGATGATTTTTTATGTTTTTAGGGTGTGTGTTGATGTTTATTGTTTCTACATAGAATCAAACCAGAACTTGTTCTCTCTTAAAATCATTCACAGTGGAAAATTTACCTCACCACTAGGAAGGATGTATCTTGATCCAGTTATAGAGTGGTATGATTTAGTTGATTATGACATGTTTACGTTTGATGTGTTTGAATCGTTGTTAGATGACCTAGATGTCAACAATGGTCAGATTTTAGTGTCTCATTTTAAGATACCAGGTGAGTCATTGGATGATAGGTTGTTACCCTTGAAGGATGATGACGATGTTGTTAACCTGTTGATTTTGGTTCCTACACAAAGAGAGATAGAGGTTTATATTGAGGCTAAAGGCAAAAAGGCAAAAAAATCCAAAATTATTGATGAAATACTGGATGAGTCTACTAAAAATGTTGATGATTTTCAGAATGCTACTCAAGCTTCAACAAGCAAACCTGATGGAACCATTGGTACCAGGTTGTTAAATGACATAGACACTCCTGCTGCTCAACAACCTCTAAGTGTAGATGCTGGTGGAGAACAAGCTGAGCAACAATCATCAATTATAGATGATGACTTGTTCCAACATTACACTCTTGTAGATGATGTTGTTGAAGAAGAAGAAGACTATACAGACATGGTCAATGAACTTCAAAGAGGGAGTGAGGATGTTATTTTAGAGCTTAACGATAAATTTGTTGATGAAGAGGTAGTTGATAGGGAGGATCCTGTTGAACAGGAGAATCAGCAACATCAAGAATTGGATGTGAGTGATTTTGAAGAGGATGATGTGGGCACCCCCATTGA
This sequence comes from Artemisia tridentata subsp. tridentata, assembly GCA_021014915.2. Lineage (NCBI taxonomy): Eukaryota > Viridiplantae > Streptophyta > Magnoliopsida > Asterales > Asteraceae > Artemisia > Artemisia tridentata. The sequence goes on along the minus strand of CP139507.1, from coordinate 298,175,708 downwards.
GCCACAGGTGAACATGTGTAATATCCCGTAAATTTACCCAGTCATTTACTAATGTTAAACACGAAGTAATTCATTATTAAAGTTAATTAACCATTTTTACGAGTTAATTTTTTTTATACAAATGCAATTACAAATCATAACTATGTGACATGATTCACATTTCATTTGGAACGAGCTCATACGCGTACCACGCTAGGAAACTATAATGATCTCAACAACACACTCTCGTTAATGATTTAAACAAAAAAAAAAAAAACACTCGATCTACTACTTATCTAAATAATAAGCTGCGTATGGAAATATTAATAATAATCTAAATACGATAATCTAGAAATAAGAGAAATAAGAAGAGAAGAATAAGATGGAAGGTTTTCACTTAATTCGATTCACACACTAGCAGAGCTTCCGCACATACACTTGAAAACCAACAATGAAAATGACTCCCTTGCCTTGTATTTATAGGCATTGGGAGGGGAATAATTCTTAGGAATATTCCCTTTACATGTGATAAGGATTAATTAAATAATATGACCGGTCCAAGGACTACTATTGAACCGGTCCATGAATACAAACAATATAGTCCTAATTGTGCAACATTAATTAAATGAACAAGACTTGTAAAATATTTAAAACGTGTTCCTAACAATCTCCCCCTAAGTCTTGATCATCAATGTTGCCCGACGTCTTCTTTGCTTCTTAGGCTTCCGACGTCTTTATAATCTTTGTTTCTTTGTTCTTGTGTAATGATGATATGATGTTGTCTCTATCTGCCAATCTCCAACGTCTTCTCGTCTTCTCCATCATGCTCATATATCTTTGAATTGTTTTCTGCAACATGTTCTCACTTTTCAATCTTAATCTTGTGAAAGGTTGAGATGCTCAAACTTTTGACTTTACAATTACATATGTTGAACTTTTGATGTTACTGAGTCTTTGAGAGAACATTTCATCAAACTATGAACATGATGGAGTCTTGATGATCGAACTCCAGCTCCTCAGCAGCAGCAGCAGCAGCAACAGCAGCAACAGCACGAACCAACCGGTACTTACAGGCTCAGACTTGAGATTATCAACAGCATAGTGTGAAGACTTTCTCAAATCCTAACCCAGACCGTTCTGAACCGGATTCCCCCGAAAGGGATTACACGGACACACCGAAGTGCACCCACGATTCAGTGAGTCGCTGGAGATCACCCCACGACTGTAGACCATTTGGAGCAAACACTAAGCGTAACCCACAAGGAGTTACCGAAGTGACCTGCTGTCAGAATTGTTTGATGTTGTTCTGGCAGGATTTCCATTCAATCATTGATAATCACAAAAGTGACTTTTCTCATGAATGTTCTCGGCAGATTGCTAAGATCTGCGAAGGACACTTTTCTTAAATTTACAACTGATGCCCATGATGTAGAACACCAGAGTAATTCTAAGTGTACCTAAGAGATCTTTTGATGAATCTCATGGCTCTAGACTCAATCAGTGCACATTTGTTTGGTCATCGGAGGCATGGAGCAGATTGCCTCCTTTTCAATATCAACACTCTCGTAATGAGAAGTCGATAGATTATGAAGGGTTCTCCGTGTGAATGAAACAAATGTATTTTGAGAGACACTTGAGTGGCTTAGAAGGTTTATTAGTGCGTCATTGGGTCCATGACGTCTTTAGTCTTCAATACCGGTGATGCTCATCAACCAGTAGATTATGAATTGAACCCGGTGTCTGCCCTAAGGTTGAACAAATGGAGGGCTATTTCTTTTCACCCTTTTCTTTACTTTTCTTTTTAATTCTTCAACCCCTTCTATCTCCGTTCATTCATTTTCTCCTTTTGATATCATACCTAGGACTTTCTAGTTCTAAACTATTGGTATTGTCCTTGGGTAGATCCCTCCGGCTCTGGCGGATCATAGGACGGTTTTCCCTAACCTTAGTCACCTTGTAACTCCATGACTATCCTAATGATGCCATAAACCAAACCATTGAAAAAATCTCTCAAAGTGTCGATAATTGTAAAGACATTTTGTTGACACCTTGAGAGTTTGATGATTTTCAGAAATACTCCCCCTTAACATGTGCTCATAAGTATTAAATTTTGAAATTTGCACATGCCGGAAAGAGTTGGCACTTTTTTGAATTGATTGACTTTCAATGAACCTGATCTTTGCGAGACACGCTTACATCACCAGTTAAACTGGCTTGAAATTATTACCCGTCCAGATCAGATTCAAAGATTATCGCTCGAAATCGGTACATTCTACTCAGACACGTCCTTTGTGAGACACGCTTACATCACCAGATAAACTGGCTTGAAATTATTACCCGTCCGGGACATGTCCTTTCGACTACTGACTTTCCTATTCGTCAATTCGAGGGTCAATTCTGAGTTTGAGCACACGAGATTTCAGCAAATGAGACATCATATATTTTAATCATCTTTTTCTTCTCCCCCTCAAAAATAGCATACTCATGATGTTTTTGGAAAAACGTTTATGATTAAAATATGCTGTTTTTGAGTTTTAGGGAAGAATTTCAAGAACATTTATAATTCTTTGAACAAAGATTATATTTTCAAATACTCCCCCTTAACAAGGGAATATTTGTTCTTATGAGCAGAATGTTTGAAAAACGTTGGAAAACATTCTGATTTTAATTCTGCTCATAAGTAAGAAGCTTTCGCTCCTTTTTCAGGATTGAGGCACTGAAGCGTACCTCAGGGTCCTTTCTTTGAGGTCCGGGTTGTACACTGTTATGTGTGCACAAACCGTAGTCATATCCATAGTCATATATAAGTAAGAATATTGAATGAATATTGAATATTGAAATCAAATTCTTACAAATTAACCGCCTCGGCCAAACGTGGTGAATTTAGGATCTGTTCTCTGGAATAATCTGATGGCGAATGGAGGACGACCACCAACATAAGTTTCCAATCTCCTCATCTGATCCCTTCTGTAGAGCCTTTCTTCGATGGACCAGATAAAATTCTTGACCTGCCTGAGCTGCTGATGATTCCATTTCTTGTGCTTCTTCAATATTTGATCCTGAACCCGTGTGACTAACCCATCTCGAACATTCTTTAGCGTGTCATCACAAAATTTGTGAATCTCTTTATGTGACATGAAACGGTTAGTGTTCGTTGCACTTCTGTAGACGAATCCGAAGATAGGGTCGGTCTTGAGCAAGTACTGAGGCTCCTTGTTGTCAGTGAGAGTAAACATGGGTTCCTCAAGATTCAGTTTCTTCTGATAACTTTCAACTCTAAGTTGAAGATCTTCTACACGTTCTTTGATCACTGTTCTTCTGATGAAGTGGCATAGAGCAGTGCTAAATGCATACAGAAGAGTAGGATTGAGGTGATTCAGCTTCCCTTGTACTTTCATCAAATACAAGTCTTCAATGTCGTTGAGATTGAGTTCAGGAAAGTCTGCTTCATTGAACGTGTAAATAAGATTATCTTGTCTGCGAACCTTGATCTCATTAATGAACGTGTACCCAAGCTTTTGTGATCCCTTAGCATCGAGCACTGCCTTGATGCGAAGATCACTGAACACCTTTTCTCGGGATGCCATGAGAGCGAGTTTGCACTTGTACCATGATTTGCGTTTGTCAAACCAATGGTGAATTCCAAGCTCAGCGTCACGATCATATTTTGCCCGTTTGTTGATGAAGAGTTTGAGGAGTCTAGCTTCTTCCTCAATGGCAGGATTGATGTAGTTTGCAGCAGGAGTGAATGTTATTGAGGTAGCATATTTGATTGTACTAGAAGCCCCATGTACAAGTAGTTCCAGATCTTGGTTGAAGAAGAATGAATATGGGATTCCTGACATTCCATGATATGGTCGTATCACAGGAAGTGGTTTTGTCCAGTCGGTGATGTATGGACGTTTCTTGCTGTCGAGACCACCTTCCCTGTATACATCTGGATTTGTCCAATCGAAGTCTTTAGATAATGCTCTAGCAATATTCTCCAGATGATATTCCAACTCGGCAGCACTTGCAGACTTATCTTTTAATAGATTGAAGGCATCATTCTTGATTCTACGAAGCTCTCTTTTTGTCATCTTCTTAATGTTGAAAGCATGTTTGACTTTCTGATTGTATTCAAACGTTCTGTCTTCTATCTTTGAAGCTTCATCGTCGATGATTTGAGCCTGTGCAAGGTGGTCGAACCAGTTGTTTCCATGTAAGTCTTCGTTAGTATCTAACCATGTAAGCACAGCTGGTTCTTCAGAAGACTTTTTACTGCTGGATGGTTTGGCTTTTGCTGGTTTTGGAGGTGATTGAGGTGGATCATCTTGAGGTGGGTCATCTTGAGGTTGAAACTCAATGTCATCATTGATGAAATGTTCAAAGTGATGCTCAGTTTCCTTAGGACCAGATTCTTGATGATTTGGAGATGGTGGAGAAGTTCTCTGTTCTGGTGGTTCCTGAATGTGAATACCAGATCCACTCACAGTCTTTTGTTTCTTTTGTGTGGAATTTGGATCTGGATCTTCAGTGTCGTCATCACGAATCCTCTTTCCTTTATCAGCAGCAACTTTGCAGGAAACATTCTCAATATGTGCTGCAATTGACTTCATAAGACTAATATCTTCAGGAGAAGGAGATGTCATAGTGTGGAGTCTGTTGAGAAGCTCAAGTTTGAGTTCTTCTGTGGTGAAGTCTTTGAGTTGCTTGAAGCCATAATTGAGGATGATTGCTTCTTTGACCTTGATATCAAGTTGAGTGTTGACATTCTCATTAAGATTCTTCTGTAGATCAGCAGTAAAACGTTTGACATAATGTCTTGTCTTACTTTTGATATTGTCTTCTATATCGAAAGAAAGAAACTCATCCATGTTCTGCTTTGTTTCTTGCATCTCCTTGACTTGTTCAGATAGACCCTTGATAAGATTTTGCATTTCTGACATCTGTTCTTGCATCTTGCTCTCTCTTCTTGCTTGAGCAAGTTTTGCTGCTTTCTTGATTTGCCTAGATATTGGTGAGAGAACTTCAACTCTTGTGACTTTGGCGATTTTATTGACTTGTTTGCCTTTTATGACTGTTCTGATTCTTTCTGCCAATGTTGCTTTGACTTTCTTTGGTGGTGACCTTGATGGTGATGGAGTGAGTGATGGAATAGATGATGATGAGTTAGGAGAAGCAGAGTCCTTGTGAGATGAAGATGAAGGTTTTGAAGATTTTCTTGGTGATTCTGGAGGAGTTTGATGCTTGGGAGGTGGCTTAGGAGGTGAGATAGGTTTTGGAGAAGGAATGGGAGGAGTTTGATCACGTGGTTGTTGTTGAGGAGATTTGAATGGATCATTCAATGGAGAGATAATGTAGTTGTCTGCTTCCTCATCCTCCTTTTGTTTTCTTTCCATTTCTTCCTTCCTTTTCCTTTCTGCTTCATTAAGTGCCTCCAGCTCATTTGCAGCTTCTGTAGCTTTTGATCCAGTGATTTCTTTTTCTTCATCAGAATTTCCCCATTCATCAGTGTCAGCATGGTGATGTACCTCCTCTTGTTGTGGAATGTCATCAAACATTGAGTCGGAAATTTCATTTTCTGTAAAGATTATCTTTTCAGACTCTGATTGTGTTTGATTTTCCAAGTTGGTTTGATTGACTGAGCTTGATTGAGGAGGGGAACCGTAGTTGTAGCCATAGCGGGTTGATTAACCGTATCTGGCTTTGCTGTGGAAGATTGTGAGACACCGGGTTGATTAACCGGATTAGGGGATGAGACTGGTGCTGGAGTGACTCCTGATCCTCCTGCTCCCTTAGCAATTTCTTCCTTCTTCTTTGCTTCCAATTCCCTCATAACTTGCTTCTGTAGTTCTGCTCTTCTTTCTTCATCAATCTTCTTCTGTTTAATACTTGCCTTAGCAGCATTCTCTAAATCAATCTCTGTTTGAAACTCGGCTTCTTGCTCATTGAGTATTTCTATTTCTGGTTCAGTGTCTTCGGAGGATTCAGAGGATTCATCACGAATACCAATTTCTTCAACTTTTGGTTTTGGAGCAGTCTTGATGATTCTCCTCTTGCTTGGGGGTTGTTTCTTTGAAGCACTTGATGCACTTCCAGTTTTGCTAGCTCTACTACTCTTGGAACGAGTCTTGGAAGAACCTGTTCCCTCAGTCATTTTAGTGATACCGACAAGCTTCTTCTCATAGGCTTGAATGTAATCTGCGTAAGCAGGAGTTTCCTTGACCTCTTCAGTAAGTAGAACATCAAACAGCTTAAGACCTTGTTTGTGAGTGCTATCCTTTGGAAAGTATACTGATTTGAAGTCCGTGTCCATCTTGATCACATGTCTTTCTCTGTCTTCGGGACGATTAGAAATATCATGATGTTTATCAAGAAGAAGACTGATCAGCAACTTGGTGTAACGGACGAATGGGATTTTAGTCAAGGGTTTTTTGAGTACACCATGTATTTGATGCATAAGGTCTTCCCAGATAAGAGCAGCAAAATCAAGGTTGTGTTTGGTAACAAAACCCCAGAAGAGTTGAGCATGAGAAAGTCTTGGATGTTCGTGTCCACTGTCTCTTCCAGACACTGATCGAATCAGAATATAGTACATAGCTCTCCATGGTTGAGGAATGGATTTGGCATTGATATTTGAGAGGATGTTGAGTGGAAGATCTGGATCAACATCATATCCAAGGCCAATGAGAAAGTTGAGAATGTCTTGTTCAGTGGGTGCAGGCCAGTATCGTCTTGAGGTCTCCGGTGGATCTGGTAGAGATAAAGCTTCACGTAGATGTGCTAGAGTGACCTTGACTTGTTTCCTGTCAAGAGTGCAGGTGAAGAATTTGTTGTTGTCATCTGGTTTGATAGTGCTCCACATCTGATGAATGTAAATCTCTGGAATACTATCTGAATCTTCCAAGATACTCCTGCATTCATGTCTTTTGAGGATTTCGATGACAATTCGACAACTTGGTTCAGCACACTTGATATTATCGAAGACCACTCTTGAATTGTTCTTGCCATACTTAGCCTTGAATCCTTGTGGGAATAACTCTGCTTTGGTGATAGGTGGAAGTGATTGTTGTTGTTGTGAAGACATTGTGGATGATCTGAAACAGCATTATGACACCAAATTGCAGGATATATGTGTGTTAGCATTAGTTAAAATTGAGTGATTGCACACAACATCCTTTATTAACATGACTGAGCAATCGTTAATCTGAGAATTGATCATTTTGATTTGCATAAGAAATATTTCTCATAAATTTGACAAGACTTAAGGAAATTAGAAATTTCAATGAAATTAGTAATTTCAAAGGCAGATAGTCAAAAACAAGAGATTTTGACAAATGCGAGAAAAAATTACCAATTGCAAGAGAAAAATACCAATTGCGAGAAAAACTTGTCAAATGCGAGAAAAATTTCCAATTGCGAGAAAAATTTCGAATTGCGAGAAAAATTTCCAATTGCGAGAGAAGGTTTTTCAATTGCGAGAGCAAATTACCATTTGCGATAGCAACACCAATTGCGAGAGCAATGGCAATTGCGAGAACAAATGACAATTGCGATAGCAATTGCAAATTCGAGAATATCTTATCCAAGAAATTCCGAAACTCGTTTTGACGATGATTCATTCACAAAAATTTTGCAATTCACAGATTAATGATTCCACACAAATTGCAATAGGTTCACTAAGCTATTTTACTCATTTTGTCCAATTTATAACACTTTCTAACCACAAAATCTATAGATTCGAACTGCATGTGCATAGTGTTCTTGATAAACCCTAAATCTTAATTAATAATCATCTAATGTTTCTGGGCTTAATCTGAGGCAACAACTATTCAATTCGAGTCATAACAACACCATAACAACACTTTAATCATACCAAAACATTCTCATACGATTTTCCCCAAATGATGAACATAAACCCTAAAGCTTCGAATAATCATTCAGATGAATTTCTGGAACAATTAAGCATGCATTTGTGTTTCATAATCAACAACTAAGTATAAAAGTACAAGCATTATCACGCAAAACACATAGGATTAAAAAATCCCAAATCTACGCAAACCCTAGAAATTCGTCTAGTTATTTAACACAAATTCCACCATTGGATTTAAAATTCCATGAAAACCATATGTTATAATCCTTTAATAAACATGAAATCACTCACAAATTTGTTAGATCTTGTACGGATGATTAGAATGAATTAGAGCCGTTGATTTTGGTTGTTGGTGATAGTAAATGCGGGAAAGGATTTGCAGAGATAGTAAATGTCTTGAGCAGTTAATTCTGATTTGCATTTAATCCTTTTACTATTAACTTTTATCCTATTTCCACATTTAGTCCCTTAACCTCAATTCTTAGCACACTAAATCCTAACCAAACGATTTTCAATATTTAGCACTTTTAGTCCTTTAACAATTAGTAACCATCAAATTTCTAATTATCCTTAGGATATCACATCAAAGCCAATACAAAGCAACAGTGTGACAGAAAATATGCAAGTACAAATTTGTAAAAAATTTGTAAAATTTTGTGACTCCCCCTCAACATTTGTTCAGAAGTGAATAAAGACAATTTTAAAATGAACAAAATGTTGAATGAGGATTTGTACTTGCATACACACACAATTTTTTTTTTTTTTTTTTTTTTTTTTTTTTTTAAATGTTATTTTCAAGATAGTTTGGATATTTGACTCAAGTATTAGTTTTTGAGAAAATTTGACAATTCCTGAGGAGTCAAACATCGCATTCCAATTTGGTGAACCAATTTCACAAAACGTTCATGAGGTAAAGCCTTCGTGAAAAGATCCGCCAATTGGTGTTCCGTTCCCACGAAATACAGCTCAACGGTACCCTGCTCCACATGCTCCTTGATGAAGTGATATCGGAGAGCGATGTGTTTGGACTTGGAATGTTGGACTGTGTTGCACGAGATAGCTATGGCACTTTTGGAGTCACAGTACATCGGGATTTTGTTGAAGATATAACCATAATCCATCAGTTGTGAGCGCATCCAAATGATTTGAGCACAACAGGCAGACATGGCTACATATTCTGATTCCGTTGATGATAGAGACGTACAATCTTGTTTCTTTGACTGCCAGGACACCAGCTTATCACCGAGAAATTGGAAACCACCAGATGTGCTCTTCCTTGTATCAATACATCCCGCATGATCCGCATCTGAAAAAGCAGTTAGTGCAAAACCAGAATCCTTTGGATACCAGATCCCCAAATTAATGGTTCCCTTGATGTATCTAAGGATTCTTTTAACAGCAGATAAATGTCTTTCTGTTGGGTTAGATTGATAGCGTGAACAGAGGTATGTGGCAAATACAACATCCGGTCTGCTAGCTGTGAGATACATAAGAGACCCAATTATACTACGATAATTTGTAGGATCAGTGGGTTTCCCATGTAAATCAGCATCTAGCTTCGGGGATGAGGAGGCCATTGGGGTGTTATAGGTGTCACTAGTTGTCATGCCATGCTTCTTTAATATTTCTTGTGCATATTTAGACTGACTCAAGAATATACCACGAGGTGACTGGTGAACTTGCAAGCCTAGGAAAAAGTTTAATTCACCGATCATGGACATCTCAAAGTTTTGTTTCATAAGTTTTGCAAAGGCGTTTGAGTACTTTTTATGGGTAGACCCAAAAATGATGTCATCCACATAAATTTGTACGATGAGAATGTCCTCCCCGTGTTTTTGTATAAACAGAGTCGGGTCCACAGATCCTTTAGTAAAATGATTAGCAAGCAGGAATGCAGCAAGTTTATCGTACCATGCCCTCGGGGCTTGTTTAAGGCCGTAGAGAGCTTTCTTAAGCCTGTAAACATGTTGTGGATGTTCTGGATCGACGAAGCCCTCTGGTTGTGAAACATACACCTCCTCACGAAGTTGTCCGTTCAAAAATGCTGTCTTCACGTCCATTTGATAAACTGTGATGTTTTTATGAGCCGCGTACGCCAGGAACATTCTCACTGCCTCTAGCCTTGCCACTGGAGCAAAAGATTCCTCAAAATCAATTCCCTCTTCTTGGCTATACCCTTTAGCAACCAACCGAGACTTGTTACGAATAACCACTCCCTTTGCATCCAGCTTATTTTTCCAAATCCATTTTAATCCCACAACTTAAACTCCGTCCGGTTTTTCAACGAGTTCCCAGACTTCCAATCTTTTGAACTGATCCAACTCTTCTTGCATTGATTCAATCCAATTGTCGTAAGTCAAGGCCTCTTTGATATTTTTCGGTTCAGCTTGACAAACGGTGAGAGCGTATATGCAGGTTTCACCATCTATGTGGAGTTTCTGTCGTGTCATTACTGGTTTATCTGGATTGCCAATCACATTTACTAACGGATGATCCCTTGTCCATTTATGAGTTGATGGGTAGTGTTGAATGTTGTGATGATGATATGACGGGTCCATATTGCTCGAGGATGATTCTCCGGTATCTGGAACAGTTGGTGGTGGAGCAAATGGATTAAAGAAGGCGTTCCCGTCATATCCGGATGGTGGTGGAACATTGTTAGAAATGGGGGATGAATCTTCAACTGCTGGTTGAGGTGTTTTCTCCATTGTTGATGATGGCTCAGGTTGTGGTGCATCGGCAGCAACTACTGTAGAGGTAGATGCTGATGTATCAGGTGCTTGATTTGGAATTTGTTGAGCAGCGGAACTGGTGGAAGCATCTGATGCACTAGTAACACGAACGTCATCGAACATAGGTGCAAACAAATCTTCCAGATCCTTCCTGTTGAAAGGTAGGGGTGCAGATGAAGATTCAGGAAAGTTCAGACGGTTATGTGCGGGTTCCAAGCGGTCTTGCTCAGAAGCCATATCGGTGAGTTCATCAAAATTAGCGTGTATGGTTTCTTGAATGTCCCCAGTCCGACGATTCCAAATACGATATCCCTTGGAGTTCTCACAGTATCCAACAAAGATCCCAATATCTGCTTTAGCCTTAAGTTTACCAAGATCATCCTTATCATTCTTCGGATAACACAAAGCTCCAAAGACGTGAAAATGATTGATGTTTGGTTTTCTCCCTTGTATAATCTCATATGGTGTTTTGGTGTGTCTTTTGGTGATCATTGCACGGTTCTGAGTATAACAAGCAGTGTTGACAGCTTCAGCCCAAAGATAATCCGGTAATTGAGCATTGATCAACATAGTTCGAGCTGCTTCCACGAGCGTCCGGTTTCGTCTTTCAACTACACCATTTTGTTCCGGAGTGCGAGCTATGGAAGTCTGATGAATAATCCCATGTCTCTCTGTGAAATCCCGAATGATTTGATTCTTAAATTCAGTCCCATTGTCTGTTCGGATGATTCGGACGGTGTTGCGGACTTGAACTTGAATCTTAGTGAGAAACGTGATGAGAATAGATGGAACTTGATCTTTAGTTCGAAGGAAATAGACCCAAGTCCATCTTGAATAATCATCTACGATTACCAGAATATACTTCTTCCCGTTAATACTCTGAACGCGCATCGGACCACACAAATCCATATGAAGCAGTTGTAGGACATGGTCTGTGCTGTGTTCTGTTTTGGGAGGAAAATGGGCACGATGACTTTTCCCTTGTTCACAAGCAGAACACAAGTGATCCTTGGCATATCGGAATTTTGGAAGACCGTCAACTAATTTCTTCTTGGCAAGATCAGTCATGGTTTTAAAATTGAGATGAGACAATCGTTTGTGCCATAACCAAGCTTTCGTGGGATGAGCCTTGGAGAGTAAACAAATAGGAGAAGAAGCTGTCATGCCGTCAAAGGAGATAGAATACAGACTTGTTCCGCGTTTCCCTTTCATAAGGTCGTTCCCTTGAAGATCACGAATAAAGCATGTTTTCTCCCTGAATGCTACTTCCAAGTCTCCATCGCAGAATTGTCCTACAGAGAACAAATTATGACCGAGACCTTCAACATAATACACACGGCTGATTTCGATGTTCCCATTAATATAATCCCCATAGCCCATAATTGCAGCGAAGTGATCATTCCCGAATCTGACCGTTCCGATAAACTTTGCAACAAAGTTCTGAAGAAGTTTGAGATTGCCGGTCATATGTCGGGAGCACCCGCTATCAACAATCCAGAGGACGATTTGAATCACCTGCATCACACACAGTGGAAACAGGTGGAGAATTGATAACGGTTGGATCCGCTGGGTTAGTTACACAAGAAGTTAGTATTTTAGGTAACCATTTAAAATCAAAAGTGTTCTGTAACCAGCGTTGCCAGGTCCAACTAGTCTCTGCCTTTTTCCTAAGGTATGCACTAGGTGACTTTTTGGTCTTGGATTGGGGCTTTTCTATTTTCTCCTCAGAAACAGCTAGTGGGGGCATCCCTAAAATGGATTTCGCAATGGTTTTAAGCCTAGAGGAAGCGCCACTAGTTCGTTTCTTTCTCTTAGTCAGCAAAGTTTTAGCAACACATTTTGTATGATCACCAGATAGTATGCTATGACGACAAAAAACACAAGTAGCATCAACCAAAACATCTTCATTAATATTTAAAGAGTTATCATCTGTTACATCATTCTTAGAACTAGACTCAGATAAGTGCAATTCTATTCCTGATGTTACATTTGTCTTATTCAAACTACTTTCTTGGACTTCTTCAGACTTAGATACTTCCTTCCTAGATTTCTTGACTCTATTCTTCCTCTGTTTCTTGTGAGTCTTGGAATGGTTGATCTTAGAGGTGGTTTCTAGTCCTGTGGAAGTACAAGTAGCTGAATCAGTGGTTGTGTCAGATGCTTGGGTATGTTCTTTGTCCACTACATACATTCCTGGAGCAATCTTATGAATGTTTGCTTTGCTCTTGTCTAAAACTCTGATCTTCTTCTTTAAATCAATAATGATGTGTTGGAACTCTTGATTTTGTGAATCTAATTTCCTGTTTAGGTAGACTGTGTCATTTCTGTTTTGAATAACTTCATCCAGGTCTTTTTCATTTTGAAACAGTTTAACTTTTAAAAATGCTTTTGTTTCTTTGTTCTGTTCATGACTGTCTTGAAATGATAGAGATTCCATGAGATTTTGAAATTTGAGTTCAAATTCAAGACTTCGTTTTTGACACCAGTCCAACCGTTTTTGAAGATGAAAAACTTTGTTTTTCACATCACTATTGATCTGTCGAAGATTCTCATTCTCATGTACCAGATTATCAATTTCCATATTCAACATCTTAATATCCACAGCATGATCCTTTATAAGTAAAGCATTACCAGATTCATAGAGCGAATTCATAATCACAGAGACCACGTCATAACACAAGACTTTTTCCAAGAGTCGATCATTTTCTTTTGCTAAAAATTTCTTTTGAAGTTTTTGACGGTGAACTTTGTCATCTTTAGCTTTGAAAATGGATTTCATAGATGCTAGTTCTGTATATAACTCTTCTTCCCATCTTGTTGCACCCTTTTTCAGATTTCTGACATGAGGAAGAATTTTCTTTTGAAGAATCTCATTCTTTTCTTTCTGAACAGGAGAAAGAAAAGACGAGATAGGAATTTGAGAACTGAACTCAATTTCATTCTCCAAACGAGAAATGTCATCCATAAATGTCTGAAAATATCGAAGAACCCGACATTCTTTAGGCATTTGTGGATCAACAAGATCCTCTGTCAAACAATCTTTAAATTGTACACCAGGCGTAGGATCAGAAGTTATAGACGAGGGAGCACTTATGTTTGTGTATGTTAACGTTTGTTCTGGATGATCCTTAGGAGGAACAAATGATTTGCTCAAATGAGGTCGTGCATTATAATCGTAGTGTACGTTTGAAAACTTTGTTTGTGA